>CM033395.1:7152370-7555931 GCA_019426215.1 Buddleja alternifolia
CCGTACGAGTACCGGGCACCATGGTTGAGTTTTGGCCAAGTTTCGAGCATGATGGCCGAGTGTCGTGCTAGTACCAGGCACCATGGTCAAGTTTTGGGCACGATGGCCGAGCGTCGTATGAGTACCAGGCACCATGGTCAAGTTTTGGCCAAGTTTCGGGCATGATGGCCGAGCGCCGTGCGAGTACTGGGCACCATGGTGGAGTTTTGGCCTAGTTTTAAGCATGCTGGCCAAGCGTCGGGTGAGTAACAGGTACAATGGTCTAGTTCTGGCCGAGTTTAGGGCCCGATGGCCAAGCCCCGTGCTACTACCGGGCCCCATGATCGAGTTTCGGGCACGATGGCCGAGCGCCGTGCGAGTACCGGGCACCATGGTCGAGTTTTGGGCACAATGGCCGAGCGCTGTGCGAGTACCGGGCACCATGGTTGAGGTTTGGCCGAGTTTCGGGCACGATGGCCGAGCGCCGTGCGAGTACTGGGCACCATGGTTGAGTTTTGTCCGAGTTATAATCGAACGCCGTGCAAGTACCGAGCACCATGGTTGAGTTTTGGCCGAGATTAGGGCACGATGGCCAAGCGACGTGCATGTAACGGCACACGGGGGCCTGGTCAAGGGCACACAGTGTCCGAGCGTCGGGCGGTTCTAGGCACGGTGGTCGAGTTTTCTCGAGCAATTGACACGATGGCCGAGTTATCTCAAGCCATGGGCTTATGAAATGACAAATCGAGGCGTCGGAACAATGTATCGGGTTATTCGGACAATAACGTCTACATGATCGATCGTTTTTTTTTATATCTGTAACGGTGAAGCCAACCATTAATGCTTCAGACAACAACTAGACGTGCATATGCTCTCTACATAAAAACGTTTTCATTTGGAAAATGTTTCATGATACTCTCCATGTGATATTAACTTTGTGTTGCATCCTCTCCACGCTTAACGCAGTTGTTTGAGAGCGAAAATATGTATTCGTTGGGCATAATAGCATTTCTGTATTTTTTCCATATTGTTTTTGACTTAAAAGTAACTCCAAATGATGAAAATGATATTTATCATGCACAAAATTTTTTTTTCACATTTTTCCGACGTTTTTTACTATTTTTCCCCATTTAATTATCAATTTTTTTTCCCTATTTCTATTATTAATTTGCCTTTTTTTATGAAAAAAGTAATTTTAAATTATTAAATATATTTATGCCGGACACAAAATATTTTCCCCCTATTTTTCAAGTCATTTTGATATTTTTCTTATTTTTTCATTATTTTTATGCCATAAATAAATTAACTAAATATTTTTCGGAAAATAATATTTTCGTGCATATTCATAATTTATTTATGCATTAATAAGTGCTAGTACAAAATTCTAGCCAAAACAATAAAAAATACTACTAAATGAAGAAGTGCGCGTTCCTCAGTTTTTCAATGTCTACTCCTGTCACAAGTCTTTTCTTTTTAAGCCTATTATAGGGGGGAAAGGGTGTCTGAGAGGGGTTCGGGTGATAGGTGCCTAGGATGGCCTAGCGCTGCCCAACGGGTGCCCGGTGCCGTGCCACCTCTCCAGCACCAAGGTTTCTTGGTTTGGCATCGTTTTCTGGAGAAACGACCAAGCCGTTCCGATAGGGAGTCCAAGCGAGCATTGTGTCCCGACGTGTGCGTCCCGTTTGAAATGGCTCGATGCAATCATGACAATATCTTCGCCTAGCAAGGGCAACTCGACGGGCGTCGGCGAGCTTATTTTCGAGTGTGAACAATGCCAAAGCGAACTTCCTCACAGGTGGGTTTCGATTTCGGTCGTGCGTGGGCTAGTGTTGGCAAAGACATGGGCTCCCCCCCCATGACCGTGCGGGCTTCTATGGGCATCATCGAGGCGAGAAAATGAGGCAAGCCGTTCTAATGGGTAACTTGAGCGAGTGATGTGCCTATTGGTTATTTGCTCGCAACGATGGCATCTCGTGAGCGTGGGGAGCTTAGGTATCTGGTGCTAAGATGGTGCCTAAACTTGGCATCACGAGGCAGGTCAGTTGCTACTGCTGGCGTATGTGGGCATCATCGAGGCGAGAAAATAAGCGAGTCGTTCCGATGAGTAGATTGAGCGAGCGATGTGCCTCTTGGCTAATTGCTCGCAACGATGGCATCCCATGGGCGTGGGGAGCTCAGGTTTCGAGTGCCAAGGTGGTGCTGACACTCGGCATCGCGAGACGGTTTGGTTGCTACTGCGGGCTTGTGTGGGCATCATCGAGGCAAGAAAATGAGCTAGCCGTTCCGATGGGTAGCTTGAGCGAGCGATGTGCCTCTTGGCTATTTGCTCACAACGATGGCATCCCGTGGGCGTGGGGACCTCAAGTTTTGAGTACCAAGATGGTGACAATTCTCGGCATCACGAGACGGTTCGATTGCTACTACGGGCTTGTGTGGGCATCATCCAGGCGAGGAAATGAGGGCACACGGTTGGCTCAAGTGCTTGTTTGGCTTAGTCGGCATGGGATTTCTTATGTTGAATACCCACAATGACGGCACACAGTTGGCTAAAACGTCCCACTTCCGCCTTGTGGGGCCGCGGTGTGGGCTGGACCTCAAAGCATTCGCCGTGCAACACGTCCTGCGCAAATGCCTCCGCACGTGCTTGGCTTGTTGGCTCATGGAGTCTTACTCGATCTCTCAAATATGGAACAGCGAGTGGGTACGAGGCCCCCGAGCTCTATTTGCCCCGAAAACAAGCGTTCGGCGCTTCGTGCGAACGACTGTCATTTTCATTTTGATCGGGTCCATGTGGCTTGGCTCATACGAGATCGGCGTCGATGAGGAATGCTACCTGGTTGATCCTACCAGTATTCATATGCTTGTCTCAAAGATTAAGCCATGCATGTGTAAGTATGAACTAATTCAGACTCATTAAATCAGTTATAGTTTGTTCGATGGTACCAACTACTCGGATAGCCGTAGTAACTCTAGAGCTAATACATGCAAAAAACCCCGACTTCTAGAAGTGATGCATTTATTAGATAAAAGGTCGACACGGGCTCTGCCCGTTGCTGCAATGATTCATGATAATTCGATGGATCGCACGGCCCTCGTGCCAGTGACACATCATTCAAGTATCTGGCCTATCAACTTTCGATGGTAGGATAGTGGCCTACTATGGTGGTGACGGGTGACGGGTGACGGAGAATTAGGGTTCGATTCTGGAGAGGGAGCCTGAGAAACAGCTACCACATCCAAGGAAGGCAGCAGGCACACAAATTACCCAATCCTGACATGGGGAGGAAGTGATAATAAATAACAATACCGGGCTCTATGAGTCTGGTAATTGGAATGAGTACAATATAAATCCCTTAACGAGGATCCATTGGAGGGTAAGTCTGGTGCTAGCAGCCGCGGTAATTCTAGCTCCAATAGCGTATATTTAAGTTGTTGCAGTTAAAAAGTTCTTAGTTGGACTTTGGGTTGGGTCGGCCGGTCCCCCTCTAGTGTGCACCGATCGTCTCATCCCTTCTGTCGGCGATGCGCTCCTGATCTTAACTGGCTAGGTTGTGCCTCTGGCGCTGTTACTTTGAAGAAATTAGAGTGCTCAATGTAAGCCTACGCTTTGTATACATTAGCATGGGATAACATTATAGGATTTCGGTCCTATTATGTTGGCCTTTGGGATTGGAGTAATGATTAACAGGGATAGTCGGGGGCATTCGTATTTCATAGTCAGAGGTGAAATTCTTGGATTTATGAAAGACGAACAACTGCAAAAGCATTTGCCAAGGATGTTTTCATTAATCAAGAATGAAAGTTGGGGGCTCGAAGAAGATCAGATACCGTCCTAGTCTTAACCATAAACGAGTGCCGACCAGGGATCGACGGATGTTGCTTATAGAACTTCACCGGCACCTTATGAGAAATCAAAGTCTTTGGGTTTCGGGGGGAGAATGGTCACAAGGCTGAAACTTAAAGGAATTGATGGAAGGGCACTACCAGGAGTGGAGCCTGCGGCTTAATTTGACTCAACATAGGGAAACTTACCAGGTCCAGACATAGTAAGGATTGACAGACTGAGAGCTCTTTCTTGATTCTATGGGTGGTGGTGCATGGCCGTTCTTAGTTGGTGGAGCGATTTGTCTGGTTAATTTCGTTAACGAATGAAACCTCAGCCTACTAACTAGCTATGCGGAGGTATCCCTCCACAACCAGCTTTTTAGAGGGACTACCGCCTTTTAGGCAGCGGAAGTTTTAGGCAATAATAGGTTTGTGATGCCCTTAGATGTTCTGGGCCGTACGCGCGCTTCACTGATGTATTCAATGAGTCTATAGCCTTGGCCGACAGGCTCGCGTAATCTTTGAAATTTCATCGTGATGGGGATAGATCATTGCAGTTGTTGGTCTTCAACGAGAAATTCCTAGTAAGCGCGAGTCATCAGCTAGCGTTGACTATGTCCCTGCCCTTTGTACACACCGCCCGTCGCTCCTACTGATTGAATGGTCCGGTGAAATGTTCGGATAACGGCGACGTGGGCGGTTCGCTGCCTGTAACGTTGCGAGAAGTCCATTGAATCTCATCATTTAGAGAAAGGAGAAGTCGTAACAAGATTTCCATAGGTTAACCTGCGGAAGGATCATTGTCGAAACCTGCAAAGCAGACCGAGAACTCGTGTTTTAATTATCTCAGGGACCGCGGCTTAGGTCAAGCCCCCTGTCGCGGCCCCTCTCTCCACCTAGCGAGCTCGAGAGCGCTCGTTGTACGGGCTAACAAACCCCGGCACGGCACACGCCAAGGAAAACTCAACGAAGCGCCTCCCACTCGATGCCCAATTTGCGGTGCGCTCAAGGGGATAGTGTGTCTCTTGAAATGTCAAAATGACTCTCGGCAACGGATATCTAGGCTCTCGCATCGATGAAGAACGTAGCGAAATGCGATAATTGGTGTGAATTGCAGAATCTCGTGAACCTGTTAGAGTTTATGCCCGGCGCACCAATTTTTGGGCGCCATTCTATGAATAATAACTCTAGCCGAACGATCTTTTTCATATAAATAAAGTTAATTTATTGGCATTCTTTATTCGTGTATATAGCTTTGTCTTAACTTAGAATAAAGTTCCAAAGGATCACACATAGCTATGGGACATTATTGTGCATTGAGAATGGCAATGATGGAATATGTCTCCAAGGTTGTAATCCTTAAATATATGTTCCAAGTCGTGAATGGGCTCGTCGAGATAAAGGGATATCGATGAGACCCAAAAGACTTGCTTATATAATGCATACTCTTGATAGAGTGTATCTTATTCCATAGATATTGGCACGGTGAAAGCCTATGCATAAATGAGGGTTCCTATTATGGGAATAGGTATACTAAACAACCCCATGAAAGTTCCATTAAATGGAATCCCATTCGAATCTGGAACTTCCAGTGGTCTTGTAGTAAAAGAGTAATCCTTAAGGGCCTGAGGTTCTATCGGATGTCTTATACACAATCGAACATGTCTTGGTTTGTTACATGATTACTTAGATGATCGCAAATAGGCAAATTCAGACATGGGCTGATTGTGTATGAAGAAACGTAAGAATCAAGATGGGATCTATCTCTGACATTAGTCTTGTCAGTGAATCTCCTATGTTTACATAGTGAATCGACTTTAGGAACCTTCGGCCAAAGTATGATATCTAAAGAGACGTAGGGTTTCCTCGTTTAGATAGTCGAAGTCAATCTCACCGTATTTGGGAAACATAGTTATTGAATTAATCGAGCTTCGACCTTAGCCACTGCTCTAGATTAAATCGAGAGATTAGATGGAGGGATCTTACTTATACAAGGATCAAGATCACGAAAGGTGTGTCCTTATCTTCGTCTTTATCTAGGTCTTCGTGGCCTGTTGCTAGACAGTAACCACGATTTATAAGTGCCAAGAATTAATGTGGCAATTAATTCAAGGCTTGATTGAATCAAAAGAATGATTTAATCTAGTACTTTCTATTTTAGGAAAGTACACTAGCACTTTAGAAAAATGTACTTACTACTAGAAAGTAGACGAGGCTAAAGGGTCACACACTTAACTCGTGAGAGTCACTGCTTAAATGATGTGATTAATCAATTTGAGGAAATTAGGAAAGTCTAGTACTTTCCTAATATGGAATATGAATTAATTGAGGTGATTCAATTAATTCGACTATTTTAATTAATCTTGTAGAATTAATTAAATTAGTGGACCTAGTAGAGTCCAAGTATTTTATTTGGTTGGGCTTGGCTCAAGTTAAATAAATAAGCTAATTGGAATAAGTAATATAATTAAATGGACTTTAATTATATGAGAATACTTAATTGATGGGTTTAGCCCATACCCATCAATTAAATATGGAGTCAAGAATTAATTCTTGGGCTCTAAATAAGGATGATGGCCGATTGTTTGGCTTAAAAATCTGAAGGGTTCGAATTCTTGGTGGAGAAGAAAAGGGTTTTCTTCTTCTCCAAGTCTTGCAGTTGGATTAGGATTCTAGGGTTCCTATTCTATATACATGTCTGAATGCAAGACTGAAAAAAATAGAGAAGCCTTTTGAGACAGCAAAATTCGAACCCCTAGCTGGAAAATAAGAGAGAATTTTCCTTATCATCCTTAAGCAAAAAAATCGCCCCTCCCTTGTTTCAATACGACATCGTTTTGTTTATATGTTGAACTCAACGATTCACTGATTCCATTCCTTCACATAATCAAGCCTAGGTTTTAGAGTTAGACCTATTTTGTTGGCTAGCACCAATAACGAAGTAGGTGGTGATTTGAACGAGGTGTGGATACATCTTAGAGGTGCGATGTTTGGAGCACTAATACCGGGGATACTTTAGACGGGAGATTTCCTCCAAAAAATCGTGTGGAATTGCACCACAGGATTGAAAAGATCCAAGATTGTTGCTGTGAGAATTTAAACAAGAGGTAAAATTCTCACAACCTTCTCTATAGCATAATCGAGCACACCATTATTCCTGCTTTGGGTGGTTGTACGTTTAAATTTTAAATCCCGCTACTACGAGTCACCAGGGGAATAGAACCAACCCAACAGTGGTATCAGAGCCATGGTTGGCTCGATTAGCTATATTATGTGTTAAGCCCGTTTATTTACGCGTGTGTAAATTGGTTCATGTTAACAATATGTCTGTTGTTTATAATAATTGATTTTTTGATTGGGATATATTTGATTGTTACGATTTGTTTTAGGGAAAAATGATCTTGCTTTTGAAAAATCAATTGAAAAGGATGAATCTTGGTTGTGTGTGTGGATTTATTTGGATGATGAAGGATGATGTTGGAATCACCAGTGGTAGGTGATAAAGTGCAATATTTATATATTTTATTCCCTCTATCTTTAGCATTTTATTGTGATTATATGGCCATTGGAACTATTTTATCTCATTTTGTTATTTAGGCAAGATTTGGAGTGCAAAGTATCAATTTCAATCAAAATGGGAGATTTGGCGATGTTTCGGTAATACTGATATATCTGGAGATGAAGACATTAGTTTCTATTAAATTTTATCTGGTTGCAAAGCTAAGACAAAGATCTATATTTCTTGTGAAGAAGTTCAGACCCAGTTCCGAAATTAAAGGGCTCAAAAGTGTTCAAGAATTTACAGAAGATTTCTGTTTCGGACTGGACTGCGCAGTTTTGGTGAAAAATTCATAAATAGAGTTACGAATCCTACATGCAGTCAAGGCCAGCTGGACGTGAAAGATAACAGATAAATCTACAACTTTCTAGAAGGAGTCAAAGATATGAAAAGAAATCTACAGTTTGAGTCCTAGTTAAAAAAAGAAACTCCAATATCTTAGGGAACAAGTTGTAGAGTGAGTCTAGGGTTATTATCTTATAAATAGGACGTTTTTGAGGGCTGAGAGAAGGATAGAGAGTTAGAAAAATAGTATTTTTGAGTTTTATGCTTACAATTATGAGTAGCTAAGTTTTTCTTTCGATTCAAGAGAATTCCAATTAATTCATACATTGTGAGACACAAAACTTTTATTTTAATTTATTCAAGGTTTGATTATCTTTTGTTTCTTGATTTCAATTCTTACAATTGTGTATATGATTATCTAAGATGCATATTGGCTGATTATATATGTCAATTGTCTGCTAACAAATCTTCATAATCCGTAATTGTTATGTTTGATTTGTGCATGTAGCAATTAGGTTTTCATGATTAGGATCCCAATTTTCGTTCATAATCTAAGGGAAACAGTAGAGTAAATTACCTAATTTAAGCTGGTTTAAATTATTGTTTATTCTTAGTCTCTTCTTGATCTTTATGCTGTTATTATTTAACTAGGATTGCTTAATACCGAATCAGTTAATAATAAGAATTTAATTGGGTGCTGGGCTTTGATTAATGATTTAAGGAAGATTATAGGGAACTAGATAGCTGGTTATTTAGATTCTTAGCTAAGTAATCAATGAGTGAATAGTAATTTAGGTGTCTATGATCAATGTATGAATTGAGGGTTGAATTTCTCTTGAATCGTATTTTCTATTAATTGAATTTTCAAACATTTATTTTCTGCAATTTTAGTTAATGAAATCTTCAAAAAAAAACCCCTTTTATTTGATCAACCAGTCTCTAGGGTAGTACTACAGATTCTTGTGAGAACAGTAATTATATTTTGGTGCATTCGACACGTATCAAATTTTGGCGCCGTTGCCGGGGACTGGTTTTCGGTCAAACTTTTTGTTAGGAATCCTATACATGAAAACAGAGAATTGCAGCGGAAGATTCGAGAATTTCTACTGGCAGATCACAAAAATAGATCTGATGATTTTTAATGGGTTTGCGGTAAAAAAAACGAATGAAAATACCTTTTTGATTCGTTTACTGTCGAATCTTAATGCGCAATTAAAATTCTTTGATTTGCAAACCCTTTTAGGTGATAAGGTGTAAGACTCTTCCCATGCCACGTCTTTATTCCATAAAGGACAAAGAGTCAAACCTTTATTCACATGGACTATATGTTCAATACTTATTTAAATGTCATAAAAATTTATATGAACAAAATACAAATGCCTTTATTAATATCATTTTAATAGTTTGTACAACATAATAAGATACCCTAATCTAACTATTTGTCCTCTTTGGCATCTAGGGCATATACCTAACACTTTTATCTTAGGTTTTTTTTTTATTATTTCCGAAAGGCAAAAACTATTTTTGGAATTCGGCCACGAACTCTATATCAATCTTGAAGGAAACGTCGTTTTAAAAACAACTCAAATACCTATCATAAGTATATTGAGCACCACCCTCTCGGGCCCAAATTCCATCGTTTCCTAGGTTTTTTTTGTGTTTTTGTGTTTTCAGTCGGTTTTCAAATTTTATTTTTATTTGTTTTCGATATTTCTATACTTTACCTTGTTAGTTTTGGTGTTTTATGACCTATAAGAGCCAGGAAATTGATCCAGAGATTGAAAGAACTTTTCACAAATTAAGAAGAGAGGCTAAACTGGCAATTTAAGAGCAAAACTCAATACCAGAAGAGTCAATCCCTTCTCCAAAGGGAAGCACCGAATCTCTGCACCTATTTTCAAGTGATTCAGACGAAGAGGAAATCATGGAAGCCAACAATAGGACACTAAAGGAGTTGGCTGCTCCGAATTTTAATCAACAACCTTTATGCATCGAATACGCTACTTTAGATGTTGCTTTTGAATTGAAATCTGGATTGATTCACTTATTACCTAAATTTCGTGGTCTTGCAGGAGAGGATCCAAATAAACATCTGAAGGAGTTCCATGTTGTTTGTTCAAGCATGAGACCAACTGGAGTGTCCGAGGAGCAGATTAAATTAAGAGCTTTTCCATTCTTCTTAGCTGATGATGCAAATGATTGGCTCTATTATTTACCGTCGGGGACGATAACAACATGGAATGAAGTGAAGAGGCTGTTTTTGGAAAAGTACTTCCCAGCTTCAGGGGCTACCAACATAAGGAAAGAAATTTGTGGCATAAGGCAGTACAATGAAGAGTCATTATACAAATACTTGGAGCGTTTTAAGAAGTTGTGTGCAAGCTGCCTCCACCACCAAATAAGTGAGCAATTGTTAATTCAATATTTTTATGAAGGCTTACTGTATATGGACAGAAACATGATTGATGCAGCGAGTGGAGGAGCGCTAGTAGATAAAACCCCCACAGCCGCCAGAAATTTGATTATGACATCCCTGTCGGGACCAAAATGTTGGGTTTCGCGTAAAAACTCATAAACGCAGCGGAAGTATTTCAAAAATTTTAATTAAAAACCCAAAATGTTTCTCTAATCGCATAATTGAATCTAAAAGAACTTTTAACGAATAAAACTTACTCGTTAGATCGAAGTTGTTGGAGAATTTCTTCTTTTTCTCCAATTCAAAAAACTTGAAGCTTCCAAATCTTCAATACTTTGATTTGATCTTCAAAACTTGAACTTGATCCGAATAAAAAAAATACGCCGTCTCTAAATTGTCACGCATGGATCAACAAACGAAAAATTCCCACTCTTGTTCTCTAAGGGGGCGACGGCTAGGTATAGAGAAAGGGGAGGAATATTTTTTCTTTTTTCTTGCTAGGAGAGTTGTATGTGTTTTCTATTCTTGTTCTAAGTCAAAGAGTCCTTATATACCTCATGACTTATTGAACAAGTCAAAACAAAAGAGCCCTAGTATATTGCGCTCCTCTTGGACGCCCAATATGGCGTAAGTAGGCGTCCATTCTAGAAGGGCGGGATTTGTTTTGTTTAATTAATTTCTTATTTCAATTAATAATTTATTATATCCAATAAATAAATTAATTAATTAAATAACCAAATTAATTAGATAAATTAATTCATTAATATATTTTCCAAGGAAATTAATTAATAATTAATCTTATCCATATAATTAATTATTTCATCTAATGAATAATTAATTATTTAATTTATCCAATAAATTAAAACTCCTAGAAGAAAAATAGAAATTCCTTTTTCATTTTTCTTTGTCAATCCTTTAGCGTGACTCTTTAGGTTCGTTTCGTTTGGCAATGAGAGAAAACCAAAAGAAGTGGGTAACACCTAGCCAGTCATGTGGCCCACTTCGTAACCCAAACGAAAACGAATGATAGGATCATTCTGAAACTTCCAATCGTAAATACCGTATAAGTATACACCCTTTGTTCACGTTCCCCGGTCAAGTGAGAGTCACGATTATGTCAAACTCACTGGACTTGACCATATGTATAAATTATAATAATATGAGATCATTGAGATAGATTTGGTGCCTAGCACAATCATCTCTTTTGCTTTGGCTAAAGACTTTAATCTCTATTTATCTATAATCACATAGGGTACATTCTCATTCACTTATGAGAGAACAAATCCCATATTAGATATCTGGTAAGACTATCACTTGCCCATCAAATCCGCATTTCGAGGTCGACCCCACCAACGGGTGAATTGGGTCTAACTACTCTAGTGAAAGACTTGACGTCACAAGTGCATCTTCAGCCTGATACTTCAGGTCAAAGGTTCACATATATCTATTACGCATATGCAGTTCTATCATTGACGGTCACAGAGTGAAAACCCATGTGACAGAACCGATGCGAGTCGTGTTTGAGCATATCAGTTCCACTGATGTGCCTACAATCATAATCTTCTACCATCCCATGATACTAGAGAGGCACTCCCGTGTCAGAGCTAAGATTGTATAAGTATTCGAGTCTTTATTTGTCCATTAAAGATTTCATATTACTTGCGAACTAGTTTTAGTAATCAAGGTCGATTTCTCTAGTGTCATTCTTCCTACCCATAGGAAGTAGAGGGATCGCACTGAAAACACGGAAATAATATTTTACACCACTTATAGATGCAGATAAGAATTAAGTGAAAATAAAACAATGCCTTTTATTATAAATGATATTTAAGTTCAATACAAGATAGATGCCCTATTCATTCTATCCTCTATCGCATCTGAGGGCATAATCCTAACAATCTTCCACTTGCACTCAATGTCACTCATTGTGGTATCTTATGCCCATCCTTTCCAGGTGTCAGTCCAAAACAGCCTGAGGTAGTGGTTTGGTGAATAGGTCAGCTACATTGTCAGCTCATGCTATTTTCTGTACTGCTATCTCTCCTCTGCCAACGATCTCTCTAATGATGTGAAATCTTCTCTCAATGTGTTTGGACTTGTTATGAGACCTCGGTTCCTTGGCTTGCGCTATTGCTCCATTGTTATCACAATAAACTGGTAACGGGAGCTGAGCACTAGGGACCGTTTCAAGTTCTCCATGAAACTTTCTCCTCCAAACAGTTTCTTTTGCTGCCTCTGAGGCTACCACATACTCCGCTTCAGTCGTGGAATCAGCGTTTGTGCTTTTCTTGGAACTCTTCCAAGACACTGCTCCACCATTGAGAGTAAAAACAAACCCTGAAGTGGATTTTTGGTCATCAACATCAGACTGAAAATCTGAATCAGAATAACCTTCCATCTTCAGGTCTCCACCTCCATAGATGAGAATCATATATTTGTTCTTTTCAGATACTTTAGGATATTCTTCACAGCTATCCAATGTTCCTTTCCCGAGTTTGCCTGAAATCGACTTACCACGCTCACAGCATAGGCAATGTCAGGTCTAGTACATGGCATTGCATACATCAGGCTACCAACTGCAGAAGCATAGGGTATATTACTCATCTCTTGTCTATCTTCCTCACTTTGAGGACACATAGGCTTGGATAAGTGTACTCCATGCCTCATGGAAAGAAACCCTTTCTTAGAATTGTCCATCCTAAACCTCTTTAGGACCTTTTCTAAGTAAAGGGCTTGGGAGAGACCTATCATTCTATTTGTTCTATCCCTGTAGATACGAATTCCTAGAATGTATGTCGCTTTTCCAAAGTCTTTCATGGAAAACGTACTTGAAAGCCATTTCTTGATAGTGAGCATTCCTACGTCATTTCCTATAAGTAGAATGTCATCCACGTATAGTACTAAGAACAAGAGTTTTCTCCCACTAGTCTTCTTGTAGGCACAAGGTTCATCTTCATTCTTGATAAAGCCATATCCCTGTACTACTTCATCAAAATGGAGACTCCAGCTTCTAGACACTTTCTTGAGACCGTATATGGACCTCTCAAGTTTACATAATTTATTGATATCGGACTCGGATACAAAACCCTTTGGCTGCTCCCTATAGATATCGTCCTCGAGGAATCTATTTAGAAAAGCCGTTTTGACATCCATTTGCCATATCTCATAATCTAAGTATGTAGCTATGGATAACAGTATTCAGGTGGACTTTATCATGGCCACGGGTGAAAAGGTCTCTTGATAGTCAATTCCTTCTCTTTGACTATACCCTTTTGCTACGAGCCTGGATTTAAAGATGTCAACCTTGCCATCGCTACCTATCTTTCTTTTGTAGATCCACTTACATCCTATAGGTTTGATACCTTCAGGACGATCTATCAAAGTCCAAACTTGGTTCGATTGCATAGAGTCCATTTCTGTTTCCATGGCTTCTCGCCATCTTGAAGCATCGACTTCCACCATCGCTTGATAATAGGTACAAGGATCATCTTCATAACCTTCTTGTACTACAATGTGAAGCTCTAGCTCCTGCTGTAGTAGATATCCAAAACCTTCAGGCTCATGTGGTATTCTACTAGATCTACGTGGTGATTGTGCTACTATTGGTTCAGGCTTTGGTTCTTGGACAGATGTCTCTGAGGGAGTTTCATTTTATTCTTCCAGAACAATTTTCCTACCTTTGCCCCCTTCCAAGATGAACTCATCTTCAAGGAAGTGAGCTTGTAGGGCCACAATGATTCTTTGATCATCATGCAAATAAAAGAAGAATCCCATGGAATCTTCAGGAGAACCAATGAAACGCCCCATGAGGGACCTTGTCTCCAATTTTTCCATTTTAGTCTTTTTGACATAAGCGAGACATCTCCAAATCTTAATATGATTAAGACTTGGTTTCCTATTATTCCACATCTCATGCGGAGTTTTAGGAATGGA
Organism: Buddleja alternifolia; assembly: GCA_019426215.1. NCBI lineage: Eukaryota > Viridiplantae > Streptophyta > Magnoliopsida > Lamiales > Scrophulariaceae > Buddleja > Buddleja alternifolia. The sequence goes on from CM033395.1 coordinate 7,166,368, forward strand.
TTTAGAGGGACATCTATTCAATATATAAGTAGCAGTAAGGAGCGCGTGTCCCCATAACCAAATGGATAAATCAGTGTAACTAAGCATGGAACGAACCATGTCCAACAGTGTTCGGTTCCTTCGCTCCGCTACTCCATTCAGTTGAGGAGTTTCTGGTGGTTTTAGTTGTAACATTATTCCTTGTTGTCTTAGGAATTCATTGAACTCGACACTCATATATTTTCCTCCACGATCCAATCGTAGAGTTTTTATATTTTGCCCAGTTTGATTTTCTACTAAGGCTTTGAACTCTTTGAACCTTTCAAAGGATTCAGACTTTTGCTTCATCAGATACACTAGACCATATCTTGAATGATCGTCTATGAAAGTGATGAAGTAGTAGAAACCCCCACGAGCCATTTCTCTAAATGGTCCACAGATGTCGGTATGCACTAACCCTAAGACTTGAGTAGCTCTTTCAAAAGTCCCAGTGAAGGGTGATCTAGCTATCTTGCCTAAGAGACATGATTCACATGTTGGATAGGGATCCGACCCCCGTGAGTTTAAAGGCCCATCCTTTTCCGTTTTGTGGATCTTGTTCTCTCCGGCTTGGCCTAGTCTAAGATGCCACTTGAGTTTTAGGTTAGCTTCTTGCCTACCACGTTTACGAGTTACAACATTTACATCAGATGAATTACGGCATTCAAATAATACAAACCATTAACTAAACAAGCATTGCCAACTAAATTATTTCCATAATAAATGTCGCAATTTAATTTAGAAAGACGGAATGTATATCCAATCTTGACTAAGATAGGAATAGATACAATGTTCTTAAGCCCCTTGGGCAAAACTAAAACATTATCTAAAAACAATAAATGTCCAGAATTTAAATAAAGAGAAGTAGATCCAATCCTAGTAGCTGCGACGCTTTCCCCGCTGCCTACATAGATCATCACTTCTTCTCGGCCCAGCTTTCTACTTCTCTGCAGATCCTGGTCCAAACAACAAACATGGGCACTAGCCCTTGAGTCCAGAATCCACGAAGTAGAAAATACGGTCATGGAACAGTTAGTTTCAAAAACAAAGAGTTCCATACCTTTTGCGCCTTTGCCTAATTTGGCACAGTTCCTCTTCCAGTGGCCAAGCTCACCGCACTCGAGACATCTATCTATTTTCTTAGGCCGTTTGCTCTTATAAAACCCTTGAGCCTTTTCTTTTCCCTTTTGAACACCCCTTTAGCTCCTAGCTCGCCAGACTGCTTCTTGTTGTTCTTCTTCTTAGACTTAGAATTTTTAGGTCCAGAAGAGATGACCAAGGCAGTTTCCTTTCCCTTTGGTTTCATTTGAGATTGTGCAGTAACCAACTTGTTCATTAGTCCAACCAAATTGCACTCTATCTCATTGCAGTTAAAGTTAACTACAAATTGGGAGAATGAATCAGGAAGAGACTGCAAGATTAAGTCAGTTTAAAGGGTGGCGTTCATGGTGAATTCGAGAGCTTCCAATTTCTCAATCCTCAAAATTATTTTGAGGACATGTCGTGGTCCCAGGTGGCATACGAAAGGGTCTAGAAAGGGAGAGGGGGTTGAATTAGACCCTAAAGTCTTTTTCGACTTCAAAAATTCGTATCACTTTTAAAGATTAGAACGCTTAGGAAGCTGAGCGCTTGGGTCAGGCATTTCAGTAAAGATAACTTAGACTTAGTGATTTTAGCAATTTACCAAAGTAGGGTAACGCTTGAATCGCGTAATCAGGGTTAGCACAGCGGAAATGATTTTAGAGTTTTAGCATTCGTTTTGGGTTAAATAGTCGCTTAGCAGATTAGCTTGTCTTTTTTAGAATAAATGATATAATATAAAACAAGACAATAATGAAAGTAAATGACACAAGAAATTGTAAGGTTCACTAGGTGATGTAATCCCAGCTACATCCTTCTTCTCCTTTTTCACTTGGAGGGGATTTACTAAGTTGATTATCAAAGAATCACACAGAATCTTGTACAAGGTAGCAAATGGGTGAAAATGGTCTTGGGCTCCTTTGATCACACAGATTTCAGCACCAATAAATATCTTCTTCTACAAGCTTCTCTCACTCAGAAATACTGCCTGTAAGGGGTTTCAACAACTTTCTCACTCAGATGAAAGGTTGAGGATTTTATCACAAGGGTATGTTTGTTTTTGGAAAGATCAAACAACTTGGAATATCTCAGTAAGAGTTTAGGTTTCTTCTTTGAAAGATGTTTGAGATATTTGTGACTGTCTGGAATGTGTATGAAAAGCTTGAAAGATTTTTGGCTATGACGTTTCTAAGCTTTTCTTAAGATAATATTTCAGCAGAGTTTTCTTGTGGTATGTACGTATATCTCTTATTATTTTAAGGTTTGCTGAAGGTAAGGTATTTATAGGCAATTCTTGGGATCTGTCCGTTGGACACATGTAGGAGCATGCCTTTCACGCGGCGCGTGATTCTACCTTTTCTCTGACATTTCTGAAATCCTGCTGGTTCCGATTGGACGTGAGCAGCTATAAACTCTGAAATTCTGACAGTCTAGTCAAAAAGGTGGCTTGTCCACAAGTCATAATAGCTTATCACATTTAATGCTCTTATCAGGCATTTAATGCATTTTGAATTTATTTCCCGTTGGAAATAAATGTTCATTGAATGATTGCATTTAAGTCCTTCACGACTTGAGTATTTATTTAAGGTGAATCTGACATTGATCACTAGAGTGCTTTGAGCGCTTGATCCATGAGTCCTGAAATAGTCCTTTAGCGTTTGACAGATGCTAAGGATAAATCTTCATCTTTATTTGACTTCAAACGCTGATCTTCAACTTTATCTCTAATAGACTCACCTAGAATTCTATTAGCAATTCGGTATATAATACTTAGTCTAAAATCTACAAAGATAAAAATTACAAGCCTAACAAAATTACATACTGTCAAACGCTTATACAATTGATCTATGAAACATAAACTTACATTATATTTTGGGGTCTAACATAAAATCCTATCTTGTCATCATCTAGACATCTAACATGAAACTCCTAACAATTTCCCCCTTTTCGATGATGTCAAGACTTTAATTCTTATAACTCTTTTATAGATTAAGATTTCAAAGAAAAGCCCAAATAAATATAAGTTAGCGTTTGGAAAGTTAGTAAACTTAGCTAATGTTAGATTAGCCTCAACAAGTTGTTTCAGCGATAAATCATTCATTTATATAGAAAGATAAGCATACATGATTTATACTGAATATAAGATAATTGAAAGCGATAACAGAAATAAAAGAGATAAGAAAGATATAAAGCATTCATTTTTTTTGTCGCTTTGTGTTTTCTACTCCTTGGAAGATTTCATTTGCTAAGTCCATAAGGAGTCGATCAATGTCTATCATGGTGGTATGTTGGAGTTCATCATAGTCATGCCTTCGTTATCTAGTGCTTTCATTCAGTTCCTTCCGCCTGTCCGTCCATTCCCTTGGAGGAATACCAAGATCACGAATTAAGTCGTAATAGATGTCTTGTCTTCTATCGTTGGATGGTTTCCAGTTGATAGGTCGTCTAAGGGGTCCGGCATAAGGATGAAATCCCATACCCTCCAAAAATTCGACGTCCAAGTTCGGAAGCAAGTACCTTCCTAGATAATATCTTGGCTTTCTCTTTTTAGTTAGCATCTTCTTTATGCTTACTATTTCATTAAACATTGTTCGCTAATGTTTATTATCTGCTTTAGATATGGCCTTGGACTTTTCTTTATCTTCCCCCTTCTTGACATCAACAAAGTATGTCTTCAAGTCGGCGATATCTCGGCGCATAAGCCTGACATCTTCAATCAAAAGGGCAACTTGTTCAATGATACTTTGAGAGGCTTGATCGAAAGTAGTGTGTCGCTCAGTATCAGCTGAAGCATTCTGCGCAAGCGTCCGGTTGAATTCTTCGGAAAGAGAAGTGATCAGTGGTGATATGGTATCCATGACTACGATTGTGCTCTTTGTAGCAGCGTTTGAAATATCATGGCTTCGAGTGTCAGAAATAATTTGGATTTGCCTATCAGCTGTATCCAAAATCTTTGAGCAAGAACCCTTAATGTTGTTAAGTGAGCAAGAACCCTCAATGCTTTTCTGAAATCTCGAGCGTCTGGATCACTGTCTGAGTGCAAGTCCGAGGAAGAGCGCTTAGGAGACGGATTAAGTCCGTAAGAACTAGAAACTGCAGCCTTACCTTTGGTTTTATCTCTGATAAGTGGCTCTTCAGGATCTTCAGCAATTTCAGCATGAACTTCTTCTATCGCTGAGACAAGAGATTGAGTATCTGCCTCAATCTGAACTCTTTGTTCAACAAGAGGAACCTCGACTACTGGATCGCTAGGGGTAACTTCTGTTTGCATTTCAGCGTCTGTGGGTTAAGCGATTTCCACAACAGGAGTTTGATCCTCTTCCATTTCAACAATCTTCACGGAAGGAAAAGGGTTTTCAACAGCAATGACCCAGAGTGGGCCAATCGCTTCCATGACATGCCTTGGGCTGATCAGGTTGGTCTGTGGGATAAAGAATATAGCGTCTTCGCATGCTTCATTCCTTAGTGCAAGTTGCACTCCTTCCGGTAGATCAACTCTTGAAGTATAAGAGTTGTAGAAGTCCAAAATAAATGGCATTAGCGCTTGAGCTGCTTCTTGGTCCACTGGCCTGATCAGCGATATCATCTTGGCCACTTGAATGTTCTGTTGACAAAAGAGCACAGGGTGAAGAGTGTATCCTCGGAAGTCGCTTAGCCCTGAATAGTGGTTGGAAGTGATATCCAGCTCTTGTGTATTTTCTATCACTGCTCTTCTGTCTCGGTAGAATTCAGCAAACTCAGCGTGCTCATTTACAACATTAACACGAATTTCACTTTGTCCTGGAAGAAGCGGTTGTTTACTGGTGGAGGCTTCTTCGTTCAGATCTGTAAAGATGCGCTGAACAAACGCTTGAAGAGGGTGAAACACATAGCGTCCGCCTTGACTGAATAAGGCTAGCTGTTGGTGGATGTAGCCCTCGATAGGTTGCCTGTAAACTGGCAGATCGCTAACATTTCCGGCAATATGCTGATGCTATTGAAGTAAAAAGGTAGCAAACCCTCGGCGTCTGTATTCGATTCCAAATTCAAATAAGAATGGATATCTCACAAGTTCTTCAAGAGTATAGAAGTGTAATGTATCCATTATCCATCGCTTGCCAAGCTTGTTAGCTTTCTTTTGATCTTTTCTGGCGGCAAGGAATTTCTCAAAACGTTTAGTTTCTTCATCGTAATCCTCAGCCCATAATCTTGCAAGGTATTCACGGGCTTCATCTTCTATCCACGAGTTAACTGGATTTGGACGCTTAGCAACAATCAGTCCTTTTCCTTTCCAAAGTTTGAGTCGATTAGGAGAGAGAGCATTCTGAGGAGATTTGACGACTGATGGAAGAGCCGAGTATCCAATCCTGTTGAGATCCTCTTTATCGGGGTTTTTAAGCCAATCGCCCATGTGAGGATTTTTGATAACAATTTTGTTTGACCGAGAGGATAAAAGGACTCATCAGAGCGACCGGTGAAATTAAAACGTGCTTGGTCAAAATTTGTTTTGTTGATCGTTGGTCTTTGAATATATTCAATGCGAGATTGAAGACACTCAAGATTGTAGAGACCCAGGTCAGCGAATCACTCGAAGAATTGAAACTTGTTAGAATTGGAGACATCAGTCCTATGGAGAGTGTTTTGAAAGTTGATCTCCATATCGACTAATTGCCTGGTGTCAGGCTCCCTAGTGGCATAATAAAATTCAACTTCTGCATTATAGCCACGGGGAAAGAAATCTATGACACGGGGAGGAGATCCAGTTAGAGTAGGAACAAAGGAAATTTCTTCTGTTGGAATAGGGGCCACTTCTATCGACCGCTCAGCATGTAGAGTCGCTTCACTGACTGGAGATGTTTCAGCGTCAGGAAGGACTTGAGCTGCTTCTTTAGCTATATCCACAATAGTTGCCAGATCAACATCTACTTCAATGGAAACCTTTGAAGTTGGAGGTGCATCAGCGTCTGGTGCATCTTGAGCTGATACATGTAAGCGTTTGAGAAAAGCAAGCAAAATTTCTACTAAGTAGAAATTACAAAGAAAAGACTACAATGCTTACCCTGAGGACTATCATCGACTGACAGAGTCGCTTGATCTGTTTCAACGGTTGGTATATTTTCCTCAGGCTCCGAAACCACTTCTTCTAGATCTAAATCGAGAAAAGAAATGATAGGATCAGCACGGATGGGAATATGCAAATTCTCAAGAGTGTTAAGAACAGTCTAAATATTTGCTTCACATTCGGCTGAAAGAGTTTTATCCTAGCGTTAAAGACTTAGAAACTAATGAGGAAAGGGTAGATTACATTGCTTTGCACAAGTACTTACCCCGAACACGAGAAAGCCTCTCAGATTGAGCGTAGGCTTTAGGATCTGAGCTGATTTCTGGAACAGCGTCAGACGGAGGTGGAACACTCGCTGGTTCTTCAAGCGCTGGCTATGCTGGAGCGCTTGTCGATGCAGCTGGAGTGGAGAGAGGAATACGCCTTCGGGCTAGCGGTACTTCTTCTACCTCTGCTTCTTCTTCTTCTTCTGGGGAGAAGTGAAACGCTGGAGGGGGAGATGGTGATTTGGGAGAAAGAGAAGGAGATTTCTGTTTCTTCTTGGGCTCCGCCTTCTTCTTCTGTTTCTTCGCTGGCTTTGATGGCTCAGCGACTTTCAAGACTAGCTTTCTTTTAGGTCTTTTGACCACCACTGCCTCTTCTGATGAAGATGATATCGCTTGATCTTCATCATCGCTATGAACAACTCCTTCGGCACGAAGTCGCTCGCGCTCTTTTTTGGGAACCGCTGCACCACCCCTACGCCTGGGTTTCAGCAACTCTCCAATCATCTTCTTGCCATAGAACTTAAGCGCTGGGACCTTCTTTCAAGTGGTGTTAACAAACCCTCTAACGCTTAAAATACAACTCAACACAATCCCGTAAGGCTTAGGATTAACGGATGTGGCCATCGCTGCCTTGAACCGATTAAAATGTAAAGCGACCAGTTGACTTTCAACTTGGTCAAAATAACAACCATCATTTTATACTGAATATTAGTAATTTTATCGAAAGTGCCCTTCCTGCACTCTATCATCTTCGCGCAGATGTCAGCAAGAATTACGTATTCACCCTTCAAATCATTTTTCTTGAAGTTGGGTCCATACGTGGCTTCAATTTTGTCCTTTTTGATCAGTGCCCACACTTTGGTGGCGTCTCCAAGATTGACTTCTTCAACTTCTCATCCATCGTTTGGTAAATGCAGTAAAGATGAGATCAGTTGGGGAGTGAGAATGAAGGTTTCTTGGGCAAATGGGAAAGTGCAAGAAATGGAGTTTCCATCATCTGAGACTTTGGCTTTTTTGAAAAAGAAAAGAGTTTCTTCCTCATAGATGTTTGAAAAAGAGGTAAGCATTTCACGCAAACCAGATTCCTGGACCAGTGGAAGAATAGTCCTTAAAGGAAAATTCTGGTTATCAAAGAGATAGTCCCAATTGATAAGAAATCCGGCATTGACAGTAACTGGTTTCTGGGTGATAGGAGTCATTTTTACCTGTTTTTAAGCCCCTTTGCGTTTATGTTTTAGGTTCATTTATCACTTGATTTTGTCACTTGTGCGTTTAATTCGTGCATTAAGTGATTTCAGGCCTTAAGTGGATACAATTGAAGAAAGGGTGGAAAAATGATGTATAAAACAAGTTTACGCCAAGATGTTTCACACCTCCACGACCAAACAAGCAAGAAATAAGCTGGAGTTAGCCAAAATCATGTTTTAGTACCATTTCTGCACACCTGGGCGCCAAATCAGAAACAACCTCCACGTTGGAACGCCATTTTGATATTTTTAGAGACAGAATTGGATGAAGTGTCCTTCTACAAAGTTTTAGATCTATGTCTTATCTTTACATGGGTACTTGAATCATCCAATTCGGAGATATGTGGAGACGTTTATGAATAAAACACTATCCCTGCGCTGGAAAACACGAAAGTGGCAGCTCATGTTCTTGTTAGGTGGAAAACAAGAGAATGGTAGGTGCAAATTCTTGGTTGGTGGAAATTCTTGGTAGGTAGAAAACAAGAGAATGGTAGGTGCAAATTCTTGGTAGGTAGAAATTCTTGGTAGGAGGAAAGAAAGAGAAGGGTAGCTAAAATTCTTGGTAGGTGGATTTTTGGGTATTTAAAGGGGAGTGGGGAGCTCACTTGAGAGCATCAAAAAATCATCCTTTGAGAGTGTGAGGACGAAAATTCAGGGGTTTGGGGGAGAATTCTCTTGGTTTTGAGTCATCCTATCATCATACTTGAAGAGCTAAGAAGAGGAAAAGGAGGGATTCAAGCTTCCAATCAAGAATCGATCATCAATCCAAAATAGGGAGTTTCTTAGTTTGATATTCATCTTTATCTATGAGTAATTCTATGTTTTTATTGTTTTTCCAATTTCAATTATGAACTAATTTTCCCTTAACTAGGGCCATGTGAAGGCCAAAGTTATGAGTATATATATATGATATTATTCTTCGTATTAATTCTACAATTGCTTTGTGTTTTGATTTTGTGCGTAATTACTTGCATATGTTTGATCACCATATGTTTGTCATATTGCCTAACTTAATAGTTTGAAAGAATATAAGTTAGGGTTCAAAGAAATCATCACATCATCCGTAAAAAATAGGGAATTGCCCCTAGAGATAGGTAGAGATTCCCGGGTGCAGTTAGCCGAATTTATTCGGGAAAATTCTAGAACTTGAATGCATGATTATTGATTAAATTCTCGGATAGACATATTTAGAGAACTGTCAATTTATCATAGGATTATTACAGCCGAGACATCGGGTAGTAATTAATTAAGGAATTTTCACCAAAGCAATAGTAGTCTAATAATACGAAGAATAGTTCATATTTATATTAACAAGTAAATTTGGTTGAAGCATGTGCCTTAGTTGTTTTATCTCATAAGAATCTAAATCTATTTGCTAAGTCTCGTTTTCACATTTTTATTGTAAATTAATCACAATCTTTTAATTCAATTTTAATTGCTTTTAAATTCCTAGCTTTAAATAATCTTGTCTCTGTGGGATCGATAACTCGGACTTAAAGTCCACTTTATTACTACACACGACCAGTCCACTTGCTGTTTAATACACGTAAGGATTTTTCGTGTCAAGTTTTTGGCGCCGTTGCCGGGGACTTGATTTATTTTAGTTTCGGATTTTATTGCAATTTTTAGCTTTAATTTCTTTTGTCGTTTTATTATTTTCTATTATTCTCACTGTTATTTTCTATCTTTAAATTTCTGTTGGTTTGCTTCTTTGTTTCAAACAGGTTGATCTTTTGGTGAATGACTCGAACCTCAGGAGAGGCTTTAGAGGAATTTGACCCTGAGATCGAGCGTACATTTCGTGCAAACCAGAGAAATCGAGCTATGGCTGGCAACTTCCCTGATATGAATCTGCCCGAGAATAGAGAATGGTTGCAAAATCTGTTCCAAGCTATGCAACCGGCACTACCAGCACCACCTCCATCTGTTCGTGGTAATCAGCCAGCCCGTGTACACACTACGCCGGGACCTGTTGTGGTCCCCAATTTTGCCACGCCGAACTTCCACATTCCACCTCACATGTTTAGCATGGTTCAGGCTGAACAATTTTATGGTGATCCGAAAGAGTCACCTCATGACCATCTAGAGCACTTCGAAAATGTGTTATCTACCATGCAATTCCACCCAAGAGATCTTGATGCCATCCGCCTCCGATTATTCCATTTTTCGCTTAAGGATAAAGGGACTTTGTGGTATAAGTCGTTGCCCCCACAATCCATTGAAACGTGGGAAGAGTTAGTCGAAGAGTTTCTCAACAAGTTCTTCCCTCCATCAAGGATTAACGAGTTAAGAAGCGAGATCAAGGGTTTTAAGCAAAAACGGGATGAATCGTTAGCATCAACATGGGCAAGATACAAGAGTCTGCTTCGAAAGTGCCCCGATCACAACTATTCAAGAGACGAGCGAGTGCTACATTTCTTTAATGGAGTCCGGTCTCGGATTCGTCACAGACTTAATGCAGGAGCAGGCGGTGATCTTTTGGGTCTCGATAGCAGAACAGTGTGGGCTAAACTAGAGCAGATGGCACGGGATGATGAACTGTACCCTGAAGATGACGATGAGTTTCCTCTACAAACCCGAAGGGTTGCTGTTGCTCAAGAGGTAGAACAAAATGTTAATCTAGAGGCAGAGCCAACCATTAGTGATGTGAACTATGTCGGAAATTCAAACAAGCCTCAATTGAGCTTCCACATACCCGAGAATTTTCCGAAAAGGCCAAATCCCACACAAAATTCACAACAAGGCATCTACCAAGCACCGAGGCCTCCGCTTTACAACAACCAAACTCAAAGGCCTGGAAATTTTAAGCCACAAGGTCAAGTTCCAAGACCTTCGACTGTCGAAGAAAGATTGGCGGCTCACATGCAAAAATCAGACGAATCATTCGCAGAGCTTCGATTGATGTTACAGGGTGTTATGACGGGAATGAAAGAGATGCAGCACCAATTTGCACAATTATCGGTTGATGCAGGTGGAAGAGCACCCGGGACACTGCCGAGTGATACAGAGAAAAACCCAAAAGAGCAATGCCATGCCATCGCTCTGAGAAGTGGCAAAGAATTGAAAAGTGCACCTCCCAAGCAGTCCAAGTCCGCACTTGAAGAGGACAATGTTCAAACTTTTGATAAACTTGAAAATTCAAATCTGTCTCCCAAGTACGTACTTGACCAGAACCAAGTAAGTACTTCACACAGCTCAAGTACGTACTTGGGGCAGGATCAAGTCCGTACTTCACAGGCAGACAGGGCGTCTTCTAAAACTTTGACTCCTTCTTTGCCTAATCCTATTGAAATACGTCTCCCTTTCCCCCTAGCACATAAAAAGAATAAGAAAGATATGGATAAGAGTTTTCTTAGGATTTTAGAAATTCTTCGAGAAGTTCGAATTAATATTCCTTTTATTGATGCGATTTTGCAGATGCCCAATTACATCAAGTTCTTCAAGGATATTCTATCCAATAAGCAGAAGTGGGAAGGCAATGGAACGGTGTGCTTGACTGAAGCATGCTCAGCAGTGGTGTTGAACAAGTTGCCACAGAAACTCAAGGATCCAGGGAGCCTCACAATTCCTTGCACTATTGGGCAACTCAAATTCGACCGAGTGCTATGTGATTCGGGCGCCAGCATAAATCTTCTTCCTTACTCGTTGTTCCAGAAATTGGGTTTGGGGAATCCAAAGCCAACCTCGATGAGCCTCCAACTTGCAGATCGATCAATCAAACACCCGAAGGGAATCATAGAGGATGTCATCGTGCAAGTTGACAAGTTTTACTTCCCGGTGGACTTCGTGGTTCTGGAGATGGAAGAAGATGTTGAAGTTCCTCTCATCCTAGGAAGACCCTTCCTAGCCACAGGTAAAGCTATGATCGACATAGCCAATGGTAAGTTAACTTTGAATGTGGGTGAGGAGAGAGTTACTTTTGACGTATACAAGGTTATGAAGCATGTTGGTGATGATGCGTCATGTTTAAGAATAGATGCTTTTGATCCTTTGATTATTGAGCACTTTCAGGAAAACATCTCTGATGATCCACTTGAGGTATGCATAATGAACTCCACGGATGTTGAGTCGGCCAGTGATAAACAACTGGAAGTTGTTCATAGCTTAGAGAGGCGTGCACAATACCCCACGAAGAAATTTGAGAAGTTGGATAGCCCACTGTCTAGCCACTCCAAACCATCTATTGAAGAGCCACCAACTCTTGACCTAAAAACTCTACCCTCTCATCTTAAATATGTTTATTTAAATGACGATGAAACCTTGCCACTCATCATTTCTTCTTCTCTTACAGATCAACAAGAAGCAAGGTTACTGGAGGTGTTGAGAGATCACAAAAAAGCCTTTGGATGGAAGATTGCTGATATCAAGGGGATTAGCCCAGCCATCTGCATGCATAAGATTTTAATGGAAAAAAGCTCAAGGCCCACTATACAACCACAAAGGAGGTCTAATCCTCAAATTCAAGAAGTGGTGAAGAAAGAGGTAATCAAGTTACTCGATGCCGGCATTATCTTCCCTATCTCTGATAGTCCATGGGTAAGTCCAACGCAGGTAGTGCCCAAGAAAGGAGGTACGACAGTAGTTCGTAATGACAATAATGAGTTAATTCAATCTAGAATTGTCACTGGTTTTAGGGTTTGCATAGACTATCGTAAATTGAATGAATATACCCGAAAAGACCACTTTCCCCTCCCCTTTATCGATCAAATGTTAGAAAGATTAGCCGGGCATGAATATTACTGTTTTTTGGATGGGTACTCCGGCTATAACCAAATTGCTATTACACCCGAGGATCAAGAGAAAACTACTTTCACTTGTCCTTACGGCACTTTTGCTTATAGGCGTATGCCTTTTGGCTTATGTAATGCACCTGCTACTTTTCAAAGATGCATGATGGCTATATTTCATGACATGGTCGAGCAATTTCTTGAAATCTTCATGGATGATTTTTCTGTTTTTGGCTCTACATATGATAGATGTTTGCACAATCTAACCTTAGTTTTGCAGAGGTGTGAGGAGACTGATCTAGTCTTAAATTGGGAAAAGTGTCATTTCATGGTACAAGAAGGAATTGTTCTGGGTCATAAGATCTCCCACAAGGGGATTGAGGTGGATAGAGCGAAAATTGAAGTGATAGCTAATCTTCCACCACCCACCACGGTCAAAGCCGTGAGAAGCTTTTTGGGACATGCCGGGTTTTACAGGCGTTTTATTTCAAATTTTTCTAAAATTGCTAAACCCCTGTCTAACTTGACCATGAAAAATGCAGTGTTTGACTTTAATGATGCATGCATGCAGGCCTTCCTCACCCTGAAGGAGAAATTAATCTCATCACCTGTGATGTCCGCCCCAGATTGGAGCCTACCATTCGAGTTGATGTGCGATGCGAGCGACATTGCCGTTGGAGCTGTACTAGGTCAAAGGAAGGGTAAAATCTTTCATACTATTTACTATGCTAGTCGTACCTTAAATGAGGCCCAACTCAATTATGCTACGACTGAAAAAGAGCTTTTAGCTGTCATTTTTGCTTTTGACAAATTTCACTCCTATCTTGTGCTTAACAAAGTAATAGTATACACTGATCACTCGGCCTTGAAATACTTGCTTGCTAAAAAAGACGCAAAACCTAGACTACTCAGGTGGATCTTATTACTACAAGAGTTTGACTTAGAAATAAAAGATAAAAAAGGATCTGAAAATGTAGTAGCTGATCACCTATCTAGACTAGAATTAGTGGATAAGAAAATGGATGAGACCCCAATAGGAGATGAATTCCCCGATGAACAGCTTTTTACTCTTTCTTCTATTTCAATCCCCTGGTATGCTGATTATGCTAATTATATAGTTGCTGGAATTTTACCCCCTGATTTGACATTTCACCAAAGAAAGAAGTTTTTGAAAGATGTTAGGCACTATCTGTGGGAAGAGCCCTACTTGTTTAAAATTGGTGTCGAGGGAATTATCAGGCGTTGTGTACCCGAGGAAGAAATGACCTCCGTCTTGGCTCATTGCCATGACATGGTGATAGGTGGCCACTTTGGCCCATCCAAGACTGCTGCCAAGGTTCTGCAATCAGGTTTTTTCTGGCCTACTTTATTTAAAGATGCACACGCTTATGTTCAAAAATGTGATAGATGCCAAAGAGTAGGTAATATCTCTAGACGACATGAAATGCCTATGAATAATGTGCTTGAATGTGAATTATTTGATGTGTGGGGTATAGATTTTATGGGACCTTTCCCTAGTTCTTGTTCCAATAAGTATATTCTAGTCGCTGTTGATTATGTGTCTAAATGGGTCGAAGCTGAGGCTTTGCAAACTAATGATGCTAGGGTTGTTCTTAGATTTCTGAGAAAACATATTTTTGCACGATTTGGAACCCCGAGAGCAATTATAAGTGATGGAGGCACACATTTTCGTAACAAGCAATTTGAAAACTTGTTGAACAAATATGGTGTTAAGCATAAAATCTCGACCCCTTACCACCCTCAAACTAGTGGGCAAGTCGAAGTGTCTAATAGGGAAATTAAACGGATTTTAGAAAAAACGGTAAATAGCCATCGAACTGATTGGTCTCTGAAATTAGATGATGCATTGTGGGCTTACCGTACTGCTTTTAAAACCCCTATTGGCATGTCCCCATATCGTCTTGTATTTGGAAAAGCTTGTCATTTACCTGTCGAACTTGAACATCGTGCTTATTGGGCTATCAAATTCCTGAATTTCGATACAAGTGTTATAGGTAATAAGAGGTTGCTTCAACTGAATGAGCTCGAGGAGTGGAGACATGAAGCATACGAGAATGCAAAACTGTACAAAGAACGGACCAAGAAGTGGCACGACAAGCATATTCTACCCCGGGAATTTGAGGAAGGTGAGAAAGTTCTTATGTACAACTCTAGACTCAAGCTCTTCCCAGGCAAGCTCAAATCGCGTTGGTCGGGACCCTTTCGAGTCACCCGAGTGTATTCTTCCGGAGCTGTGGAGCTTATCACTGAGGATGGACAAGTATTTTTAACCAATGGACATAGGCTGAAACATTACTCGGGCACTGACTGGAGCGCAGACATATTATCTGTCAAGCTCCGAGAACCATCGACTTAAGTCGATCCTGAATAGTCGAGCTATTGACTATAAACAAGCGCTTCTTGGGAGGCAACCCAAGTTTGTAAGTTTTTTTTTTTCTTTTGTTTTTGTTTGTTTAGATTGTTTGTTTATGTTTATGTTCAAACATGCACCTTTGGCATGTATGTTTTCGTATGCTTGATGGTTTGAAAAGTTGAAGTATTAGATATGATAGACAGTTGGACCCCATGTTTAGAGATGCTTATTTTACTCGAGAGGAGAAGAAGCTTTGTAACGATGCATTGGAAGTTAAAGGATGTTTTTCAACATCCTTGGTTGTAAGTGTTCTTTTACCGTTACGTATACTTGTTGTAACAACATTGAGGACAATGTTGGATTTGAGTTTGGGGGTAGAAGAGTGCTTATTTGAACATTGAAAATGCAATGCTAATTTTTAGCTTGAGTTTGGGGGAAAGTTTGTATGATATCATGTTTAAATATTTTTTTTTTGTTGAGAAAATCAAGTATAAATTGTTTTTTTTTTTTTTCCAATTGATGCATTAAAATTGATTAACTTGAAAAAAATGGCATGATTTCTTGAAATAATTTGAATTTAATGGAACATATATATCTTTGAAATTGCTCATGGAGACCCTAGACTAGGATTGATTTCTTAGATGATTCACATTGCATAATAAATCAAGGGTAGAGGAGTTGAGAGGATAACCATCTTGAGACACTTAAGGAGTTTTTCCCGAAAAAATTAACTTAGATTTTTCATAAGGTTATAAGTTGAGTAGTAATTTTTTTTTATGCTAAACAATGAATTAAAAAGGTTGAAGTTTGGTATGACCACAAGTGGTCAGGCTAATATGTACTGGAGGTGAAAAGTTTCATGCCTATATACTGTACTATTATGCTAATTTGAGCTAAGCTCAAGCCAAAAAGAAGCGAATTGTTTAAAAGATCTAGTTTTATTTCGTGGCCTTTGACACTCGAGTGATTAAATCCTTAGGAGTGTCTTTACACTTAATGCCCCAAAACTATCTAGTTTGGGAGTCATTGATCTAAAGCTTGTTACATGGGTGTCATAGAAAGCCTAATGGAATAAAACATTGCACATGATCTAGCCTTAATGAAGTTAATTGGAAAGTTTCATATGAATTGAAAGTTTGAATGGTTGAGATAATGAAATTTAAATGGCTATGAGATTTTCTATGATTCTTATGCTTTGTGTTTGATCAAAAGTTGATAGATATGGGATTAATGTCCAAAATTTGGTAAGGATGCCTTTCGACTATAATACCTTAGATTTATTTTCACTACACCCTATGGAGTCTTTTCGAGTATTGGTGTCACATGAGCAAAAGTAGTTGATATGTATATATATTTGTGAGCTATAAAAGGATGAGTTTGTGCCATTTATTCTTGTTAATTATGTTGAGATGTATTCATTTGGTTGGGATTGAAAGTTTGTTAGATTTTGTGGGTATATCTTCTGCAAACCCTCACGAGACTATAACTCGTCCTTTGAGGTAACTCAAAGGTTTAAAGGCTTGTTGCACATGCTAAGTGCAATCGTTTACTCCACGAAAGTGAGTTCGTTTGTTGTTTTTGTTTTCTCCTTTTGGTTGATGATGTTTTCATGTCTAAAACTTTTATTTCTCGAGGTCGAGCAAATGATAAGTTTGGGGGAGTTGATAGGAGTCATTTTTACCTGTTTTTAAGCCCCTTTGCGTTTATGTTTTAGGTTCATTTATCACTTGATTTTGTCACTTGTGCGTTTAATTCGTGCATTAAGTGATTTCAGGCCTTAAGTGGATACAATTGAAGAAAGGGTGGAAAAATGATGTATAAAACAAGTTTACGCCAAGATGTTTCACACCTCCACGACCAAACAAGCAAGAAATAAGCTGGAGTTAGCCAAAATCATGTTTTAGTACCATTTCTGCACACCTGGGCGCCAAATCAGAAACAACCTCCACGTTGGAACGCCATTTTGATATTTTTAGAGACAGAATTGGATGAAGTGTCCTTCTACAAAGTTTTAGATCTATGTCTTATCTTTACATGGGTACTTGAATCATCCAATTCGGAGATATGTGGAGACGTTTATGAATAAAACACTATCCCTGCGCTGGAAAACACGAAAGTGGCAGCTCATGTTCTTGTTAGGTGGAAAACAAGAGAATGGTAGGTGCAAATTCTTGGTTGGTGGAAATTCTTGGTAGGTAGAAAACAAGAGAATGGTAGGTGCAAATTCTTGGTAGGTAGAAATTCTTGGTAGGAGGAAAGAAAGAGAAGGGTAGCTAAAATTCTTGGTAGGTGGATTTTTGGGTATTTAAAGGGGAGTGGGGAGCTCACTTGAGAGCATCAAAAAATCATCCTTTGAGAGTGTGAGGACGAAAATTCAGGGGTTTGGGGGAGAATTCTCTTGGTTTTGAGTCATCCTATCATCATACTTGAAGAGCTAAGAAGAGGAAAAGGAGGGATTCAAGCTTCCAATCAAGAATCGATCATCAATCCAAAATAGGAGTTTCTTAGTTTGATATTCATCTTTATCTATGAGTAATTCTATGTTTTTATTGTTTTTCCAATTTCAATTATGAACTAATTTTCCCTTAACTAGGGCCATGTGAAGGCCAAAGTTATGAGTATATATATATGATATTATTCTTCGTATTAATTCTACAATTGCTTTGTGTTTTGATTTTGTGCGTAATTACTTGCATATGTTTGATCACCATATGTTTGTCATATTGCCTAACTTAATAGTTTGAAAGAATATAAGTTAGGGTTCAAAGAAATCATCACATCATCCGTAAAAAATAGGGAATTGCCCCTAGAGATAGGTAGAGATTCCCGGGTGCAGTTAGCCGAATTTATTCGGGAAAATTCTAGAACTTGAATGCATGATTATTGATTAAATTCTCGGATAGACATATTTAGAGAACTGTCAATTTATCATAGGATTATTACAGCCGAGACATCGGGTAGTAATTAATTAAGGAATTTTCACCAAAGCAATAGTAGTCTAATAATACGAAGAATAGTTCATATTTATATTAACAAGTAAATTTGGTTGAAGCATGTGCCTTAGTTGTTTTATCTCATAAGAATCTAAATCTATTTGCTAAGTCTCGTTTTCACATTTTTATTGTAAATTAATCACAATCTTTTAATTCAATTTTAATTGCTTTTAAATTCCTAGCTTTAAATAATCTTGTCTCTGTGGGATCGATAACTCGGACTTAAAGTCCACTTTATTACTACACACGACCAGTCCACTTGCTGTTTAATACACGTAAGGATTTTTCGTGTCAAGTTTTTGGCGCCGTTGCCGGGGACTTGATTTATTTTAGTTTCGGATTTTATTGCAATTTTTAGCTTTAATTTCTTTTGTCGTTTTATTATTTTCTATTATTCTCACTGTTATTTTCTATCTTTAAATTTCTGTTGGTTTGCTTCTTTGTTTCAAACAGGTTGATCTTTTGGTGAATGACTCGAACCTCAGGAGAGGCTTTAGAGGAATTTGACCCTGAGATCGAGCGTACATTTCGTGCAAACCAGAGAAATCGAGCTATGGCTGGCAACTTCCCTGATATGAATCTGCCCGAGAATAGAGAATGGTTGCAAAATCTGTTCCAAGCTATGCAACCGGCACTACCAGCACCACCTCCATCTGTTCGTGGTAATCAGCCAGCCCGTGTACACACTACGCCGGGACCTGTTGTGGTCCCCAATTTTGCCACGCCGAACTTCCACATTCCACCTCACATGTTTAGCATGGTTCAGGCTGAACAATTTTATGGTGATCCGAAAGAGTCACCTCATGACCATCTAGAGCACTTCGAAAATGTGTTATCTACCATGCAATTCCACCCAAGAGATCTTGATGCCATCCGCCTCCGATTATTCCATTTTTCGCTTAAGGATAAAGGGACTTTGTGGTATAAGTCGTTGCCCCCACAATCCATTGAAACGTGGGAAGAGTTAGTCGAAGAGTTTCTCAACAAGTTCTTCCCTCCATCAAGGATTAACGAGTTAAGAAGCGAGATCAAGGGTTTTAAGCAAAAACGGGATGAATCGTTAGCATCAACATGGGCAAGATACAAGAGTCTGCTTCGACACATTTGGATAAGGACAATTTACCTGGTAGTGCCCTAGTTTCCTGCAATTATAACACAAATTAATTTGCATTTTCTGTTCAGTGGTTAATCTCTTTGAATCAACTGGCGCTGAGAGATTCTGAGTAGGAGTCGGAGGCACTTGATATGGAATTAGCGTTGGAGGCTGAGGTGTGGAATACACTGGCGCTTGATACTGAGGTGCTGGTGCTAGGGGAGGAGTTTGAAATGAAGTTTGTCCAATAGGATTTCTCTTTTCGTATCTTAGAAATTTCTTGAATTTCTTGACTAAAAAAGCCATCTCTTTTTCTTCATTTGATTCTGTCACTTTCACCTCACTAATCGCTTCACCTTTGCTTTTGGTGGTAGCGATTAATGCTCTTGATTCAGTCGCTGACTTCACCTAATTCGAACTCAAATGCCTTTAATTCTGAAAACACATGTTCTGGAGTAAGAGTCTCCAATGTCTGTGATTCTCTCATAGCAACAGTCTTAATCAAATACTTGCTTGGAAGACTTCTAAAAATCTTATTGACCATTTCCTTGTTGGTCAAAATGATCCAATCTTTGCATGGCTATGGAGAGCTTGTTCTCCTTCATCTGTGCTGAACCTTCACATACTATAGCCAGCTTATCTCATATTTCTTTTGAAGTCTTACATTGTTTGATTTTGTTGAACAATGTATCATTATCTCCTAACGCTGAGTATAGTGCACTTTGTCCAGCATTGTCCAGATTCGCTCTTTTTCTATCTTCAGTGGCTCCAGGGGCTCGAGTTACAACTTTCATGATCTGAATGGGGCCATCTGTAATAACATCACACATTTCATTATCGCAAGAACATAAATACGCGAATGCTCTAAGTTTTCAAGAATCATAGTTTGACTCTACCAGTTTAGGCATTTTGTTAAAAGCCATGATGAGATGTTTAAGAGGAAATTTTTAAAGCGACTAAGTTTAGGAAAATGGATCTAAACAAGCAGTTACGCTCGGAAACGCTTAGGTTTCTACTTCAACCGCTCCGATACCACTTGGTGGTCCCAAGTGGCATACGAAAGGGTCTAGAGGGGGGGTTGAATAGACCTTGAAATCTTTTTCGACTTCAAAAATTCGTATCACTTTTAAAGATTAGAACGCTTAGGAAGCTAAGCGCTTGGGTCAGGCGCTTCAGTAAAGATAACTTAGACTTAGTGATTTTAGCAATTTACCAAAATAGGGCAACGCTTGAATTGTTTAATCAGGGTTAGCACAGCGGAAATGATTTTAGAGTTTTAACGTTCGTTTTGGGTTAAATAGTCGCTTAGCAGATTAGCTTGTCTTTTTCAGAATAAATGATATAATATAAAACAAGACAATAATGAAAGTAAATGACACAAGAAATTGTAAGGTTTATTGGGTGATGTAATCCCAGCTACGTCCTTCTTCTCCTTCTTCACTTGAAGGGAATTTACTAAGTTGATTATCAAAGAATCACACAGAATCTTCTACAAGGTAGCAAATGGGTGAAAATGATCTCAGGCTCCTTGATCACATAGATTTCAGCACCAATAAACAATTTTCTTACTCAGATGAAAGGTTGAGGATTTTATCACAAGGGTTTGTTTATTTTTGGAAAGATCAAACAACTTGGAATATCTCAGTAAGAGTTTAGGTTTCTTCTTTGGAAGATGTTTGAGATATTTGTGATTGTCTGGAATGTGTATGAAAAGCTTGAAAGATTTTTGGCTATGGCGTTTCTAAGCTTTTCTTGAGATAATATTTCAGCAGAGTTTTCCTGTGCATGTACGTATATCTCTTATTATTTTAAGGTTTGCCGAAGGTAAGGTATTAATAGGCAATTCTAGGGATCTGTCCGTTGGACACATGTAGGAGCGTGCCTTTCACGCGGCGCGTGATTTTACCTTTTCTCTGACATTCCTAAAATCCTGCTGGTTCCGATTGGACGGGGGCAGCTATAAACTCTGAAATTCTGACAGTCTAGTAAAAAAGGTGGCTTGTCCACAAGTCATAATAGTTTATCACATTTAATGCTCTTATCAGACATTTAATGCATTTTGAATTTATTTCCCGTTGGAAATAAATGTCCGTTGAATGATTGCATTTAAGTCCTTCATGACTTGAGTATTTATTTCAGGTGAATCTGACATTGATCGCTAGAGTGCTTTGAGCGCTTGATCCACGAATCCTGAAATAGTCCTTTAGTGTTTCACAGACGCTAAGAATAAATCTTCATCTTTATTTGACTTCAGACGCTGATCTTCAACTTCATCTCTAATAGACTCACCTAGAATTCTATTAGCGATTCGGTATCTAATACTTAGTCTAAAATCTACAAAGATAAAAATTACAAGCCTAACAAAATTACATACTTTCAAACGCTTATACAATTGATCTATGAAACATAAACCTACATTATATTTTGGGGTCTAACATAAAATCCTATCTTGTCATCATCAAAACATCTAACATGAAATTCTTAACAACATGATCACCAACCTTCTCACTTTCTTTCATCTTGGCTCCGAAGAGCTCTTTCGATATCTCATATCGCGCAGTTCGACTGTGCTCACGCTAGAGCTCTACCAGGTGAGCTAGGATAGCTCTTGCAGTGGACATCTTATCATGTGACCTTTGAAGTTCATTGGACATAGATCCCACATGTATCCTCTCACCCGGAGGTCGTCCTTGACTCATTTTTCATGGGCTTGGACCTCTTCCTCACTAGCACGTGTTCTAGCTGGAGCCGCCGGGATATCAGCCTCCAAGACATTTTCCAGGGATTCCATATTGAGGATAATCCTCAAATTTCTAAACCAGTCCACATAGTTGGGTCCTTTAAGAGCATTCTTTTCTAGCAGAATTGAAAGTGAGTTTGTCATATTTGAGAGAGATAAATGAGAAAATAACTACAGAAATAAACCAGATTAATTAGATTACTTGTTTTGACTTAACCAAGAAAAATTAAGGACTTAAAATTTATCTTGGCTCCCACTGCATTTTTCGAATCCCACACTCCCATGTGAAAATAGGGAATCATCATTGGCATCGATTCCATAGCGGGTATTGAGGTCCTCAATGAATTAGCTTAGTTGCAACCTAACCGGTTTCTGGCCCATTAATTATTTGAAGTGATATGTAATATCAATTTATCCAATAAATGTTTCAATACCTTTCACCATAGTTCACCAAACAACAACCTAACTGATTTCTAGGTTTGTGAACTACCCGAGTTCATTCCCACTAACTCCTATAATCTAACATTTGAATTTCACCTTGCAACCGAACAAGTTTCTGGGATGAAATATATTTCGATTAAGGCATTCCATGCACTTAATAAAATTTTAAATTATTTCAAAATGCATAACCCCCATAACTGGGAAGCATTACACATTTATAATAATTTTAATTTTAGAAAGCTTAGTGGAGGGTGAGGATGTCACACATCCTTTTCTAACTGGGTATTATTTATTTGGGAGAATTTAAATTCGTCAAAAGATTTTGGTCTCACTTTGCACATTATTTAATTTATATAGCGATTTTATTCTATATTCATCATGCATAAAAATACTACTAATAATCATGCATTTCAATATAAATAATCATGGAATTTAAATAAATAAATTCACCACTCGGTCATAGACTTTTACTAGAGGGCCCGAGCCAATGGGCCATCACAAAAGGCATAGATTAAAAGCCTATTAAATATTCATGGGCCTTTTGACTTTATCAATTTTGAACTATTCTATTTCAATTCCTAAAATAACTCATGAATTATTTCTAATAAAAATAATAAATAGCCTCAAACTTGATAACCCATAAAATATAAAGGTAAAAACAAATAAATCTATGTCCATGATCAGTGTTACAATCACATAAGACATGCTCGCATCAATTAATACATGGTTGCAATATTAAATCACTTATGTTGATGATTAAAATTTTAGTCCAACTAAAAAGTCCTTTAAGAAATTCCCAACCTTATATACACTCAATATTTCAATTAAAATCATTCTTGTCCTACTAAATGACTTAGATATACAAAATTAAAAATTAAGTATATCTACCTTTAATTAAAATAATATTAGTCCTACTAATAGAATATATAAAATATGAAACTCTATTTTATTATGATTTAATACCATCTTTAATTGGAAATACCTTTATTTGATCAAAGAATTAATTATTAATCTCTAAGAAAAATAATTTCTATTCCTTACTCAAAATTAAGTAATTTCCAATTCGAGGAAAAATAATAATATTTAATCCATAAATTAATTATTAATCTCTAAGAAAAATAATTAATTAAGTCTAATTAAATATTATATTCCAAATAATCTTATTGGACTCGATTTCATCAAACCCAAGTCACCATCCTTTTGGTCCACTTGAATTTAATTTAATTGGGCTCAAAGTAATTAATTAGAATAACATGCACGTTTTATTAATTTTTTATTGGGCTAAATTTAATTTAAGTCCAAATCACCAATTTAATTGGCCCACTTAGATTTAATTAATTTAGGTCCAAACTAATTAACGAATCGAAATTGGATAATTTTTCAATTGGACTTAATTTAAATTATTCGGGTCATCATCCTTTTGATCTACCCGATTAATTAAAATTACCCATAACTCAAATATCAATTTCAACTCATACATAGCCCATTTTACAACCCGAATCCAAGACCTAAATCAACGAATTAGGTATCAAAACCCGCGACCCGTTGGGCCATACACGCACCAACGGGCCGTATGCTGGGTGGCCTGGCAGCCAGACCTACTGTGCAGCGCGCGCTGCTGCGTGCAGATTTTCAGGGCTCTTTGAACCCCATTTTTTCTCGGTATTTTTGATTTTTCAATATCATCAAATATACCTAGATTTACAATATCTAAAAAATCAAAAAACTAGGTAAAAACCATAAAACGCAGATTCAAGAATACATAAAATCATGCTTCAAAAACACATAAAATGCATATCTTAAATCACGTAAACAAAATCAAATATGCAAATCAGAAATTGGCTCTGATACCACTATTGGGTTTCGCATAAAAAATCATAAACGCAGCGAAAGGATTTCAAAAATATTAATTAAAAACCCAAAGTGTTTCTCTAATCGCATAATTGAATCTAAAAGAACTTTTAACGAATAAAACTTACTCGTTAGATTGAAGTTGTTGGAGAATTTCTTCTTCTTCTCCAATTTGAAAAACTTGAAGCTTCCAAATCTTCAATACTTTGATTTGATCTTCAAAACTTGAACTTGATCCGAACAACGAAAATACGTCGTCTCTAAATTGTCACGCACGGATCAACAAACGAAAAATTCCCACTCTTGTTCTCTAAGGGGCGACGGCTAGGTATAGAGAAAGGGGAGGAATATTTTTTCTTCTTTCTTGCTAGGAGAGTTGTATGTGTTCTTCTATTCTTGTTCTAAATCAAATAGTCCTTGTATACCTCATGACTTATTGAACAAGTCAAAACAAAAGAGCCCTAGTATATTGGCTCATCTTGGACGCCCAATATGGCCTAAGTAGAGGAAGCCTTATTGAAGGCTGGGATTTGTTTTGTTTAATTAATTTCTTATTTCAATTAATAATTTATTATATCCAATAAATAAATTTATTAAATAAATAACCAAATTAATAAGATAAATTAATTCATTAATATATTTCCTAAGGAAATTAATTAATAATTAATCTTATCCATATAATTAATTATTTCATCTAATGAATAATTAATTATTTAATTTATCCAATAAATTAAAACTCCTAGAAGAAAAATAGAAATTCCTTTTTCATTTTTTTTTTGTCAATCCTTTAGCGCGACACTTTAGGTTCATTTCGTTTGGCAATGAGAGGAAATCAAAGGAAGTGGGTAACACCTAGCCAGTCACATGGCCCACTTCGTAACCCAAACGAAAACGAATGATAGGATCATTTCGAAATCTTTCAATCGTAAATACCGTATAAGTATAAAGCCTTTGTTCACATTCCCCGGTCAAGTGAGAGTCACGGTTATGTCAAACTCACTGGACTTGACCATATGTATAAATTATAACAATACGAGATCATTGAGATCGATTTGGTGCCTAGCACAATCGTCTCTTTTGCTTTGGCCAAAGACTTTGATCTCTATTTATCTATAATCGCATAGGGTACATTCTCATTCACTTATGAGAGAAAAAATCTCACATTAGATATCTGCTAAGACTACCACTTGCCCATCAAGTCCGCGTTTCGAGGTCGACCCGCCCAACGGGTGAATCGAGTCTAACTACTCTAGTGAAAGACTTGACGTCACAAGTGCATATTCAGCCTGATACTTCAGGTCAAAGGTTGACATATACCTATTACGCATAATCAGTTTTGTCATTGACAATCACAGAGTGAAAACCCATGTGACAGGACCGATGCGAGTTATGTTCGAGCACATCAGTTCCACTTATGTGCCTACAATCATAATCTCCTACCATCCCATGATACTAGACAGGCACTCCCATGTCAGAGCTAAGATTGCACAAGTATTCGAAGTCTTTATTTGTCAATTAAAGACTTCATATTACTTGCGAACTAGTTTTAATAATCAAGGTCGATCTTTCCAGTGCCATTCTTCCTATCCCATAAAAAGTAGAGGTATCGCACTGAAAACGGACAAAATGTTTTACACAACTTATAGATGGAGATAAGAATTAAGTGAAAACAAAACAATGACTTTTATTATAAATGATATTTAAGTTCAATACAAGATAGATGCCCTATTCATTCTATCCTCTATGGCATCTAAGGGCATAATCCTAACACAAAATTCCTTCGTTTTTGACGAATTGGCTTAGCATCAGAATTGACATTTAAACGATGCACGATGACAGA
Source organism: Buddleja alternifolia (assembly GCA_019426215.1). Classification (NCBI taxonomy): domain Eukaryota; kingdom Viridiplantae; phylum Streptophyta; class Magnoliopsida; order Lamiales; family Scrophulariaceae; genus Buddleja; species Buddleja alternifolia. The sequence goes on from CM033395.1 coordinate 7,192,079, forward strand.
GGGATCAATTCCGTGAAAGTCGGCTGCCTTCCATGCAAAGATGTTCGAGTTTTTCTTTAAAAACTTTACCAAACTTGCTTCCAACTCCTATTTCAGTTGCCCTCCAATTCTCGTCGTCTTTTTCGGATCCCCCTCAAAAAGTTGTATCATCTTATGATCAACAAGTTGTACTCGCATATCCTCCCTTTTATATTTCTTGTCAAGTTGCCTCATCAGTACCTCGGTGTCATGGTCAATAACATGAACCCTCGTTGCTTCTATGCTACGTTTCTTTTTGACTTCTGGCTTCAAGGAAGTAGTATAACATTGACGCGCCTCAAGCTGGTTACCTCGGACCTCTCCGATACCATCCCGAGTTTTGGACTTCATCTTGAGATGGGGGGTCGATACTATAGCCTCGAACTTGTTCAACATCGGCCTACCAACAATCATATTATAAACGACTGGAGAGTCTATAACCAGAAAGGTTACTCGTAAAGTTCTACGCTTTGGCATTGATCCCAATGACACGTCGAGTTTGATAGACCCTTTCGGCATAATTGGACTACCAGTAAATCCCATCAACGGTGTATTCACCGTCTTCAATGCTATATTTCCTAAGTCCATTTTCTGTAGCACATTCCAAAAAATAATGTCGGCTAAACTCCCCGTATCCACCAACACTTTATGTACAGCATAGTTGCCATATCCATCGTGATGACCATTGGATCGTTATGCGGTACAATCATCCCTTCATAATCCCGGTCATCAAAGGTAATTGATAGGTCAGTATGACCCACAGAGAAGACACCGAGCGGTTCCGATTCTGAATAATTCGAGCACATCTCCCTAGCATGCCTCTTCCTTAAATTTGATGAAACTCCAACATCAAGACCTCTAGCAATCACATGTATCTCACCTCGGTTGACGAGGTTCTGCTCTTGATGTTCTCGTTGCTCTTTTCCTGACGAGGATGCTCATTCTTCATCTCGTCATTCCTTTGATGATCGTCATTGCGATGACGATTGTCATGACGACGAGTATTATCATCATATCTGTAATTTTCATGATGGCGATTGTCTTCATATCATCGATACTCTGTTTCACGAGGTCTATCGTACACCCTGTTGTCTCGATAGCCTCGTTGGTTTTGCTCTAGGGACCTGCTCCGAGATCGTCTGACCTCTATTTTGTGGTCGGCCTCTGGGGCTCTTATTGCCGCTAGAGTGAGATCAATGAAGTCATTTAAACATCCCAATTTTATCAATCGTTTGATTTCATCTTTTAGTTGATAGCACTCTTCGGTATCATGGCCCTTGTCCTTGTGGAATTCACAATATTTGTTAGGGTTCTGCTTCGGCCCCGCGCATAGCAGTTTTGGCCATTGGATTGCATTTATATTATGCATTTAGTGTATCGCCGGGGTCGTTCATGGTTTTTTTCTAACCTCGAACCCTCAGTCCAATCACTGTTACGATTTTTTCGATCATTCAATGGAGCATCATCATTGTCTTTTGACAAATTCATTTCTTCCTCGTTGATGCACTATTCTTGCACCTGCATCAACTCCTCTTCATCTCGAGGAGTATGGCGAGCAAGTGCTGACGCCAATGGTCCCTTCCTTACTACCAGTAGGAGAAAAGTCACAGTGAGTGCATGAGTTAGTTCGGGTATTTCTAGTACTTCTTGATTAAATCGATGCACAAAATCCCTCAAGCTTTCTGTCAGGCCTGTTTGAAAATTAACATCATCGAGACAGACTTTTTGGCCTTCTTGTTACTCTCAAAATGATTCTCGAATTTGTGAACCAGCTACGTATATGATACAATAGTTCCCGATCTCTGACTCGTAAACCAATCTTGTGCTCGTCCCACAGCATTGTTACGAACATCTTCGCATTCACTGCATCGGTCTGGTGATACAAAGTCATAAGCATTTCAAATCAAGTTAAATGAGGTTTAGGGTCACCTGTTCTATCAAATGTCGGCAAATTCGGCATTTTGAACGACATTGGTGTCGCTTCCCTCAATATTTCTTCTGAAAATGGCGTATGCTTCGCCATTAATGCTAACACCGACATCACACTGCCCCTCGGTAGTTCCATCTTCTGACTGGCTTTGTCTAATCTCTCGTAGATGTCGTCGAGCTCAGCCTTAGACAATGCAGGTCTTTCTCTATTTTCACGTATTGGTTGCTTTCTTCTACAAATCTCTGACCTCGCGCCGATTCGGCTAACAACTTTCTCCTCCAACTAATCTCCCAAAGTCGATTCACCCCTCTTACTGCGTCCTGTCACAACCCCCTCGGGATCCTTAAACAATTTCTTTGGTGCCAACGGAACTGGATGTACCTGCAGTATGTTTGGGGTAGCGGGTGTTGCTTAAATGAACCTCCGCAGTGCTTCGTCAATACGCTCCTAAACTAATTTGCCCAACACTCTCTTTTTCATAGTCACCTTTCCTCCACTAGTCCCTTCTCTCTTCTTGTGGCGATGCTCCATGCTTGTTAGATGACGACTCTTCTACCCGAACATGCTTCTCCCTCTCATTCGTTATATCTCCGGAATTCAGATTCAGCAACTCTTCAGTAGTTTCCCACAGACGGGGCCAACTGATCTAGGTCGGAAATTAATCCTCCCCTTACTCAGTCAGGATGACCTCGTAAGTTGAACTAACCACAAACAAATCAAGATTATAGACTGCACTCGGGGGTTCCGAGCTGCCTACGTACCACTTGGGGATCAAGTTTAACGTAGTTCCAAAATAATACCTAATTCACTTATTGTACCGTTAATTCGGATACGAATACCTCCTAATTTATATATATAGGTCGTACTATCGAACCTTTTATCTGGATAACAAATATATGACTAGTCTCATGAGTGTATTTATTGCTTACCGCTCTCTCCGTTTCCTTCATAAATGCGAGTATTTATAGTGTTCAGTTGTTGGGCAAATACTATTAGGCCAGCTGGATCTCCCTCAATGAGATGATTCCACGTGCCCTTAAGGAATGGCTAGGATAAAGCTTCGTCGGGTCGGGTCATGGTCCAACCTGACCCATATTAGAGAAGACACGCGGATCTTGTAGTGTTTTGTAATTCTAAGACTCACTAGGGACGCCTGATGTAAATATCCATTTTAAGATCTCGTTACCTTGTTTTTCTTCAATCTGGTAACGACCCAACGACATAACGAACTTTATATTAGCTATTTTTTGGTATATCAATTTGTATATACATTTATATTTATATATAATATGAAGGATTGTGATTAATTAGAATACCCAGAAAAAAAGTGATTCTTAGAGGGACTTAAAGTCCCGGTATAATCACAATCCTTCATATTATATATATATATATATATATATATATATATATATCCCACGTGCATCCATTACATGGATGGTTTTGATAGCATCTGAATTTGGAGTCCTAGTCCTGGGAGCTCCTAAAATGACCCCCTCGATAAAGTGAAGCAAAAATGCTTCTTTTTCTTTGTCTTTGCATTGGGGAAGGTGGCAGCTCTGGTGCTAGGTACTATCAATGTTGATAGCTTCCACAAATGCATTTTTTTAAGCAATTATTTTCAAATGAATTAAAATCTTACTTGTAGAGCAGAATCAACATAAGTTGTAGGTATCGCATCGCAGCGGTTACATCTATAAATATACTTCAAGCATAATTCTCTGTCTCAACTCCTGAAAAAACAAATGCAAAGACAAAGTAATAAATGCTTGAACTGCATTTTTGATGTGATAATGATTTAAAATGGTAAACCACTGCATAGAAAATGACTTTAAGTCCTTCACAATTCATTCGTGTAAGGAACCTACCAGGACACTAGCTTCATCAACACTAACACTTAAAACATGAACGAACGAACAATAATACGAAAACTATTCAAAACAAGGAAGGCAGAAACTGAAATTTTAAATAGGTATCTAACTTTAGGTTGCAACAAATAGGTGTACGCAATTGTCACCTCTTTTCCTTTCTTAACAGCTTTTATACTTCGAACAATAACTCGAATTTGACATGTCCAGATACCTCGACTCATTTCAAAACTAGATCTCCCACTTGAAATGATCTTTCTCTAACTCGTTTGTTGTAAGCCCGTGCCATTGTACTCTTCTGCCTCAGTATGTTCGCGTATGCCCTATCTCTTTTTTCTTCTATAACATTAAGCTCGAATGTCCTCTCCATTGAGTTTTTACTCGGATTAAATGAATCCACTCAATGAGTAGCCATCCCAATCTTCGTGGTTATGACAACCTCAGAACCATACACAAGGCAAAATGGCGTCTCACCCATTGATGATCGTGGAGTCGTTCTATATGCCCAAAGAATCCCTGGCAACTCGTCCACCCACGCAACTCGTTCTCCATCTAACCTCGTTTTCAGATACTGAAGCAAAATCCTATTTGCAACATGCATTAATCTATTAGCTTGGGGATGTCTAACCGATGTAAAATTCTATTGAATCTTCAACACGAGACACCAGGAGGTAATGGTCTTGCCGTTGAACTGAGTTCCATTATCGGATATCAGAACCCTAGGAATACCAAATCTGCAAATAATATTTTTCCAAATAAGCTACATTTAATCATTTCACATATCGTGCACGCATTTTAATGTAGAGTTTATGAACCTGCAAACAATATTTTTCCAGATAAAGTCCATGACTACTTTCTCCATGATACGAGCCACCGTTTCAGCTTCAATCCACTTCGTAAAGTGTTCTACAGCTACGATGATGAATTTCTTTTGACCTTGAGTCAGGGGGAACGGTCCTGCACATTATCACCAGTTATAAGCATGTTATCATGTTTCGATATAACTAGTTTTAAATTTTAACTTCTTTCTAGGTATAACCTAATATGTCGATGCCCCATTGATCGAATGGGTATGCAATTTTTATCACCTCCATGGGTTTTCCTGGTTGGTGAATTTCATTGGAATGAGTTGACATTCTTTGCACTTTTTAACAAAGTTTTGTGCATCTTTCACTAGGGTGGGCCAAAAATACCCTTGCCTCGTGATCTTTTGTGCCAACGACCTCCCCGCAGAATGATTTTCACAACTTTCCTCGTGTATTTCCCAAAGTACATATTGTGCATCTGTAGGTTTTAAGCATTGCAGTAATAGTCCATTGACAGATCGTTTATACAAGACATCATTAAGTATCGTAAATCTAACGGCGCGATTGACCACTTTCCTCACTTCAACTCGATCATCAGGCAGCTTATCTCGGAAAAGATATTCAATTATAGGATCCATCCATCCGGGTTCATCGTTTATTGGTGCAATCATTACAAGTTGCTCAATTTCTGAGTGATCTGTAACGAGGAGCGTAACCTTTCGAATTTTAGATCCCGTGATCTGGTTTGCGAATTTTGATAGTGCATCTGCACGCTCATTTTCCTCTCTTGGTATTTGACAGAACTCAATTTTGTCAAATTCTACTATCAACTCCTTTACCTTTCCCAAGTATCTTATCATCATTTTTTCTCTTGCTTCGTACATTCCTGCTACCTGTTTTGTGACCAATTGAGAGTCGGTGTACACATTGAGAACCTTTATCTTCATTTCTTTTGCCATTTTTAATCCTGCGATCAATGCCTCGTACTCTGCCTCGTTATTTGTCACATCAAAGTTTAACTTTATCGCAAATTCCATATCCAGTCCATCAGGTGATTGAAGCCACACACCAATTCCTCCTTGCCTCATCATAGGCGAACCATCAACATGCAAAACCCAAGGTACCGTCGTCCCGATTATAGTAACGAGCTCAGCTTCAGTCTCCACTATCTCCACCAAAAAATCATCGATCACTAGCACCTTCACCGCAGTTCGACCCCAATATTCAATGCTAAACTCGCCTAATTCAATAGCCCACTTAACAAGTCTACCCGACACATCGGGTTTTGCCAGAATCTGCCTCAAGGGTTGATCAGTCAACACAATTACATGATGAGATTGAAAGTACGGTCATAGTTTTCGCGCCGAGGTTACGAGGGCCAATGCCCATTTCTCTATATCGATATAGTTTAGTTCTGCTCCACGCATCATCCTACTCATATAGTATACAGGGCAATGGTCACCTTCGATATCTCGTACTAGCTTATGGCCACCGTCGAGACTGTCAAGTATAAATAGAGCGGTTCTCCATATACTGGTTTCGTTAATAGTGGATGTGAGGTTAGGTATTCCTTTAATTCTTGAAAAGCTTTCTCACATTCCTCGTCCATACAAACTTTTTTATCTTTCTCAAAATTTTGAAAAAATGTAAACCTTTATCGGCCGACCTTGAAATAAACCGGTTAAGACTAGGCATTCAACCTGTCAGTTTTTGTAAATCCTTTAGGCATTTTGGAGATACCATATTAGTATCGCCTCGATCTTCTCAGGATTTGCTTCGATGCCTCGTTCAGTAACCATATAGCCAAGAAACTTTCCACCTCGTACTCTGAAGGTGCATTTATGAGGATTCTGTTTCATTCCATATCGTTTCATAATCTCAAACGATTTCTTTAGATGAACCAGATGATCATTTTTATTTGTACTTTTAACGAGCATATCATCGACATACACTTCCATTGTTTTGCCAATTTCTTCCGCAAACATCATGTTTACAAGTCGTTGGTATGTTTCCCCGGAATTTCTTAAACCGAATGGCATAACATTGTAGCAGTAGACACCTCGAGCAGTTAAAAATGAGGTCTTATCACGATCTTCTTTAGCCATCATTATTTGGTTAAATCCCTGGTACGCATCCATCATACTTAATAAAGCACAACTTGCAGGAGAGTTTACTAATAAATCTATACGAGGCAAAGGGTAAGGATTCCAAGGGCAAACTTTTTTCAAATCAGTGAAATTAGTACACATACACCATTTTTTTTCGGCCTTTGGCACAAGGACTACATTAGCAAGTTATTCAATTAATTGAATTTCATTTACATATCCTACATCTAGAAGTTTCATTACTTCTTCTTCGATGATAACATCTTTGTCGGGACCAAAATTCCTTCGTTTCTGACGAATTGGCTTAGCATCCGGATTGATATTTAAACGATGCACAAGGACAGAGGGATCAATTCCATGAAAGTCGGCTACCTTCCATGGAAAGACGTCCGAGTTTTGCTTTAAAAACTTCACCAAACTTCCTTCCAAATCCCACTTCAGTTGCCCTCCAATTCTAGTCATTTTTTCGGGATCCCCCTCAAAAAGTTGTATCGTCTTATGCTCAACATGCTGTACTCGCATATCCTTCCTTTTCTGTTTCTTGTCAAGTTGCCTCATCAATACCTCGGTGTGGTCAATGACATGAACCCTTGTTGCTTCTATGTTTCGTTTCTTTCTAACTTCTGGCTTCAGGGAAATAGTATAACATTGACGTGCCTCAAACTGGTTACCTCGGACCTGTCCAATACCATCCCGAGTTTTGAACTTCATCTTGAGATTGGGAGTCGATACTATTGCCTCGAACTTGTTCAACATTGTCCTACCAACAATCATATTATAGGCGAATGGAGAGTCTACAACCAGAAAGGTTACTCGTAAAGTTCTACGCTTTCGCGGTGATCCCAATGATACGTCGAGTTCAACAGACCCTTTCAGCATAATTGGAGTACCAGTAAATCCCATCAGCGGCGTATTCACCGTCCTCAATGCTATATTTCCTAAGTCTATTTTCTGCAGTACATTCTAAAAAATAATGTCGGCCAAACTCCCCGTATCCACCAACACTTTATGCACAGCATAGTTAGCCACATCCTTCGTGATGACCATTGGATCATTATGCGGCACAATCAACATTTGGAAGTGTAATGCTTTTTGAGTCTACCAAAGATGAATGAAATTCCGTACTAGTAAGTGTGTATATATTACAAGCACTGTGATTCTGCAGTCTACCAAAGAGTACCAAGCAAATTTCAATTTTTTTTACCACGAAGAAGAACTTGATTTATCGCACAACTCTATAATGAATTCTGAAAGAAGAATATTTTCCCCTTAGTTAAATGTATATATATTAGTACGCAGCCACATACTTTCATGTTCATATCAAACAACATAGTCCAGGCCTTCTAGCACTATATATGGTGATCAAAAATGAACATACAAAGTTGCAAGGCTAATGAAACGTGTACAACTGAAGTGCAAATTCAGAAACATCGGAAACGACGCCTATTACTTCTTGCCCATGCTATGGCAGCAACTATGGCTCCACCCAAATGAATTGATCCTTTGGTCATCTCTTTCCAGTATCTTCAAGGCATCTTTGCCAACAATAATGATTCCCAGTTTAATAGCTGAAACTTATATAATAAAATTAATATATAGGGTCTTTTTCGGAAAGAGAAATATATTGAGCAACATTATCGCATTTACAGCTCCACTTGCACCTAGACCAGGGAATCTTGATGGGGCAATACCAAAAGTTTGTTGTCTCTGGAATGATGGAGCTATGATGGCATGATTTGCCAAATAAAAGATTTAGCAAACAACCACTCCAGATAGATACAACTTCAGTAAATATTCAGGTCCCAACATACTTTCCATTCTCAATCCAAAGAAGTAGAGTACAACCATATTTGAAATAAGATGCCACATATCTCCAAGACCAAATGCAAAGGTTACCAATGTATACAATCGCCCACTTGTAACATTGTCTACGGAAATCATTAAATTCTTCACCATAAATTGAGGGTCTACAACTCTCCACAACATAAAAACAACAACATTTGTTGGGATCAAACCAATCATAACTCCAGCAGTTGCAAGCCTTCTAAAATGTGATCTCCAACCATGGTATTGAGAATCAAATGAGTGAAACTTTCTTTCTATGATATCCAGTCAGTGTAGTAAAAAAATATATAACATAATAAAAAGCAAATACTACAAAAACTATGGAAATCTACAACAAATTATATGTAGTTTTGCGTATAAATGTCACTGGGTTGAACATATGCTTCGATTTTCATATGGATCAAATAACTTTGTCAGTGATTATGTTGTTTCAATCTTGAAGTTGTTCATGCTTGTGCCGACCTTGCAATTTAGCCACTACTTAACTATTTGGACGATTTTTTTATAACTAAATTGTTGCAAGTAACATTACGCTCAATGACTCACCGATAAAATGATGGGTATTAAGTGTGGAGACAAATCAAATGGATCAAAAGAAGAAGAAAGGAAAATTTCAGCACTGGACAAGGGTGCCGCGGCACTGTTCAAGACCATGCTGCGGTACAATGCCGCGACACAAATCAAGATTGTGCCCCGGCACAGTGCCCCGACACAAAATGGCAGATTGTCCCAAACACGGGTCTTGACACTTGTTCACGCGTTTTTGATGACTTGACACGTTTTGGACGCGTTTTTCATCATGGTTGGACACATTTTTGGTTCTTCTTTGCCTATATATATCTTCATGTTGTTGTGTAACATTTAGTGCAAGAGTTGTATACAAAAAGAATAGAATTATACACACTCACCCCTTGTAATTGCATCTCATACAAAGAAATAAATCTCTCTAGTATAAGTCCGTGGACGTAGGCATTATTGGCCGAACCACGTAAATATTGTCTTGTCGTTTTTCTCGCTTTGATTCTTGCTTTTAATTTCATTTATGCGAGTTGATTCCTAACAACTGGTATCAGAGCACGGGTTACAGCGATCCGTGGGCGAATTAATGGCGTATGAAGATGGTAAAGTAAGAATTGACAAGTTCGATGGAAAGGATTTCGGATTCTGGCGGATGCTAATCGAGGATTATCTGTACCAGAAGAAACTCCATGAACCGTTGTCAGGGGGAAAGCCTGAAAAGATGACGAAGACAGACTGGGAGTTGTTGGATAGGCAAGCTCTTGGGGTTATTCGGCTGGCGTTGGCGAGAAACGTAGCGTTTAACATCCTGGAAGAGAAAACCACGGCGGGTTTGATGAAGGCGTTGTCCAACATGTATGAGAAGCCATCCGCGTCGAATAAAGTCTACTTGATGAGACGTTTATTCAATCTGAGGATGCCGGAGGGAGGATCGATGGCCAATCATATCAACGAGTTCAACGTGATCATCACTCAGTTGAGCTCGGTTGATATCAATTTCGAGGACGAGGTAAGGGCCTTAATTTTATTGTCTTCTTTGCCAGAAAGTTGGAGTGCGACGATAACTGCTGTGAGTAGTTCGTCTGGCCAAAGCAAGTTGAAACTTCAGGAGATTCGGGATCTGATTCTGAGCGAGGATATTCGCCGGAGGGAATCAGGAGAATTCAAATCTGCTGCATTGAATGCGGAAAGCAGAGAGAGAGGTTTTCAACGAGGTGGTCAGAGAGGCAGTGGTCGATCCAAATCAAAGGGGCAAGGGAAGTCAAAACCGGGCAAAGATGCTGGATGTTGGGGCTGTGGTAAGGAAGGTCATTACAAGAGGGACTGTCCAGAGAAGGTGGGTCACAGTCATAACCGGGAACATCAAGCAAACGCAGCGGCTGACGATGACGAAGATGCGCTGGTTTGTTGTGTTGATAGTCCAGTTGACCAATGGGTACTGGATTCAGGTGCGTCGATTCATCTTACTTCGTGTAAGAATTATCTAACAAATTATACTTGTGAAAAATTTGGAAAGGTATTTCTTGCAGATGACGAACCCTTGGAAATTGTTGGTATGGGTGAGGTCACGATAACGACGGCATAGGGAATGCAGTTGAAACTGAAGGATGTCAGACATGTCCCAGGGTTGACAAGGAATTTGATCTCGTTGGGTCAAATTGATGGTGATGGTTTTACCACAGTGTTTGGTGGTGGTGCTTGGCAGATCACCAAAGGAAATCTGGTGGTGGCTCGTGGTAAAAAGTGGGGGACTTTGTTTACTACGAGGGAAATCGTGGTGCCAGATGCGGAGGCAGAGACGCAGCAGCGAGAGCAGGTTTATGTTGCCGGGTTAGGTAGACATGAAGCCAGTGGGAGCAGTTGCAGTGTCGGGGGCAGAACCGTATAGCCGGAGGTCAAAGGGGCAGACTCGTGTTGTCAAGAAGGCGGAAGAACGAGCAAGCCGGAGACCGAAGAGGCGGAGTTACGGAGCCATGAGCAGATTCGTATAGCCGGAGGTCAAGGGGCAGACTCGTGTTGTCAAGAAGGCAGAAGAACGAGCAAGCCGGGGACCGGGGAGGCGGAATTACGGAGGTGTGACCACGTGGATAATCCATGAAGGCAGAAAACGGGGCCAAGAGGGGTTGACCGTGGAGCCGGAAGTCATGGGGGCAAGATGTGAAGCCGGGTTAGGCCTTCACTGAGCTGGGGCAAGATGCGAAGCCGGGTTAGGCAGATTCGCTGAGTCGGGGCAGAACGCGAAGCCGGGTTAGGCAGATTCGCTGAGCGGGGGCAAGATACGAAAAGTTGGGTTAGGCAGATTCGCTGAGTCGGGGCAAGATGCAAAAAGCCGGGTTAGGCAGATTCGCTGAGCGGAGGCAAGATGCGAAAAGCCGGGTTAGGCAGATTCGCTGAGCTGGGTCAGAACGCGAAACCGAGATAGGCAGATTCGTGGAGCCGGGGTTTTGTTGGCGGATGGATCGGACATAGCTTGTGCAGTGGGAGCATTAAGTAGATATGTGGGGGATCCGAGTTGCCATTGAAAAACCAAAGTATTGACGGATGGATCAAGACATAGCTCATGCAGTTGGCAAGGAGCAGATATGTTGGAAGATCCGAGATAGTCAATGAAAGTCTTTGGTGTAAGGGTGTCGAAAGACAGGTTGACCGAAGCGGGAAAGTCCTTGGTGTAAAGGTGTCGAGAGACAGGTTGACCAAGGTGGTTATCCTCTTGTGAGGAGGATGGCAACGAAAGTTGCGGGGTTGTGAGACATGTTCCGGGTCTTGGGAGTAACCTATATCCGAGGTCAGTTGGACCAAGATGGATAAGTCACGCTATTCAGGAGTTGGCTGATCACCAAAAGAATAGGGTAGTGGCGGAGGTTCAAAGAAGGGGAACATCGTTCGCAATGTGAGTCTGTCAAGTGGGAGCACTAGGGACGGATTTGATCTCCAATGGGATTGGGGATGTGACGACTAGATTGAGGTTCACTTGGGAAAAGTGAAGGGACGAATGGAAGATATATTGGATGATCGGGATGAAGGGATTGTGTTTTCAAACTTTGAGTTTGGTCTCCAAGTGGGAGATTGATGGGTATTAAGTGTGGAGACAAATCAAATGGATCAAAAGAAGAAAAAAGGAAAATTTCAGCACTGGACAAGGGTGCCGCGGCACAATTCAAGACCATGCCGCGGTACAGTGCCGCGGCACAAATCAAGATTGTGCCCCGGCACAAAATGGCAGATTGTCCCAAACACGGGTCTTGACACTTGTTCACGCGTTTTTGATGACTTGACACGTTTTGGACGCGTTTTTCATCATGGTTGGACACATTTTTGGTTCTTCTTTGCCTATATATATCTTCATGTTGTTGTGTAACATTTAGTGCAAGAGTTGTATACAAAAAGAATAGAATTATACACACTCACCCCTTGTAATTGCATCTCATACAAAGAAATAAATCTCTCTAGTATAAGTCCGTGGACGTAGGCATTATTGGCCGAACCACGTAAATATTGTCTCGTCGTTTTTCTCTCTTTGATTCTTGCTTTTAATTTCATTTATGCGCGTTGATTCCTAACATAAAATTCACTAAAAAAGAGCCCAAAAGAGAAAAATTTGTGATCAACTAAACTAAAAAAAGAAAAAGAAAAGAGAACACTCTTTTAGTCATTATAATACTATCAAACTGAACTCTTTCTTACACGTTCAATGACAGGCTAAATATTAATTACCTAAAAGGGATTAAACGAATATGATAAAAGAACAAACAACAAAGACTAAATATTCAAATAATTAACTAATTACCTCAAAGCGAGTAAAATAAGTGTTTATGCGGTAAAAGCCAATTACAATTACATCCCCAATTCTCTAACTTGTTAAAATTTAACAAATTAATCAGAAAGGCTGAATACAAAGGAGATTAATGTCTCACACACTACGACAAATTTCAAATTCCAGCCATTTCGGCCCTAAAGGTTCAAATGAAAATCGGAATTGGGACTTTTGTCCGAAAAAGAAACTGCAATGGCGTTGCACCATTCTTTTCATAAAAAATAAATGCATGCACAAATATATACAAAACCGGACATCAATATCAGTAAATCACACAAGAAATACACACATATGCACAGATCCATAATACTAGAACTGGAGATCAACATCAGTAAATCAAACAAGAAATACAGACATACTCAAAAATATATACAAAACTGGAGATCAATATCAGTAAATCATACTATAATTACACACATACGCACGTGTATATATATATATATATATACAAAACTGGACATTGATATCAGTAAATCAACAAGAAACACACATATACACAAAAGAGTACCTGATAATATTCTTAATTTTGGATTTATCGATCGCCGGGTAGGAATTGAATCTTCTTAGTTACATGTCATTCAAATGTTAGTCTAGGTTGAAAAATAGAATAAAGAGAGAATAAACTAAGAAAATTTATAGGCTTCGTACAGATTTAACGACAATGAGGACAGGCGCAGCAACGCCTCTTTGAGTGAGTGTTCTATTTCCTAGAAGTGTTCATTGGTTAGGTTCGGTCCGAAACCGAAATCGAATTTCGTCTCTCCGAAATTCCAAACTAAAAACCGAACCGAAAAACTATAAAAAGTATGTTCCTTAGTGACAACTTATAGGAAAAGAAAGAAAGTAACCAAATTTTATTTTTATTTATTTTTATATTATTTTTTATCTTATTTTATTTTTTGAAAATTTGGTTAACCAAACCCAAAAAAATCGGTTCAGTTTGGTTTTCGGTTAAATCGAATTTCTAAAAAGTAAAATAAAAAATAATATAAAAAATTTGGTTACTTTCTTTCTTTTCCTATAAGTTGTCACTAGGAAACACATTTTTTATAGTTTTTGATTGATATTATTCTATATAAAAAAAAATCAGTTTTTGGTTAACCAAATCGAACCTCAAAACCCAAATCGAACCAAAACCGAATTTTTGTAAAAAAAGAAAAACCAAAAACCCGAATTCTCGGTTTTCGGTTCGGTTCAATTCGACCGATTAATCGAATTTTCGATTTTTATGAACACCCCTTCTATTTTCTATTCTAGTTTTCTTTTGGGGGCTAATTATTAGAAAGTAAACTGGAAAATCTATCTAATTATCAATCTGTACCACTCCACGACAACACGTCAGCACTAGTATATAGAGCGTATTTAACTTGACTAGAGGGAAACCTTTGCATTTTCTTGCTATTTTTCTTATGGTAGTTCCATATTCTTACTCGTCTCCTCACTGTTGTGAGCTCTTTGTTTTGTTAACTCCTAACAATTATCATCTGACAACATTTGCAATGCGCATGCTTCAAAAGATCCGACAATTGAACTTTAGTACTTCTTGAGGTCATAATAATTTTGCTTTTGTTAGAACTATATCTCAATGGTGAACAGAGAAGTTTCCTGTCAACATGTTTTTCACTCCAATAGTCATCTAGAACCAACAAAAAAATTTCCTAGGCAATAGGTGTTGAACAGCGACTTGAAGTGAACTCAAGTTGGAAAAATTGAAGACTTGAAGAGAACTCAAGTTTGATAAATCGGCCCCAACTATTGCAGACTCGATTATAGACTTTTAAATCATAATCACATCAAAGTCGATGTAAAAAGAGACCCACATCATTTTTACAAAATTATTACGCACCTTGTCATCATTGTAAATGAGTCGAGCGAGATTCGTCTTGCCAATGTCACTTATCCCGACTATCGGAATCACAGAATAATTACCCCTCTAAGACAAGTTAACAATATACTATTTCTCTTCTTCCCTCCCAACCACATTCTCCTCATCTACAAATGAATTAGAACTTGAACACAAATTACTAAACTGCATTGCAACAGTTGTATGTGGATTCATTTCTCCATTTCTTTGGAAAGTTGCTCGAGTTTCTTTTGCATTTTATGCATATTATGTGGAAGTTTCAAGTCACTAAGGATACAGAATATTCGTGAGAGTCTAAAATCTTTAAAGATGAAAAAACCATGGATAATATTAAATCATCTTTATCACGATCGGGGCAATAGCGAGTGAGATGCAAGCAGGCGTGATCAGGAAGTGTTAAAGTCATAAGCGAGCTTTTGAACATCTTCTACCCATATTTGACACGCCTTGTTCTGCCTGTCACAGTGGCCTATGTAGAACTTTAATGGGTTGCTCTTGACATGGTCAATCAAATCTAGAATCTTAAAAAAATGATCTAGCCAACTTTCAGAGCTCTTTCTCAATATTTTGTATTAAGTTTATTTATTTTAAAGCTATGGACCCAAGTTATACAACGTTCTTCAATGTGGCTCCAAGGGACAAATGATCCATACATAGCTGCACCTTTGACCATTTTCTGAAATTGCAAAAATAAGTAGGTTAGCGTTGAAGATATGAAAATGTTGGGTTCTTTATTATGGTGAGATGAAGAGGAGAAGAAGCCTATTGTTAAATGCATAGATGTTTAGATGCATTATTTATATTGACATAATCAAACTGTCAAGTTATGTTGAAAATTTAGAGGCATTGCGATACTTTTAACATGTTTGTGACACCCATAACGTGATTGTCCGAGTCCTACACTATCTCAACAACTTTTAGACTTTAACATTTAATGGTTGTTTGAGTCTCAGTCAATTATCCAGAAGTAAGAATAAGTTGATTAACCTCTCACATTTGATTATTGATGTTGTGCGAGAGATGCAATCAATACCCGAAGAGTCAATCATTTTAGTTTATGCAAAGTTATTTGCAAAAGTTTCTTCCAACAATTCAGTTATAAGCAAAAATGGTCTAAATAGCTAAATGATAGAATGGCAAGGTTGTCACAAGCATGGGCAATTTCAAGATTCAAGCAACATAATCACAAAATTATTTTATCCATATGAAAGTCGAGGCATACGTTCGGCATAGTCATAGTAACATTTGTACACAAAATTACATATGCATTTGTTTCAGATTTTCATTGTTTATGGAGTGTTTATTTTTAATATGTTATAATATATTTTTTTTCTATGAAGACCAGGAAAAAAAGTCGTCAATATAATTGTTCAACTTTTTCACAACAATTTCAAATAAAACAACTAAAAGAATACGATATTGTTAAATAGTTGATAAAGTTGGGACACGGTTAAATAATGAAGGAAGATGAGGAAGCATGTAGTCATTTTTTTAATACTTTTTTGTAAATGGACTCTATCTTGCCATCGTAAATATTTTAAAGGATAAGGGTAATTTTGTCCTCACAAAACAATTCATAGGCAAAACACTTCGTGGAAGACGGTGTGCAGAATTTGAAAAACATAAGGGGGCTTAGTGATATTTGTTTTCTCTAGAGGGTGACTTCATAAGTTAATAGACTTTCAGAATGTGTATCATGTAAACTACAAAGTGTGGATTGGAGGTCGATAAAGAAAAGAAAAAAGAAACAAAATCAAAGAAAAATCTACTGCTGACATATACAATGTACTTGCGTAAATTTACTATTTCAATTCGAACCCCGCCTAACTAGTATGATCCTTATTTTGACTAAATGAACTGTATATAAGTTTAATGGGTATATTCATGTGTTCCTTAAGAGCAATTGTTAGAAATAGACTTCAGAAACTTTTGGACAATAAACCAAAAAATTATGGGCAAAATTGAGCATTTGGCTTTGACATTTAAGGAAATTGATCACACTAATTTTGGTATTCTAAAAAATTATAGACATCTACAGAAGCTCATAGTCCATCGTTGTTATGGTTCTAAATTTTTGCTGACATCAATTGTCAAGTTCTATTGAAACTTTAGAGATAATGTGATATTTACACAGAGGCACCCATAAATGGTTATGCCCGACTCCTCACACTGTCGTAACTACTTGTAGACCTTAACATTTGATGGTTTTTTTTAGCCTCATTCAACTGTCCAAAAGCACGAATAAGTTTATTAACCTCCATCATTTAATTCTCAATGTGGTGCGCTAATTGCAATCAATACTACGAGATTCAATCATTTAGTTAAAAGCAAAAATTTTGTCTATTTGAAAGAAAAATGTTAGTAGTCATTCAGCATTTCTCACATGAATCTAAGTGAAATAGTATTATCCAATTTTACCCCTTTGTCAAATGGCATCTGTAAAATTGTATCCTGCTGCTACAGTATGGAAATCAACGCATTGAAACATGCTTTCTTCTTTGATGATTTTTGAGGAATAACGACATTTTTGTTTTGATCAATAATTAACTGTGACACATAACTTAACTTAATTTGGACTGATATGAATAAAATATGTCATACCACTTTTTACCAAACTAGTAGAGTGTACGTGCGTTGCACTAAAACACATATTTATATATATACTAAAGAATTTCCATTTTGGTAAGACACTCTAATTTCTTTACAGGATTTGAATTGAGCCAATTACCGCTAATTATGTTTCTATTCCAAGTTGTTTGGAGCCTCTTTTCCAGATGATATATCATTGCTCATATGCCTGTTATGTATGCATAATTTTTCCTTAACATTCTGTTTGATTCAAAAAAATTGCTAGGGAGTAGGGACCAGGGTGGTTGGGCCAAGTGGTAAGCGATTTGTGATCCCTAGAGGTGACAAAGGTTCGAATCCTATTGAAAACACCACCTTGGGGACGGCTTCTATTTGCGCCAACCTGTCCGAGGGATCAGACTTCCTCGTCTAAACTTTTGTGACCAGAAAAAAAAAAAATTGTTAGGAAAAGGAGAAAAACACACTAGGAAATCATTTTTCTTTTCTCACCTTTTGACTCACCATTTGGTGAGGAAAATGTATTGACTCTAGTTAGTATATGGTTTTCTCTCCTATTTTCTTTTCCTTTTCATCTTCTCTAGTAACTGAAAAATGAAAAATGGTTTTTCTTGTGTTTTGTTCTCCTTTCCCTGACAAATTTCTTGAACCAAACATAGCGATAATATACAAGTGATGTAAATTTTATACATATACGTAACATGTATATATGAAATGAAATATGAGATGAAACACTAATCCGCTGCGTATATTGTGAGTCAACCAACATATAAGCACCAAATTTTAATTGAATCAAGGTGTTCTTTGCACCATGTGTAATGGTAATGTGCGTACTCTTATTCGATAGTGAGTTTATCAATCTTTAACAATTGTTCTTGTATTTGCTAGTACTCCGTTCTTAAGAGAGTTATGGCTGATGTTCATCATTTTGCGAAGTTCATCATCACCTCATATATTTAAAAGAAATAACATTATTTATTTATGGGCTCTACAGAATATCACCAGCTTCAAACTCAAAATTGGAACGGCTTTGTTGAAATAGAAGTAAAAATAAAAAATTTGAAACAGAATCAAGCATCCTAATTTGTTTTCCTAAAGTTAGTGTAATAATGTGAACCCGGACAAATAATAGCATACACACAAATAGCTGTGAAGGCAACGAAGGGCATTTGGTCTAGTGGCACGAATCTCGCAGGGTGCGAGAGGTCCCGAGTTCAATTCTCAGAATGCCCCTTTTATTTGTTTTCTACCTTTGAATTATCTATTTATATACTTTTGTGGTTGTATTAAACTATTAATTATCTATTTCGTTTTCACACCCGAAACATCATTATTGGGGGTGTGCGCAGTTGCCAGATGGGTTCGTCCGGTTTCAACTTTCATATACAAAAATGAATTTCACCCCAACATATACGAGTTTAACAAAATATTCAATCAATATCACATAATTATATTTTCAAATCGATCATTTTGGATTAGTAGTGTACTAGTGTTCAAAGTATTTGAAGAGCGAGTTAGCGGGTTGTAGAATTTTATTATAATTCTTATAGCTTATTTGTAGTGTGACTAAATTAAGAAAAATGTTATATGACATCATTTCTGTACTATCGATTTTTCACCGCCCCTTGATTTAGAAAGTATGGATGTATTAAATTCATTAAAATTAATCAATTGCAATTGATTTCTTACCAAAATTAGGGGAAGTGAAAAATCAATGGTATACAGCGTTAATCTTAAATTAAAGAATATATTTGTTGTTGCAGATCTAAATACATGAAAGAAACCGAATAAGTGGAAGAGACTAGAACAAATGTGTATTTATATTTGCCATAATTTTAAATGGTGAAAATATTTCAATATTATAGGGTAAATTTCACTTTACCCCCTTTACTCTTCAAACTTCTCAAATTATTATTATTTTCAATATCTTCATCTAAATTGCATCATTAAACCCCCTTGTTCTCTTACAAATACTAAATTAATATATTTATACTTTAATAAATTAATCTAATTTATAAAAATAAAAGCTCTGTTTTCTTTTTAAAATACCCAAAATTAAAATTCAAAAAATAATCTATCACTTAAAAAAAAGTCTTACAAGACTAAATTCTTTGTATTATTTCTAAGAAGCAATAATTATATCAAGAAACTTATGCTTTTTTCTTTTAGAAATAAAATTTTGAGTTTGACCTGTCTTTGGAGGAAAGGATTTTTTTTTAGAAATATTTTCCTATGTTGACATTTAAATAAATCTTCAAAAAAAAATTTTATATTGACATGAACAACAGATAAGTTGAAAATTAAAACTTTCATCTTTATTACTATATATAGAAAATATATTTAAAAATTAGTGATGTCACATTAATTTTTTTAATGATAGATTATAATGTAAAAAAGTATTATCATTTAAAACATACATCTTAAAAAAAGTATTTAATTAAAATCTACAGATCAAATTAATTCACTAAATGTAAGGATTTTTATTACTAACTTTTTATTTTTAAAAGTATAAAGGAGTGTAGTGATGCAGTTTTGATGAAAATCTTGAATATAATAATAATTGGAGCATATTTTAGAGTACAAGGGGGTAAAGTGATGCAATTAAGAATATAAGGGGTTATAACATGACTGAGTGGGAGTAAAAGGGGGTAAATGATCACAATTAAGAGTACAAAGAGCATAGTGTGATTGAGTCGAATAAAGGGGGTAAAGTGAAATTTACCCAATATTATAAAAATTAATTTGTGATAAAAGATGAATACATTAATTCGTCATAATATATATAAATATATAGGTGCAACATCAAATTAAGGTTCGGGTCAAGGAAATAAACCTTGACAAAACTGTTTCGAAATGTGTTTATAGAAAAATTGTGTCCAACCAACGTACAACACGACATATTATAACACTTTCATGAGCCAAAGGATATTAGCATTTTTCAAGTGTGTTTCGTTAAAAAAAACAAACTAGATTAGGGTGGATCCAATCTCGTGTTCCGAGCCCCGCGATAATCTATATCTTGAGATTATCTTTCAACCCCCGCGCTCGAATTCGATGCGCTAGACGGTGGTTCAGACTTTAATTCGGCGTGTTATTTAAACTAATTATTCGGACCGCAATTGACTAAAATATGTATTGTCTTCGAATGACACGATAATACATAAAAGAAAAATTCAACTACAGGTAAAAACTATCTCTGTGACACTTAAATCTGACACAAGATAATCTTATACCTACATGAGAATCTCTCGATCGAATGTATTATTTCTCACCCCCTGCGTTCGATTCGCTAAACGGTGGTTCGAGTTGTTGTCTTCGAATGAAACAATAATACAATGAAGGAAAGATTCAAGTCCAGATAAAAATTATCTCTCAGATACTTAAATCTGACAAAAGATAATCTTATACCTACGTGAGAATCTTTCGATCGAATGTATTATTTCTCACCCCCTGCGTTCGATTCGCTAAACGGTGGTTCGAGCCTTTATAACTTAATGTTTTCGAGTTCAAAAGTGACGATTGAAAACTCAAGTCCAGTGCATAAACTATCGATTCGATACTTAAATCTGAATAAACGACAATTTATACCTCCATGAAAGTCTTCAATTCCGAAACATTACAGGCAAGCGAATACCGATACAAGCCTTGAAGGAAAATGTCATCGAGTCTACACTACAGCTACTCCTAAGTTACGCTACAATCTACTCCTACATTACGCTAGAAACTACTCCTAAGAGAACGAAAATGTAGAAGTCTGATGATCTTCTCATGTCCTCTTTTTTCTTTCTTTCTCTTCGAGCTTATATACTCCACTTCTTTTGTTGGTTTCTTCGCAACCTCCACGTTTTTCTCTGCTTCGGGAACCGCCGTCAACTCCCTCTTCAAATTTCTTTGATTTTGGCGCCCGAGTTTAAGTTGATTTTTCTGAGTTCGGGCTTATCCTTTCTCTTATCCTTATTGGGCTGCTCCATACTCTCTTTCGAATGTTCTATTTGTCTTTGTTCTTAATTTCTTCAAACCTAGGTCCATTCGACTTTACCCAAGTCATTCTTTACTTGAACATAAGCCCAATTTGATTATTATTTTCTGATTACTTCTTTATTGGGCCTTTTTTAATTCGAAAAACCCGTTTAGTATTTTTAAGTGTAAACAAAGTGTTATTAGGAAATCTTCTTCCAAATGTATTAGTTAATCAGTATTTATAGATGTGTTCAAAAAAAATAAAAATCAGTATTTATAGAAAAATGTAATAGCTTGCTTTAACACCCTATTAGTCCTTTAAATCCATAACATGAATAATGCATCACCTCCAGCTCTATAAACAATTCTATAAAGCTCATAATTATACATATATATATATATAGATAGATAGATAGATAGATAGATATACACGCTGACCCGCCTTCTAGAAAATTTACTAGTCTAGCACTCTTCTTGCTTGTGCCTCTTTCTTAGGTTCTTCATATTACTACTATTTCACTACTTTCCACATCACATGTCCTTTCTTGACCTATTATTTGGTTCTTATTCGTCTTCTTCTAGTAACTCTAACAACTCCAATAAATAAATCTATGATCTAGATTACATAGTACTTTGTTATTCCGCAATTGATTTTTTCTTTTTGGACTATTTCAAGTAATTTATAATTTTTTTAAAGAAATAAATCACAAAATTTCCATCAAAACGATACTCGCATTCCTATTAACAACGTCAATTCTTAACCCTTAGCCTCTAAGAAGACTTGGCAACAAAGAAAGGAAATTCTCGAAAATTTTTAACACAACTTTGATTCGATTGAATTTAAATATAATCTATAATATGAGTAACTAATGACCTAAAAATCAACAAAAGAGATTTCACTTTCCTTGTGAATTATTCTTAAATTCGGCCAAACCAAGTTAGTACGCGATTTTTCAAAAGTCCCAACCCCAAGTCTTGAAGAAAGTTTTAGTTTGAACCTAATTTGACTGAACACAAATATAAATAAAAAAATTGTGTGAATTATACTTGTCAATTGTCATGTGACTTATTACTCGGCCTATGTATTATACTTAAATTAGATCAAATTTTAGTTCATGCCTGATTTTGTCGAATCCAAATATGATTCACAAACGTGTGTTTGTACTTGTCATATGATTTAATACCCGACTCATGCATTACATCTTAATTCAGCCAAATTAGTTGAGCTCAAATTTTCTAGCTTTGTCTACCCTTCGTATGTTTTCGGAAAATTACATGTTAGACCAAGTTTTCTTTTGAAGAAACATCGGTCTTATATATCATTCAATCGAAAGTTTACAACGCTTGGAACAATACAATTCATATCGACTCAAACGATGTAGTAAGAACATCTGAAACACTAACTATCAAGTTTTTGAAGATAACAAATCTTAAGAACTCACAACCGAATACAAGAAAATTCTTGTGCAACTCCTATTCAAGGAGAGATAAAACTCTCATTCGAGAGAGAAAGCAAACTCTCATACGAGAGAGAAAGTAAAATAATAAGCAAAAAATCTAGAACACTATATAAAAACTTATGCATCACCTGTCTTCATCTCGTCAGATCTGTCTCTGTCTCGTCGGATCCATAGCCGTCTCGTCAGATTTGAAAATGTGATGTACAAGTTGAAGGAAGGTGCTCCAACCCAACCCGCCGACGATGGTGGTGGTAACAGTGGTGAAGAAGACGACTGCTTCACCAAGCCATCGCAGGCGGAGGAATATAGGAGAAAAAGAAGGTTAAGGTTTAGAGAGAGATGGGGAGAGAGAGGAACTAATTGCATATATTGTTAGACCAAGTTTAATGATATTAATGTTTATCTATCCCACACATTAATTACACTGGTCTCGTCCTTCTACATATTTGCTAAGTGGGAAAATTGCATTTTTGGTCCCATAACTTTGATCTTTTTGGATTTTGATTCCATTCATTATGAGATTCTCATATTATATCCCATAACTTTCAATTTTTCTCACATTTGGTCTCATTGAAAGATTTCGTCCAATATTTAACGGTCAACTCCGTTAGTCAACATTTTGATTGAATTTTTTGGGCAGTATTCATGTATGAATGCACTCACACACGGATTATGTTCAATATCACGATATTTTTATTTAATATCACTTGTCACTCACGCACAAAATCTCCTTAAAAAATCGGTCAAAATGTTGACTAAATGAGTTGACCGTTAAGTGTTGGATGAAATCCTTCAATGGGATCAAATGTGAGAAAAATTGAAAGTTATGGCATATAATGTGAAAATCTCATAATGAATGAGACCAAAATCGAAAAAGGCCAAACATATGGGATCAAAAATGCAATTTTCCCGAGAAAGAATTAGTCATATGTTCTCACGTGTTGTATATATAGATTCCAACCCTTGCCAAATTTTCACATACTCAAATCTCTTCATTTCACTCAAAAAACTCTCAAAACCCTCGAACAAAACTCTTCCACTAAATCACAATTATGGAAGACATATTACTACAAAACTATGATTTACAATTCTTCAACACCGAAGACGACCAAGAAGCTAACAGGCTCTCATTCTGCCACATGCAGGAAAACAACCCGGGCCCCATTAAGCACAGCCCGATAGCTTCCTGGACCCGACCCGATGAACTCTTCGAGTTCTCCACCTCCCAAACCCGGCCCGTTTCGTCCATCCATAACGACATCGTTTTCTGCGGAAAAATCATCAACAACGAAGAAGAACAACTCAATGAATATGAAAAGAGAGATTATTTCGCTACAATCAAATCCCGATCCCTTCGTAAACCCTCATTTTCCGATCGTAACGCCGCCGACGACAAGCGGCGGAGCTCGAGCTCCACCAGATTTTCCGGCGATCTGACCCGGTCGACCGGCGGGGATTTGGATTACCACGTGCAGAGAGTTAACATCAGTTCTCTGACCTCCATGTCGGCGAAATCGAGGAGATGGATGTTCATGTTCGGGCCGGTGAAGTTCAAGCCGGAGATGGAGCTGAGCGCTATCAAGCAGAGGCAGGCACGGCGGGAACCGGCGGAGAAGACGGTGGCGAGTGGTGGCGCGGGGGTGGTGAGGTCAGGTTTGATGAGGAGATCTTACCTGTCGAGTGTGCTGGCGAGGTCGTTTGGTTGCATTCCGGCGGCGGCGTTGAGAGGTGGGGTTGTTGTGGCTAATTAGCAAAAGTCTTTTGTGGGTGGGGATCTTATTGTCAATAACAAGGAATATGTAGATTGTAGTGGGAAAACACTTGTATACCGGGTCTTGGGCCCTACCTGTGCACCTTCACATTACTATTTTTTTTTTAATAAAAAAACAAGTGATGTGTTTTAATTATATTCACATGGTGTATAGGTGGAGGTCCAAGACCCGATTTATACAAGAATTTTCCCTTGTAGTGGTGTTCTAAATCTTCCATGTTTACTTATTTATTTGTTGACCAACACAATTAAATTTTTTATTTTTTTTCATAATAAAACACAACTAATTAGTGAGTGATTCTAATACACATTGGTGTCGATGTGTCAAGGGTTGTCAAACACTATTAGAAGCAGGAACGAGATGGTAGAAAATTCAGGACCAGATTCCATAATTTGATCTTAAATGATACTCTTTTTTTAATCTAATTATTTTTTTAATTGTTCTTGAGTGTACTTTTAGTTTTTATTCATTTTTTTTTTCATTCATTTGATTTTTTCACATTTGAGTTAATTTTTTCTGTTACGAAGGTGTGGGGGATCCAATGCATTTGATTCTTAATTTTTCCCTTTATTAGATTCATTAGGTTTCTTAAATAAGCACTTTTTGCATACTTACAGTTAGAATTGTATATATATATTTCGATTTCACTTTACTTTTTTTGTACCATACGAGATCTTCTATTACAAAATGGTATTGCATCTTATACACACATTTTCTCAAAAAACATTGGTTTAAAGCAACAATAAAGTTCATTTAAACTAACCAATATGTTGGATTGTTTTCCTTCCTCCTCCCCTTCTCTTCTATCATTTGATTCATTAAGGATATTGGATCTGATTATTCATTTTTTTGATTAAATTTTATGTTTGGTAAAATTTAATTAAATTTGCTTGGAGGTTAATTTTATGTTTTTCATTTTTTTTACATCGCGTATCTCATTGCAGGAGCACCACATTTTCTTATTCTATGATTATTTGTGCTATTGAATAGACATGACATGAAGAGAGATAGAATCTGTTAGAACCATGAGCGAACTTTTAGATAATACTAGTAAAGAGCAGCACGTGCATTGCACGTGATTCATAAGAATTACTAAAATAATTGTAAAAATTAAATAAATATTAATATGTAAAATAAATATGATAGAAGACATAACATCCTTACTAAAAATTATTCATTGAAATGTTTCATATGGATAAGCTATGGATTATCTTCAAAGGCAATTTGATTGTTCAAGCTTGTGCTTGAAGAGCATGCACTCATCTTTAATTTCATTGCTTCGGTAATTTATTAACATATCGATTGCATATTTAGTTTCTCCTCATCATTCAAGTTATGGTTGCAATCATAATTTAAATATTGTAACGAAGGAAATTGAAAATCTCGGTGTAGTTTTTACACATACAATAAAAAAAAACTTGAAATGATAAATAACATGAAATCTAAGTGATAAGGTTTATTGTCAGTGACGGAGCTAGGGGCTGGTGGTGGCAGCCCACCCCTACTTTTGAAAATTATACTTTTACCCTATAATTTTTTTAAAAGTTTTGATTTTTTTGTATTCACCCCACCGGGACCAAAATCCTGACTCCTTCCCTGTTTACTGTTATATTAGGTCTAATCATTCTTTTTTTTGTTTGATCTTGATGGACGTTGCACCCTTGTTTTTATGTGATTTCGTAGATTTATTTTACTTTTGTTTCTTTAAGTTATTCACTTCTCTTTATCATCACTTGAAATTATGTTATGATGTCTCATTCCTTATAGTTCGTTGCTAGCTGCTTTGTCTTGTTTGCATCACTTTTTTCAGAGTTTGTGGTGTGTTTATTTGAATTTCTTTCGATTTAGAAACTTTTTAAAGAGTTCCACTTGCTTCATCTCCTGACCATTCTTGTTTTTCTTTTTTCTCCTTAATTTGTGGTTGTACTCTTTGAATTGAATTTGCTATGATACTAAGTTTGCCCTTAATAGTTTCTAATTTCTAGTAATTAAGTGCGATGAGAAAGCTGAGCTCATTTAACACTTGTAGGCTCTTTTATTTTAATACTTTAATTAATATTCTCTCTAAAAAAATTCCAGTCTGTCAACATGCTCACTCTTTGTTGTTAACGTTGCTCGATTTTTCAATTAGTCAACTAAGAGGGCATTTTTTGTAAAAATCTGGTAGAATAGCTCTAATAAGACGGTATATTAGTCATCTTCATTAATCATTAATGTGAAATTTTAATGTTACCTTTATTATCAGTTGGTTCATCATTATTTCCAACTCTCAATAACAACTCACTGAAGTTAGGTCACTCTAATCCTCATATTCTTTGAACTATACATCTTTATGTGAATCTCAAAATAAATAAGTAACTTGATGGTAAACCACAAGCAAATATAATATTAAAGTAAGCACTATTTTAATATATATTCATAATTTAATTTGGTGAGTTAATATTTTAATTTTTAATTTAGTTTATTCAATGATATAGATACCGAGCTTTTATTTTATATTTGTATTATTAAGAAAATATAGGACATTTAACTTGAAAGTTATTTTGTAATCAAACTATACAAAACATAACATTCATCAAAGAATAATTATGTGGTCCATGTCTAATTTGACTAAAAAATTGTGTCATTCAGTCAAATTATTTATACCTAATATTCTTTTACTTGAATCATTTTGTAACTCAATTATCTACCATATATGATAAAAAAAAATCCAAACATTTAGTTTACCAATTACTTTTTTAAAAAACCCTTGCAACAACTAATTACCATTCTATTATTGTCACATTTTGACTGATTTTCTTCCTAATTACGGTGGTGTTAAGTTTTCAATTAAATAGTAAGTTATTGCACACACTTATAACTTTTTATTTTTTCTACTTTAGTAATTTTTTTATCATTTTATTAATTCAATTTTAAGTTAAAATCTTGCTATATCAATTGGATTATCATACAATCATAGTTTTCATAATTTTTTTTTTCTTTCTTTCTATTGTATGTATATCCACACGAGCCATTAGGTGCTTCTGTATTGTGAATAATTTTCTCTATAGTATGATTTTCAAATGAGTAAGAAATAAATATGTATGCTATATGACAAATCTATACAACATAAACAAATTTAAATAATTATACCTTTCAAATCCTTTATTTTTGCAACCAATGGACTTCCAATGAAGTGCAAATGTCTACCCATCAAGTTAAGAAAGAGATATTATTTTCAATACACTAACGTATTCCTACCTCAAAAGGTCAGCATATTTTGGGGGCTATGCTATTGAAAAGTGACAGAAATCATCATCATTATTAGGAATAGGAAATTCTTGATGTACTCCGCAATTCTATACACTTGAATTCTTTGTGTTAGATAAAGTTTACTTTTCGAGTAGCATGAAGACCATAACGACTTATCTATCGTTCTTGAATACTACTTCAAACAAAGTTTAAGTTTTCATTATTTGCACATATGTAAGATTTTGGAATAAATTCTTTGAATTGAACTATTCATATTTATAAGAATCATTTTAATTAGTTCATGCACATTGAATAAAATTATTAAGTATTAATTTCAAGTTGATGCACATCTATTTGGTAATAATGATAAATATTTTTTTAATTAGAGGATAAAATTAATTTATTACTTTTGGGTTATTTTGGTCTTAACAAAAAAGTTAAAAATGTAAATCTTGTAAATCATCCTAAATGTAAATCATCCCAAATTATTCGTACTTTTAGAATAGATATAGATATAGATGATTTTGTTCCTCAAAGATGTTCTATACTCTAATCTTCACACTCCATATTTGTATTTAGTGGGTTCTTCTTTTATTTGGAGAGGCGTGACGCGCGAGTGTACAATGTTACTATTGGGTTGCTTCCAATTTTTTCATATATATCATGACCGAACTGTTAATTTATTATTTTACATTTGATGGTGTAGATTTTCTTTTTTTCCATGTTTCATGTTCAATTATGTCTTTGCTTTCTATAATTTGTTGATATTTTGCAAGATTTTGATTAAATTTTAGAAAAGGACAAAATTTGATTAGTCTTATTTTTCCTTTACAATATATCTATTTTTCTATTAATTATATCATCTGTTTAAGGATTGACTAGTTGTAATGGAGAAGAGATGAAGGGTGATGGTGTTTCCGAATGAAAACAAATTGAATAAGGAAGAATTAATTTGATTAACTCAAGCCCTGTGATAATTCTCCACTTAGAATTATCTAACAACCCCCGCGTTCGAGTTCGATACGCTAGACGGTGGTTCAGACTTTAACACTTCGATGTGTTGTTTAAAATTGTTATTCGGACCGCAATTGATAAGAAAGAATAGATAAAACAGGAAGATACAAGTCGAGATATAAAATTATCTATCAAATACTTAAATCTGATAAAGAGACAAACTTTATACCTCCATATTGATCCCCAATCGTGTGTTACAAGGATGCTTCGAGCAAGCAAATATGCTGATGTCAATCAACACTTGATCATCAGGATTTGATCTACAGGATTACCTAAATTACGCTACTCCTAAGATTATGTCTACTCCTACAGAAAAAGATAAAAATTGTGTAGAGTTATTCTGTTGTTCCCTTTCTCCGCCTTGCCCTTTATCACGTACCCAGTTCTTTTGCGGTTAGTAACCTCCTTCAACCGCGTTTTTTCAAATTATTTGATTGGCGTGTTTCTGAACTGGGTAACTCCCGTCTCTTTTTGGGTTTCTTTCGGTGGGCTTCTAACTCAGCAGCATATCCGGTTTGGACCTATCCATTATTAACTCGGACTGAGTTGCTTTAGGTTCTTTTATCGATTTTAATTAGTCATCGCATGGGTTATTTTGGACTTTCTCACTTTAAGCCCATTTCTTCGTACTTTTATTAATAATGCTGTTTGGGCCCTTCAATTTGAGCCCATTTCATTTTAAGTGTAAACAAATGCCCCCTAATACATGTGAATAATTCAAATTCACGTGTATTAAAAGACACGTTCATTCTTTTTAATGAACGATGACCATTCGGATTCCAGGTCATCTAAACTCATACCTTTTATAACAGACTTTTAATAAATTTGGTGACTATTTTTAGTAATAGGCGACCATTCGGATTCCAGGTCATCAAAAGTCATGCCTTTTTGTAACAAACTTCTGATAAATTTGGCGGCTATGGAAAGACGCACCTTTTTACATTCATCTTCTCCAATACCTTTCATTTAATTGAGTATGTCGTTTCGCTGAACAATGATAAGAAAACCTATAAATTCTTGTATTTTATCCTCGGGATATACAAGAATTTAGAATTCCCTTTTTCATTCTTTCTCGAGATAACTAGCGCGGACAAATCACCATTTCTATTCTCTTTCTTGTTCGCGTGCTCTTAACCATTTCTTCGGAAAAAATGGCTTTTCCACCACACAACTCAATACACAACCTGACCTCTCTAGTTCCTCAAGCGTCCATCTTGGACTGTGAGGAGGCATTAGACCTCTACGAAGAAATTAAGGCATTCGAAGCCCATTACTCCGACACCAAGGTCTCGTCTCTTAATGCGACGTATATTATCCCTCGGTGGGCATCCGACCGTCGTGGTCAGACTCTTAGCTATCTGATTTTGGATCCCCGTTTCAAATCATCTGCCTTCAAAGCAGATGTTCTGCAAGTTCCTGGTCTACTCGGGGCCTGGCCTTCCCTTGAATCTGACAATGACCCGATTTGCCTTAAGGGGTCCCGCAAATTGGCTTGGATCAACTCAACGAAACCAATCATAGGCTGGATTGGAAACACGGACACCTTTCCCTGGTTTAATTGCCTCAGTCGATTTCATGCTAAATGGGAGAATAATCGAGTAGGGCTAATTCGGATAGCCTGCTACCAAACCCTTCCCTTCGAACAGGTAATGACGGATGCCCTTTCTCTCTCGTGGCATCCTTCATATAACTGCTTCATATTGCCTCGAGGATTTCAGATGGTCACCCTCGAAGACGTGGCTCTTATTACCGGAGCATTGCCCTATGGAGTTGTACTTCGAACTGGTGAAGTGGAGGGTGATGTTCGAG
Source organism: Buddleja alternifolia (assembly GCA_019426215.1). Classification (NCBI taxonomy): domain Eukaryota; kingdom Viridiplantae; phylum Streptophyta; class Magnoliopsida; order Lamiales; family Scrophulariaceae; genus Buddleja; species Buddleja alternifolia. The sequence goes on from CM033395.1 coordinate 7,222,677, forward strand.
CACTCTTGAAGGCTACCAATACCTGGTTTAAATACCATGGCAAAAATGGGGGTGCCAATATTTCCTATTCAGGATTAGTTAAGCACTTCATCGATACGGATGACGAGGTCACCTATTTCGAAGAGGTACTATTTTTGAATTATGTTTTCTGCCACCTATTCATGAATGCAGGTTGTGCAGTCAACAAGACATTCTTGCCTCTGGCTGCCAATATTGCCACAACTTTGGATCCTGTCGAATTGGGACCTTTCATTCTGGCCCACTTTTACAGGATGATGTTTCATATTTACAAAGACCCTTCGAAGGTCAAGAAGGTTGCAGGTCCGTCATGGTTACTAACCTGCTGGTCATTCTTATACTACCCAAATTTGCTAAATATCAGGACTCCATCACCCGAGGAGGAATCCCAGTCCTCGAATATTGTTCAGCCCATTTCGAATTGGGCATGTTATGGGGAAGCTACCGTAAACCTCCTGATTCCCCTCGAGAAAGCCTCATATCTCCTAGTGTTAAGTGCGGTGTACAACCCCTTGCACGTCTCGACCTGGTGTCCATTCTTTGAAACCATATATGATCAGGCCCCGAATCACTGGTCGCATGTGGCCCTGCCATCTTGGCTACTCGAGATTGATTCCCTGAGGCGGACTGATGATGATCGCCCTTATTGGAGATCTATCCTTTCCTCTCGAGATCTCCTGTATGCGGATAACAATCCCGGAGTTGAGGTTTACAACCCTCAGGCATTCCTTCATGTTATATACTTTGAGTGAATTCGAGTGAATATCCTCTTTTATTTACATATTACCCTTTTTTGCAGTTGTGCTCGAGACAGTTTGGCATTAGCCAAAGCTTCGCTCTGCCTTTTCTGGGCACTTTGAATCGCCCATGGTCAGGCAGATCAAACATCTTTCCCAAGAAAAAAACGGAATTGGCCGAGGCAGCCATTTGAGGGAAACCTTCCAGCCAGGTAGTCATTTCCCCTATCCCGGCTTTTTGTAGGATCCTTCGAGTGGATCCCCACTTTGCCGAGTTCTGGAATCAAGTCTTGCGGCGCAACTTCTTGAGACAAATCATTCAAAAGTTGGTCATGGACGCCACAAGACTCTGTTCGGGATCTATCTAAATGACTGCATTATCCATAGTGCTGTCCTCTGAGGTATGGGAAATGAAAGGTCTTCCGCTTTTCATTTCTGTTTTGTATCTTAAAATATCTTAATCTTTTGATTTCTATTTGTATAAACAGGACGATGCATATGTTATCGCCTTTTCACTCTCATCAGGGTGGAGATTCGAGAGAGATAACCCCTTAGCGCAAGCACATGAGAGGCTTTACCAGATCCTTCGAGAATTTGAAGCTTTAGCGGTGCCTCATCTCAGATCTATTCCACCTGCGTGCCCCTTGAGGACAGACAAGGCCAAGGCCCCAGTTACTGCTACATCTCCACCTGTCACTCGAAGACGCCGAATTGGGGGCATTACCATTCGAGAACCTTCCCCAGCTCTTCAAACTGCTGCCGAGGACGAAGATGAAGATGAGAATGCGCCCATCGTGTTCCAAAGGCGTAAATTACATGGGTCTTTCGAGGGTGGTTAACATATTTTCTTTACCAATTTTATGAGTTTTTATATCTTTCTTCATTTATATTGAGAGGTATTTGTATACAGGCCCTTCGAGTGAGATTCCTTCCAGAGTGGTCCCCCCGCAAGAAACCACTCATACTACTACCCCAGTAATCGAGATAGAAGATGAGGTTGAATTGGACATGCCCTTACTGGCGGATGCTCCATTAGAGGTGCCTTCACATGATATTCCATCTCAGTCGGAGGAACGCACTCAAGTCCTCGAGGACCATTCTTCAGATATGTATATTAGTGATGGTTTTATTTCTGTTTGTACAACAGTTTCTTAACCTGGATTTTCACGAATCCTTCTTTTTGTAGGTTCTTTAGGTGAAGAAACTTCAGTCGAGAAGCCTGCCCTTGTGGCAGAAGAGGAAGCCACTGGTTAAGGAGCTCTCGAGTTAGGTTCCTTATATCCTGTTGGACAAACCGTTGAAGCCACACCTTTCAAAGGTAAGCTGTAATGTAGTCAACATTCTTTCAAAACATTACTATTAGATTAACCTTTTATTTCCTTAGGTGTTGAGATCTCTCCTGAGGAAATTCTCGAAGATCAAATTGCAACACAGTCTCTTGAGATCCGGGATGCCCCATCTACTTTGAATGCAGCGGTGCCCACGAATGTCATCCCCGCCGAAGGTAAATGTCTTTGTCATATCTTCATACTCCTTTTATATGACTCTTTACTTTCTTTACATTATTTTGTTTATCATTCTCAGGGGGTGTCGAGCTTCTGCCCTTCTCGAGGGATGAATTAAGTGAAACCCTTAATGTGATTAGACTTGATCTGACTAACCAGGAGATGCTTGGGAGGCTTCGATCATTCCTGGATGGTGCAACGCCGAGGATTGCCTCACAGTGTCGCTCTATGTTTATTGCGGCGAGGCAGATGTTCGAGAGTCGCCTTGTTGCTATTCAGGGCTTAACGATCAAGGATTTACTCCCTTCGAAGCAGAGATATACCCTGTAGGGTCACATTAATTGGGCCAACTTCAGGTTCGAGTCCCGACTCTGGAAAATACCCGAGTAGATTACTTCGCCCAAATCGCGGATCTTGATGCCAGAATTGCCGATCTTCAAGCTGAGAGGAATCGCCTTCTCGAATTAGCCAACAAGACTAATGAGGAGTTGGTTGTTGTTAACCACCAGATTGCTCTTCTTACTGATAAGTTCGAGGCAGTAGTGAAGCCAGCCTTGCTAGAAAGAGATGCTTTTGTTTTGTCTATCAATGTATTAATAGATTTGTTACGTTTTCTAGAGTAATTTTGTAGAAAATTTCTTTCGAATAGTATTTGTTACTCTAGTTATTATTTATGAACAAATTGGCAGTTTCTGGCATTCTTTCGAATATAATATCTGCATTTTCTTGCCATATACTTGGCATATATTTCTTCAAATGTTTTGCATTTAAATTCCTTCCATATTCCTTTCCATTTAAGTACTGAAGTCTAAATGAGTTTCTTGATAGTTTGCTCGAGATTAAAAAATGGCCCTTCCCACTTAGGTGACCATTTTCCATAAAAATGGTCCTTCGATCCCTCTGGCAAAATCATCTTCCAGACTAAGTCTCCTACTTCGAAGGACCTTGCTTTTACTTTTTTATTATAACTCTTCTCCACTTTTTTTTCTGGAATTCGATTTGTTGTAAAGCCATTACTTGAATCAGTTCGTGGTCTAACTTTTCAACGGTCATATTCTCGATATACTCCTCTTGTGTGAGTTTTGATTGTTCCAAAATCTTTTGTGACTTGATATTTATCTCCATTAGTATAACAGCCTCATGACCGTACACTAATTGAAAAGGTGTAACCCCTAGGCTATCCTTTTTGATAGTACTTAATGCCCATAAAGTGTCAATAAGTAATTCGTGCCAACCCTTAGGATTGTTTTGTATCATTTTCGAGATACATCCTTTAATTAACTTATTTGAGGATTCAGCCTGTCTGTTTGCTTGAGCATAATATGGGGTTGAATTCAACAACTTTATCTTAAACTAACTCAAAAATTCGAACATCTCTGTGATGTTGAAAACCTTAGCCTGATCAAAAGTTATAGACTTAGGTATCCCGAATCGAGTTATGATATATTCCTTAATGAAATCAACCACCAGCTTCGAATTGATATTCTTGAAAGCCTTAGCTTCAACCCATTTTGTAAAGTAGTCTGTAGCCACTAAAATATAACTGTGCCTCTTCGAAGAAGCTGGCTTTATCTCACCTATGATATCTATAGCCCATCCTCGAAATGGCCACAGTTTTACAATTGAGTTCAACTCAACTGTAGGTTGCCTTAACACCTTGCCATATTTTTGACATTGTCAGCAACCTTTTGCGTAATTTATGCAATCTCGAAGGACAGTTGGCCAGTGAAAACCATATCGATGTATCAACCATCTCATCTTTTGGCCAGCTTGATGAGCACCGCAAATCCCTTCATGGGTTTCTGCAATTATAACTAAAACGTCCTCTAAATTGAGGCACTTTAATAAAACCCCTTGAGGGTCTTTTCGATACAAGTCTTGCCCATCATAAAAATAATGGTGGGCCATTAGTTTTAACTTATTCGAGAACCCTCTTTTGGCTGGATCCTTCAAGTATTCTATAATCTCGACACGCCAATATTCTTTTTCTTTGAAGATATCAATTTTATTAACTTGCAACACCCTTTGTTCGAAGGGTAGTAGAACCCTTGTTTCGAGTTGAATCGTTAACTCGAGTAAGTCAGGATCGATCCTATATCCCGATGCCATTTGGGCCAAATCATTAGAAATTTGATTCTTTTCCCTTGGCACGTGCATAATTTCTACTGACTCGAAATTGCTTAATAATTGATGTACTCGAGCATACAAGGCTATTGCAACTGGGTTGATACATTTAAACATCCCTTTTACTTGATTTATGATCAACTGGGAATCTCCCTTTATCTCGATATTTACTGCACCCATATCGAGTAGTATTTCTAATCCTAAAATGAGAGCTTCATATTCTGCTCTGTTATTTGTGCAATCTCCCTCGATTTTTGCACACATTTTGGTGATCAGCTTTGATGGAGATATGATATATATCCCTATTCCAGCACCATCTCGAGTACTTGACCCATCAAAATACAAAATCCAAGGGACCTTGTCGATGAAATCGACTTCGAGAATCTCAAGTAATTCGTCTTTTATCGGAGGGTGATCAGCCAAGAAATCGGCTATCACTTGACCTTTTACAGCCTTTTGAGGCACATAACACAAATCAAACTGGAGCAGACTGAGACTCCATTTGCTCAATCACCCTCTCATCAAAGGTTGATTGATCATGAACTTAATCGCGTCCGTTGGTGAAACCACTTCGATCGAATAGGACATGAAATAATGCCTCAATTTGACTGAGGCAAAGTATAGACTTAGACACCATTTTTCGATTGAGGTATATCTCTTTTCGGTATCATTTAACAGTTTACTTAAATAAAAGACAGACTATTCGTAGCCTCTGTCTTTTTCTTGTACCATAAGGCAACCAACTGAATGATTAGCCGCTGATATGTACAATCTTAACTTTTTCCCTTTCCGAGGAGGGATTAAAACTAGAGGTTGGGTTAAATAGCTTTTTATGGCTTCGAAAGCCTCTTGCTGTTTTTCTCCCCAGGCAAACTCATTCTCATTTTTCAAACGTAAGGTAGACGAGAATGCTTCTGTTCTTCCAGCTAAATTAGATATGAATCTTCGTAAGAAATTGACCTGCCCTAGAAAACGTTGCAGCTCTTTCTTATTCCTCAGAGGCTTAGCTTCCAAGATAGCTTTGGCTTTGTTTCGATCCACCTCTATACCTTGATTATAAATTAGGAATACTAGAAAGTTCCAGCTTCTACACTGAAAGCACACTTTAATGGATTCATCTTTAACTTAAAATGCCTCATTCGTTCGAAGGCTTCGGTCAATGATTTCAAGTGGTCTTGATACGTTTGTGCTTTGACCACTATATCATCAATATACATTTCGAGGGATTTACCAATCAAGTCATGGAACATATAATTCATGGTCCTTTGGTACGTGGCCCCAGCGTTTTTCAATCCAAAGGGCATAGCATTCCATTTGAAGGTTCCTATGGAACCTGGGCATTGAAATGCCGTTTTGTTCCTGTCTACTTCCGATATTTCTAACTGATAATACGCGGAGTAGCCATCCATACAGGACATCACTTTATGCCTTGCATTCGCGTCGATCAATACATCAGCCATAGGCATAGGATATTCGTCTTTAGGTGTGGCTCTATTCAGATCTCGAAAGTCAATACAGAATCTTACTTTCCCATTTTTCTTGATTACTGGGACTATATTTGCCAACCATTCAACGTATCGAGTTGGTCTTATGAAATTGGCTTCTACCAACTTTTCAATCTCCTCTTTGATTGCATCCATCAACTCTGGAGACAATCGATGAGGTGCCTGTATTACTGGCTTAAAGCCAGATTTGATTGGTAATTCGTGGCGAGGTATATTCATATCTACCCCAGGCATTTCGTGATGTGCCCATGCGAAGCAATCTTTAAATTGATATAAGATCCTTATCAATTTCTCCTTTTCGAATTGATCTAACTTCGAACTTATATAAGTCATTCTTGGATCCTCTGTCGTTCCAAGATTGACTTCCTCTAGAGGGTCATGGATATCCTTCCTGATATCCTCATTGGGTTCCATAACCCCTTGCTCGAACTTATGAGTTGAACAGTTCCCTTCGGTTTTGAAACCTTCAATCACGCTAAGATTGACATCTGGATTACTCTTTTCGACTAAAACATGATTGTAATTAGATAAATTTGTCATAACGTTATCTATTAACAAATTCTTAAACAAACATTCGGTTACATTATCATAATTATCTTTGTCCATTAAAACTAAATAGAGGAAGATACAAAGTCCCTAAATCGATCTAGGCTACACTATCATCTACTTCGGTTGTAGATTGATCCTCATCTCTTCGTATGATGAGGCTTTTTTCTTCATCTTCTATTCCTGCCGTTTCGATGGCTGGTAACTCCATTCCTTGGTTGTCTTTTACTTCGGATCCTCTAGCCAAGTACCTAGCATGTACAAGGTGAGTATCAATGAAATAAGAATTTTGTTCGGCTTTTATAATTTCGAATATATGTCCATTCCAACAAACTAACACCTGATGTAGGGTTGAAGGGATACAATAATTTTGATGTATCCAATCTCTCCCCAATAAAGCATTAAACGATGATGCATTCGTGTTGACCACGAAAAAGGCAGAGTATGAACTCTGAGTCCTAACCTTTATTCGGCAGGGTCCTACCCCCGGCTACTCGATTAGCTTGCCCAGAAAAACCATAGATTGATACATCAGTCCTGACTAGATCTTTCACAGTTTTTCCTAATCTTGTTAACATTTTTTCGGGCATAATGTTAACAGTGGCACCATTGTCAACTAATAATTTTTAAATTTTAATGACTTCGATCTCGGCTTTCACAAATAAAGGTCGCATATGGTTATTATCGATCTTTTCTTTCGAGAATAAAAGATCGACTAAGTTTTCATTATCTGTTTTTGTCTCCAATAATTTGTTGATAGGAATTTCTAACCTCGAAATATTACCTGACTCAGAGATGGTCATCATCTCAAGTGAATTTGATTCTTCATCCATTGAGTCTTCTTGTGCGGCGAATGTCGCTGGCAAAACTGTCACCATGTTCACATCTTTATCCTCTTTGAACTGCAGGGCTCTTTTTAGAGATGCTTCTTTTGCTTTCACATCGGCTTCGTTTGCCGATTCTTCGTAAGCAGAGTGTCCTAATAGGATATCCAAGTCGTCGCCTGACTCAAAGTCATCCAAGTTTTTCATCTTCTTCGAACCTTGCATTCTTCCCCTTCAAGTTAGTATCCTTGAACTGGTCACTCAACTGGTCAATGTCTTTCTCATACTCGTTATCCTCGGGTTTTGTTCCCATCTTGGCTTTCAGCAGGCCCTTTCTCAACGATTCTTCTTTGATTCGAAGGTTGGCAATAACAACTTCTTGCTGCATCTCCAAAGCCACAGTAGCTCGAGAATAAGCCACCTGTTGCTTAATATTCTTCTGGCCGTTATTTCTCTTCCTCTCGACCTGCTCGTTGGATTCACTCAAACGGCTAAACGGTGAATCCCTACCTGCTGACGGAGGCATACCATAGCCTCTGCCACCCCTTCCTCGAAAGTGCCGATTGTAGGGCCGAAAATTGAAGCTGCTGTTCTCGTATCTTTGCCTCTTATTCCATTCCCTTTGGTAGGCTGGAATCTAATCGGTATCACTTGCAACCTCACTAATTCGTAGTGCAGGGTGTCAGCACATTGATTGCAAAGCACTTTCTACATCTGGGTAAGGTTGTCCACTACTCTCGAAGGGGTTTGATATACGATCTCACACTTGGGGGTCTCGAGTACCTCCTTTTATGATTTCCCTTCAGCCTTTTGGATGGGAGGAACCATTTTGATTTGTGATTCCTTTTCCTTGGGCTTCCTGTCTTGACCAAATTCGAGAATTCGTTTGTCTATCGTGGACAAGCATATCTTGCCCCTCTCGAATTGTTTGGCCACAAAGCGCCGAAAGATTTGGCACTGGTCAGTGGTATGCATCGTGTTCATATGCCACCTACACATGCCCTCGAGCCCCTCATCATTGACTTTCGGGAAGGTCAAGACTCCTTCGTCTATGAGCCTCTTAAAGGGCTTGTTCGCCAGCTTAGCTTCCTTCAAGACTTGTTCATTCGAAAATTTAGATAAAGTGTTAGAACATTCCGGTGAATCAATTTCCAAAGTATTAATTTCAAAATTTAAAACAGGAAAAGGATCTTCGTCTATACTCGTTTTTTGCCTATCATGAAAAGTTATTTCATTCGAGTCAAATTTTGATTGTATTAAGTTTCAAAACATGACACATTCCTTTGTTTCGTGGGTAAAGGCATTATGCCATTTACAATAAGGTTTTCCTTTGGCTTCCGCCTTAGTTGGGAATCGATGTTTTCCTTTAATCCTTAATTTTTTGTTGGCTAGAAGCCAATCGAATATTTCTTCTGCCTTCGCTACATCAAAAATGTATTTCTTATCTTTTTTCGATTGTAGAGAACCAATTGCTTCACACTCTTTTTGCTCGAGTACTCCACATTGGAATGGTGGCCCTTTTATGAATTCTGTGAGGTCTACTTCATAAGCATCCTCGAATATCCAAGGTGCTGACACTTCGAACGTGTTAAGTCCTTGATGTTTTCTTAGACTCTCTTCTTTTAACATGTTCTCATATCTAGTTGCACTTTCTGTCAGACTTTGAAAATCTAGGAATATCATTCCATTGAATTTCACCCTGAAATTGAAGGACATATTCTGCTGTGCTAATTGCACAAATTCAGATTTAGGTAAATTCAAGTGGCACTTAACTCGAGCCTTTTTGAATCTTGATAGGAATTCTTCTATGGACTCTCCTATGTTTTGCCTAATTTTAGCCAAATCGCTCATAGAGATTCCTGGATCAGTTTGAGCAAAGTGATTCTGGAATTGGAACTGCATCTCGTCCCAAGTATGTATTGAGTTCCGAGATAAGTTAATATACCAATTGAAGGCTGACCCTGTCAGGGAACTAGGGAACAACCTTAGTTTCAAATAATCTTGATCTGCTGCCTCTCGACATTGGCAGGTAAATCGAGATAAGTTCTCTAATGCTGATGCACTATCATCTCCTGAGAACAGTGTAAAATTTGGGACCTTATACGTTCTAGGAAAAGAAAAATTCCTATCCACCCATTCGGGATATGGATTCCTGGGAATTAACCTCTGGTTTCTTCGAAAACCAGGGCCATACATCCTCTCAATTATTAATTCGATTTAGTTTTGGAGTGGGTCCTGAACTTGTGGTCCAAGATTACCTCCCATATAACCGTTGGGAATGGTTTGCCCCCCAGCAAATGACATTCGAAAATTATTTGGGTGCGAGCATAATTAGGATTATTTTGAAACCCCGAAAAAGGCTAGTTCCCTGTATTCATGGGATTATTCGAGACCCCAGGAAAACTTGGAACCTGATGTTGGTTTTGTCCTCCAGCAAAATATCCTTAGGTAAAGTTAAGTCCTGTCTCGAGATTTCCAAAATTCACATTTGGAGGATATCCTGCCGGAGTTTGTCCCATTCCGTTCGGTGGTAAGGGACCATTAAGCCTTGTATTTTGATTACCATGTGGATTCAAACTTGTATTATACACATTAGGATGCGGTGTCTGGTTATAATTCGAATGTATATTTTGAGGGTTATTATTATTAATATTACTATTGCCTTCGAACTGTGAGGGTCCCAAAGTCTGACCAATTTTGAATTGACCAATTCGAGGCCCGTTTTCTTGAGGATACCCTAGAGGAATCTCATTTGGATTGATATATCTACTTTGAGTCCTTGGTTCTAACAACTGTGATACTTTTTCGATTACAATATTAGACTTGTTAATTAAAGGTTCGAGACCCAATACTACTTGTGTATTTATCATGTTCGAAAAAACATCACAGATTAAATATTTCACCAAGTTCAGTTATAACCCGGGTGACTTCTCGAGCAAGACCATCTCGAGCACCCACAACAATATCTCGTACTATTGCTGTAAATATACGGGCAGACTCCTGGGCCAATGCTCGGTATTGATCATTGAATGTTCGTACATCTTATCGACTCTAACTTTATGTTTCGAGATGGGTTGGGTCTCCAGATCTTCACCGAGTTCTTCTTGGATAGAATCTTCAGACATTTTATACTTCATCGGGAGTCAGTTATGCAAAAAAGCACCTCCCACTGTGGTCGCCAAAAATTTATTTCCGGATGAAAACAAATTGAATAAGGAAGAATTAATTCGATTAACTCAAGCCCCGTGATAATTCTCCACTTAGAATTATCTAACCCCCGCGCTCGAGTTCGATACGCTAGACGGTGGTTCAGACTTTAACACTTCGATGTGTTGTTTAAAATTGTTATTCGGACCGCAATTGATAAGAAAGAATAGATAAGACAGGAAGATACAAATCCAGATATAAAATTATCTATCAAATACTTAAATCTGATAAAGAGACAAACTTTATACCTCCATATTGATCCCCAGTCGTGTGTTACAAGGATGCTTCGAGCAAGCAAATATGCTGATGTCAATCAACACTTGATCACCAGGATTTGATCTACAGGATTACCTAAATTACGCTACTCCTAAGATTATGTCTATTCCTAGAGAAAAAGATAAAAACTGTGTAGAGTTGTTCTATTGTTCCCTTTCTCCGCCTTGCCCTTTATCACGCACCCACTTCTTTTGAGTTTAGTAACCTCCTTCAACTGCGTTTTTTCAAATTATTTGATTAGCGCGTTTCTGAATTGGGTAACTCCCGTCTCTTTTTGGGCTTCTTTTGGTGGGCTTCTAACTCAGCAGCATATCCGGTTTGGACCTAGCCATTATTAACTCGGACTGAGTTGCTTTAGGTTCTTTTATCGATTTTAATTAGTCATCGCATGAGTTATTTTGGGCTTTCTCATTTTAAGCCCATTTTTTCGTACTTTTATTAATAATGCTGTTTGGGCCCTTCAATTTGAGCCCATTTTATTTTAGGTGTAAACAGATGAATTTCCTATATGACAAAGAAATATAATGACAATTATTTTCTGAGATGTATTTCTTTAAAAACTATTATATTGGAGATTATCTCGACTTTGTTATTTTTTCCCCGTAGTTCTTTACAATGAGAATATCTTATTTGATTAGTGTTTTAGATCTTTTGCAGAGATCAAAGAAGACTTCATTAAAGAAAAAAATGTTTTCATGCAAGTCACACAGTGAGGGGGGTCTGTCTGTAATTTTTCCAATATATTTTTGCATTTTTTTTCATTTTAGTTGTCTCTCCATTACTGTAGCATAACTATCTATTATATTGATAAAATTTAGTATATTTAAGGATGTTCTTAATTCTTTAGAGAAAATAATAGGATTTTTTTTTCTTTGGTTTACTATTTTGTAATTTCACTACTCAACTTTTTTTGAAAAATAGAGAATTGAAATTGAAGATATCTGCTTTTTCCCTTTTTGTTTTTATTAATTTTATTTATCCAGATTTTAATTTTGCTTATATTATGCACAATTTCCAATCTTAATATATTGTTATTTCTGTTTAACACTAACATCGATTGTTTCATATTTTAGGTAACAACTTATTTTTAGCATTTCGTAGAATTTATAAATGTCTTTTTTTAATACCTCAATCGAGTCAATTAGTTCAATCATAGACTTAGTACAAGTAATCACATTGTTCAGGAATTAGTTTGATCAATTGCTTAAGGATTTACTTTTTAGTGTCTATTAACTTATTTAATAAAAGTACAAATACGTCGTTTTAGCTTCGAATAAACTCAAGTTAGTAGTATTCTTTTCAAATAGTACCCTATACATCTTCACACTCATTATCAGTTCTGAATTTTTAATTTCTAATCATTTAAAAAATTCTCAACAATATTGTTTGTAAATATTATGGTTAATCTTAAACTTTTAAGTCTATGTTTGATTAAATTTGACATGCACATCTACTGAATACTATATTGTGCATATCATTTGCATGAAAGAAACAAATTATTTTGTGGGAAAATTACACCTACACCCACTGTTATAATAGGTAATTACACAAACTACCCCTCTTATAATTAAAATTACAAATACCTAATCCACTATAACTGAAAATTATATTTACCCCCTGAAAACCCTCGGTCAATGGCCAAACAATAGTAAATGATATTTTTGCCCTTCACTTAAATTATTAAAATAAATAAAAAAGTTGGAATAATATTTTTGTTATGGCCGTACCCCCTCTTATAATGTGTAATTACCAAAACCTCCCTCTTGCTTTTGAAATTACCAACACCCCCTACAGGGGGCTAATTGTTAGGTTTTCAGGGGGTAAGTTGTAAGAATTTTTAATAAATAGGGGGTGATTGTAAGAAGTGCATTATAACAGGGGAGGTTTGTGTAATTTCAAAAATAAGAGGGGGGTTGTTGTAATTTCTTTGAAATATTTGAAATGACATTTGGACAGGGACATTTTTGAAAATTCACATCATGATGTCATCAAAAAATTGATCGCAGACGGGTAAATGTAATTTTTAATTATAGAGGGTTAGGTATTTGTAATTTCAATTACAAAAGGGGTACTTTGTGTAATTATCTATTATAGTAGTGGGTGTTAGTGTAATTTTCCCTTATTTTGTTATAGACTACGTGGAAACTGAAGACCAATGAAAAAAATAGGAAATAAGTCACAAATTTTGTATCTCAATGTTTTTCATGTACGCGAAGAAATAAATTTTTTTGTTATGGACATGAAAGATGAAGACAAATGAAAAACTGTAAATCATATGTCTGGGTCATTTTCTCTCTCTCTCTCTCTATATATTAGATTAAATTTTGACATGCTCCATTTATGTCTGGGCCATTATCTTACTAGGAGAAACTGTAAATCATACTCCTTATGTAAAGCTTGGATCTTTGATGACAAACTATCATCGGCTAATGAACAAAACGGTTTCTAACTCCGTGCATGGTGTTGGGTTATACTAGCAATTTAAAAAGAAAAAGAATATGCACAAAATGTTAATCTAATTCCACTCTTTCTTTTTTCTTTTAATATGACCATTATATGTTTATATCTATACTCAAGTAAAGTGTTTTTTAATAATAATTTCCAAGTTTACTATGACAAAGCTAATCACATAGTTTTACATGTAAAATTATTTATCCTAACAATTGAAAAGTTAAATATTGAGTCAAGATGTTATTTATTGATGCATTTTGTATTGTCTGGACTTTGAAAATATAAATTGACTTTTTCGGTTCTTCTTTAATAAGATAAAATGAAAATAATTTTTCTTTGAAAAGGTCAAAAATATAATATACATATATATATATATAAATTTATATTTTTTCATTTAAATGATATTCACGCGTAACACAGGGCACATGCTAGTACTCAAATAATTCAAAAGCTTTCCTGTCCCTTCCTCCTAATTTCTTGTAAATCTATTGTGACCCTAATGCATGTGAAGATATGGACGTCGTCGTTATCATGTTTTTTTTATGCTACCTACAAGTTTCGATCAAATTATTCTCTCTCTCCTCATCTCTCTTTAAACTCTAATCTTCTTTTTTCTTTTATTTTTCTCCGTCGGTGATGGCTTGGTGAAGTAGTCGTCTACTTCACCACTGTTACCACCACCATCGTCGGCGGGTTGGGTTGGAGCATCCTTCTTCAAGTTATATATCACATCTTCAAATCTGACGAGACGGATATGGATCTAAAGATACATCTCCAAATCTGATGAGACGGATATGGATCTAAAGAGACAGAGACAGATCTGACGAGATGAAGGCGGGTGATTCTTAAGTTTTTAATTTTATATAGCGTTTTAGATATTTTGTTTAGTATTTTATTTTCTCTCTCGTATGAGAGTTTATTTTTTCTCTCGAATAAGAGTTTCATTTCTCCTTGAATAAGACTTGCACAAGAATTTTCTTGTGTTCGTTTGTGAGTTCTTAAGATTTGTTATCTTCAAGAACTTGATAGTTGGTGTTTCAGATGTTTTTACTACATCGTTTGAGTCGATATGAATTGTATTATTTCAGGCGTTGTAAACTTTCGATTGAATGATATATAAGACCGATTTTTCTTAAAAAAAAAAGTTTCGATCAAATTAAACTTTTTTGCTTAATTATTGGCTATTATAATTGGAAATATACTCATAATTAACTTCAGTGCAATTAGAGTGGGAACGACAATGTGGTTGACTGCGGCTTTACTCCATTAACTTCTTGGTATATATTCACCCAAAATCTTGATATTAGAGCCTTTCTAATAACTAGTTCTTTGTTTAAATCTAGAGACAATTAATTTTTCATGAATAATTGTATATTTTCAGCTGACGCAAAGACATTGTCAGTTGTGCAGCATGATGTACTAAGTGACCCCTCTTAGTTGAATAAATTCCATTAACAATATATGTTGTTCAATTTTTTTTGTAACGAGTCAATTTTATTCTGACCCATTAATCAAATCATAATAAGGTGAGAAAAGATGGGATGGATGAAAAATAATACTATAAAATTAGGACATTTTTAGGCGCACTCGGAAGTTGGAACCGATATCTTAGTTTTTAATCATGGATTTAGATTAGTTTTACACCTTAGTTTGTTGTAGGAGAGGATATTTAAAGCTAATATATATATATAGCCTCTACATGCAAGCATTTAACTCTGTTAAATATTATTTTCCATATTTATAGTTTAGGATTTTCTATTGATAGTCCTTTTTCATGTATATCTCTATTTCCTTGTTTGTAGCTTAGAGTTTGATATTCTTTTGTACCTATATATATCTCTTCAAAATTCAATAATATTCACGGGATTTTGAACTCTAACATGTTATCAGCCTAACACAGAGAATTTTTTTTCCTCTCTCTCGATCCATAAGCCAAGTTGCTTATCCCGGGCGCAACCTCCTTTCCGTCCAAATTCCGCCCCATCGCTGTCAATTTTCTCCCGGTTGTTTGCTACAGTAAGTTCGCGGTTATTATTTTTCCTTATCTTCTACGTCTTGTGTCACCTCCATTATCACTATGGGTGAAACCAACCCTACCCCTACCTCTCATCCGGCCTTTGCCATTATTAATGTTTTTCACCTTTTTAATTTTAAACTTTGTGAGGAAGATTCTCGATAATGAAAAACAAGGTCGTAGCTATAAAGTTCTAGGCCATATCAATAGCAAAACCATCCCAAAAGATGATAATGTTGAGGACTGGTATTCGTTAGGTTCAAAAATAAAAACTTGGATGTACAACTCTGTTGATGTCAGTCTCCTCGATAGTGTTAGTGGCGATGGTTTTACCGCCAAACAAATCTGGGATAACCTCGAATCGTTTTTTAATAATAATAAACCATCCCGTTCCCTCCACCTTCAAGAAAAATTTCGAAATTATAAAAAGGGAAATTTGTCGATTTCTGACTTCTGTCATGATATGAAGCGAATTGCAGATAATCTCAAGGATGTTGATTCTCCTATTAATGATCAGGAATTAGTCTTACAAATCCTAAATAATTTACCTGATTCATATAATAGTATTATTGATGTCATCACCAATCAACGTTCGCTTCCTAAATTTGCTCAGGCTCGTAACATGCTTTTACTCCACGAAGCCCGAGACTCCCATAAAAACACGTCCCCCCTGATTCCTCTGTTCTTCTTTTTTCTCAAAACCAAACCAATTTTCATAGTGATAATGGTCGTGGTAAAAATTACGGTCGCGGATTCAGTCGTCGCAACAATAGTTATGGCAGTCACAACAATCCAAATTTCCACAAACAAAATTATTCTCACAGTAATGGTAATGGAACGCTGTCCAATCCATTCCAGCAACCCAATTACAACTATGGGCACCCTTGTCAGCCCACCTGGAATCCACCTACACAACCTACCACTCATCAGCAATATTTCAGTGGGCCTCCACTTCAGCAGCCCCATACGTTTCCACCTCCAGCAGCATATGATCAGGCCTTCTTGGCCCACCAGCATCCAGGCCCATAGCATTTCACTCATGCCGCCTCTTCGGTCCAGTAGCTCGCGCCTGGCCCACATGCACCCATTTCTTACTAGGCCCAACAACTTCCTCCTGGCCCACCTACCCTAGTTCCTTACCAACTTAGCTTCCGCACTTCAACTCGAGCCCGTTCCACTAGCAGCCCACGGATCTCGCTCAACTATTTTCGACTATGACTGTTTAAACCAGCGATGATAATTGGTAGATGGACTTGGGGGCTAGTGCGCATATGACCTCTCACCCAGGTACACTTTAATAGTGCTATTTTACCGATTTCTCATACTGGCTCTACTTTTTTACCCTCCACCCCTTTTTCTTTATCCAATGTATTAGTCTCCACTCACATCATAAAAAATCTTATTTCCGTTTGTTCTTTTACTCGTGGCAATAATGTCTCTGTTGAGTTTGACCCACATGGATTTTTTGTGAAGGACCTTTCGACGGGCACCCTCCTCTTCTGCAGTGAAAGTCAAGACGACCTCTATCCCGTATTTTCCTCACCTTTTCGCGCTACTCTGTCTGTTGAAGCCCTCATCGCCGACACTACAACTCTCTGGCACCATCGTCTTGGCCATCTTGGTTGTTCTGTCTTTAAATTTTTATCTTCTAAGAATTTAATTTCTTGTCAAAATAAGTTGTCAACGTTATGTAATGCTTGTCAATTAGTGTAGGTCCCAAGTGGCATACGAAAGGGTCTAAAGAGGGGGGGGGTGAATAGACCCTGAATTCTTTTTCGACTTCACAAAGTTTCGTACTAAAATAGGTTGGACGCTTGAAAATGTAAACGCTTGGCTAAGCGTTTACTAGAAGACTTTTTTGATAAAGTTAACTTAGACTCAAGATTTGAATACTATAACCACTCAGGTTTAAGCGTTCATTCCTTTGATCAGGGTTACCACAGCGGAATGATTTTACAAGTCTTCTCTTTGAAAGGTTTTAGCGTCACAAAGTTTTCCTTAGTTACTTTTGTTTAAAACATTTTGAACGCTTAGAGTGCTTAGTGCTTAGTCAAGCGCTTAAGACTGATTTGAAAGCTTAGCGTTCTCTTTTAGAAATAGTCGCTTAACTGTTTTAATGCCTTTTTAAAGATATGATATGCAAATATAAAGTAAAGCAATAAAGCAGTAAGTGACACAAAATATTGTAAGGTTCACTGGGTGGTGTAATCCCAGCTACGTCCTTCTTCTCCTTTGCACTCGGAGGCAATCCACTAGATTGATTCTCGAAGAGTCACACAGAGACTTCTACAAAATAGGGAACAATGGAAGAGATGGATGTGGATGACTTGAGCTCCTTGGTCACACAGATTTCTGTTACAAGCCACTTCAATCCTCTGCTTTTGGAAAGACGATCTCGAGCTCCTTGATCACACAGATTTCAGCTCCAATAAAGATCTTCTCCAAGATGGTCTTGAGCTCCTTGATCACACAGACTTCAGATCCAATAAAGTCCTTTCTTCAACAAGCTTCTCTTACTCAAAAATACTGTTTGTGGAAGTCAACAATCTTTCTCACTCAGATGAAAGGTGTTGAGGGTTTATTGTAACAAGTTTGTTTGATGTTGGGAAGTTCAAACAACTTGGGATATCTCAATAATAGTGTAGGGTTCTTCTTGGAAGATGTTTGAGATATCGGGTGACTGTCTGAAGTGTATTTGAGAAGCTTGAAGGATTTTGGCTATGGGGTTTGCAAGCTTTTCTCTCAAATTATTTCTCAGCTCTCTTTCACATTTACGTCTTTCACACATGTGCACACAGAGATAGCTGAAGGGTACTATTTATAGAAAATCTCGGGATTTGTCCGTTGGACACAAGTCAGGCGCGTGTACCTCACGCAGAGCTTCAAATAGTCCCTTTTCTGACATTCCTTAATTTTTGCTGATTCCGATTGGACAGGAGCAGGTTTGAACTTTGAAAAGCTGACAGTCTAGTCAACAGGTGGCTTGTCCACAAGTCATATTGTCTTGTCACATTTAATGCACTTATCAAGCATTTAATGCGTTTTGAATTTATTTTCGTTGGAAATAAATGACCGTTGATGATTGGATGACTTGAGGATGTATTTCAGGTGAATCGCTTGAGTGAATGAGCGCTTGGGTCAACACTCCTTGAACAGTCCTTTAGCGTTAGCTAGGCGCTGAGAACATTCTCTTGAACGCTTGATTCATAACTCCTAAAATAGTCTTTAAGCGTTTGACAGACGCTTAAGACAAATTTTCATCTTCACTTGACTTCAGACGCTGATCTTCAACTTCATCTCTAATAGACTCACCTAGAATTCTATTAGCGACTCGGTATCTAATACTTAGTCTAAAATCTACAAAGATAAAAATTACAAGCCTAACAAACTAATAAACTTTCAAACACTTATACATATATTCTATGAAAGTATAAACTTACATTCTTTTGGGGTCTAACATAAAGTCCTATCTTGTCATCATCAAAACATCTAACATGAAATTCCTAACAATTAGGCAAACATAAACGTCTTCCGTTTTTTAGTTCAAACTCTACTACTTCTCGTATTTTTGAAATACTATATTCGGATTTATGGACCTCGCCGGTCACTAGTGCTAATGGTTTTCGATATTATGTCATTTTTTTAGATAATTTCTTGCATTTTTTATGGGTTTTTCCTCTTTGTCTCAAATCTGAGGTTTTTAATGTTTTTCTAAACTTTCGCGCATATGTCAAAAATCAGTTTAATTTTGAAAATAAGTCTTTTCAATACGATCATGGTCGTAAATTCTATAATCAAAATTTTCATACTCTTCTCAGTGGTCTAGGTATATCTTTTCCTTTCTCTTGCCCTCATACGTCTCAACAAACTGCAAGGAGGAACACAAGCTTCAATCCATAAATAATATCATATGAACTCTCCTTTTTCAAGCCTCTTTCCCTCCTACTTTTTGGGTTGAAGCTTTCCATAGGGCAACTCATCTTCTTAACTAACTCCCGACCACCACTCTCAATTATCGCATGCCTTTTGAAGTTTTGTACAACATGCCACCAGCCTACTCTCACCTTTGTGTTTGTGGTTGCTTGTATTACCCAAACCTTACCTTTGTTGCACCCCACAAACGGGCCCCATGTTCCATTGCTTGAGTTTTCCTTGGATTCCTACAAAATCATCGTAGCTATCGTTGCCACGATCTTTCCACTCAAAATATAATTTTTCTCGTCATGATATTTTTGACGAATCTTCTTTTTCCTATGTCTCGTTTCCCACTCAGTCAACCATTCATGGCTACTCCTTCCTTAACCCGCCTCCTCAGCTCCAACATCTCTTCCTTCGGGCCCCCACCTATCACTGCCAATGCTCTGACCGCCACTGCTCCCGTCGTGCTTCACCCACCTATGTCGCCTATAACTTCAACTTATTCCATGATTACACGATCAAAATCGGGCATCACCCGTCCTCGGCAGCTTTTATACCTTTCTTTTTTATCTTCTCTCTCTCCTATCCCTCGCTCCACAACTCAAGCTTTATCCGACTCAAACTGAAAAGCCACCATGCATGCTGAAATATCCTCTCTTCACTCTAATTCCACATGGGAGCTTGTTCTATGTCCCCCTCTCGCTAATATTGTTGGTTTCAAATGGATTTTCCATCATAAATTTCAGTCCAATGGCTCACTCGAACGATACAAGGCTAGTCTAGTTGGTCAAGGTTATACCCAACAACCTGGCTTAGACTATGATACTTTCAGTCCCGTCGTTAAGCCCACCACCACTCGCACCGTCCTTAGCTTTGCTCTCTCTCGTTTTTGGCTTATTCATCAATTGGACCTTAAAAATGCTTTTTTGCATGGCCACCTCAATGAAGTTGTCTTTATGAAACAACCCGCTGGTTTTATCAATTCCACCTTTCTAACTTATGTGTGTCGTCTCTGGAAGGCCCTCTATGGTCTCTCAAACAAGCACGAGGTATAATCGTTTTGCTTCTTTTATTACTTCCTTAGGTTTTGTTAGTAGTAAAGCCGATACCTCTCTTTTCGTTTATCATCATGGCTCTTCCACAGCCTATCTACTTCTTTACATGGATGACATTATTCTTACTGCGTCTTCTTCCTCTCTTCTTTTGCATATCACTCGGCTTCTCTCATCCAAATTTGCTATGACCGACCTTGGCTCGTTGCATTACTTTCTAGGCATTAATGTTTCCCATTCTTCCTCTGGTTTCATTCTTTCTCAAACCAAGTTTGCTATGGAAATATTAGAACGTTCTAAAATGGATTCCTGTAACCCGTTCTCTACTCCTGTCCACACTCGTGCTAAGCTTTCTTTGTCAGGTCCCCCTGTTTCCGATCCTACTCATTTTGAACTCTCGCTAGGGCTCTGCAATATCTTACCATCACACGGCCTAATATCGCATATGCTGTTCACCAAATTTGTCTATTCATGCATGATCCTCGTGAACCACAAATTAACGCCTTAAAACGCATTCTTCGTTATGTTTGTGGTACTCTTGATCATGGTCTTCATTTTCGTCCTTCCTCCACTTCTAAACTCATCGCCTATTCAGATGTATTGAGCGGGGTGCCTGGATACTCGTCATTCTACCTCTAGTTATTATGTCTTCTTAGGTCATAATCTTATTTTTTGGTCTTTCAAACGTCAACATGTTGTTTCTAAATCCAGTGCCGAAGCCAAATATAGAGGTGTTGCTAATGCCATTGTCGAGTCGTCTTGGCTTCGCAATTTACTTCTTGAGTTACACTGTCCTCTTCCTTTTTCCACTATTGTTTATTGTGATAACATCAACTCTATTAACCTTTCTTCTAACCCCATCCAACACCAACGTACCAAACATATTGAAGAAGATATTCATTTTGTACGTGAATAAGTAGCACTTGTTGAAGTTCGTGTGTTGCATGTGCATTCGGCTCATCAATTTGCAGACATATTTACAAAGGGTTTATCTTCTCCTTTATTTCTTGATTTCTGATCCAGTCTCAATGTTCGGGAACCTCCCGTTTCGACTGCGAGGTAGTGTTAAATATTATTTTCCACATTTATAGTTTAGGGTTTTCTATTGATAGTCCTTTTCCATGTATATCTCTATTTCCTTGTTTGTAGCTTAGGGTTTGATATTCTTTTGTACTTTTATATATCTCTTCATAATTCAATAATATTCCCGGGGTTTAGAACTCTAACAAACTCTATCTATAATATCTTGTTATTACACAACAACATTGGAAATTACCATTATTATTTAGAGTTTTGTGAGTATTGGCCGTTATTTCTCTTGGTGACCGTGTTAATTTGGCAGATTGTTATGTCGTGCCATCCTGGTAGAATTACCTGCCATTTCTCATATAAAATTGATCTATAGATTATTATGATACTGCAAATTACTATTTAACTACAATATAACTTCATTGGATTTCCCATGCGATGGAATCTGTAGTTATTAGTTGGTTAATATAGTTTTTCCTTGATTATGTCGTGAAGCTCTTCTGCTTCATTATTAATGTCATTCACGTACTAGATTGGTTCCTAAAATGTAACTCACTGTATTAACTTGAGTATTGACACGCTAATAGCTAACGTGCTTGGTAGCAAGGTCACTAGTCGTGTATAGTAATAAAAGTGGACAAAGTCTGGGTTGTCAAGCCACAAGGACTTGAATTCTAGGTTAAGATTTGTAATGGAATAAACAACTAAAATAAAGTGTAAATGCAAATAAACATGTGAAGAACAAGAGTGGAGACAAGCAAACGATTGAACTCAAGTATGAAAGGTGACTGAGGAGCATGCGAGGCTCAATTTGATCCGTATCCTTATAAAGAATCTTGTTGAATCATTAGACCTATGTTGCTATGGTCAAAGCTCCTAAGGTAAAGAATAACCAATGTATCGTGATAGACTCCTATGCTTAAATGACGGTTTCCTAAGTATGTCTACCCGGAAATCTAACCACTAAGCATGCATTAACGAGATAGAGCTTCCTTGATATAAATCAAACTACTTCACCCGGGAATCTTTACCTATGTCTAGGGCAATTCCTATTTGGTCGGTGATGTTGTGAATTTCTTGTACCCTAGTTCAAGTCTTTTTCAAAACATTAATCTATGCAATAGATCAAGCATATGGTGATCAAACACATGTAAGAAGCATAATCACAAATTCGTGCACCTTTGTTTAACGCCTGAAATCACTCAACACACAAATTAAATGCACAAGTGACAGAAATCAAGCTATAAATGAACGTAAATTGTTAACAAAAGCATCCCAAAACATACGTAAAAACGACCCCTATCTACCCCCCAAGCTTGTCAATTGATCGACCTCGAGCAATAAGAGCTATAGTATACGAAAAGATCATCAAACAAGGGAAAAAACAAAAATAACTAACTAACTAGCTTTCATGGAGTAAACAATTTCACTTAGCGTGTGCAACAAGCCTTTTAACCTTTGAGTTACCTCAAAGGACGAGTTATAGTCTCGTGAGGGTTTGCATATGATATACCCACAAAATCGAAGGATGTTTAGCTCAAACCAATTGAGACAACTTGAAATAAGGACTATGATGCAATTGCACAAATCAAGTGACAATTACGCTAAACAGTATGTACACAAATGATGATAATGCTTATTCAACACCTAGAATTGAACCAATTTTCAAAGGGTGTTGTGGGATAAGATCTAGGGTATTATGATCGAAAGACATCCCTACCATATTCGGAAATTTTCCCCATATCTACTAAGTTCTGATAGATCATAAAGCTTATTGAATCATAGGCAACTTTAAGGTCATAATTGTGCTTATTTCCATTCACTTTACATTGACATTGCACTCTTTGAAATGATTTAAGCTTATAACAACATAAGGCCTCGTGCGATGTTTTACCCCCTTAGATCTTCTTTGCCACCCATGTAATGGGCTTTGGGTCAACAGCTCCCAAATCGGACGATTTTAGGGTGCTAAGTGTTAAGACACTTCTACGAACTTAATCACTCGAGTGGCAAAGGCCACAAAACAGAAGAGGTCTTTTATTCAACTCATTCCCGATTGGCTTGAGCAAAGCTCAAATTAGCTCAACGAGTATAGTGTGTAGGCAATGGTGCTTTGGTGACCCCCAATACTCGTTGGCCTGACCAAATTTTTGAGGTCATACCAATCAATTCTCAACTATTCATTCCATTAACACAATTATGGACCCATAAGCAACTAATCATCTCAAAACAACATGAAAAATTTAGGTTAATATATCCGGGGGATGCCCCTCATATGTCTCGGGATGGAAAACCCTTTCAATCCCTCTACCTTTGACTTATGTTCAACATGTATCATCTAAGGAAGATTGATTCTTAACTAGGGTTGAAATGAACATAATCAAAATGTGTAACTTTTGATTTTAGACCAATAGAAACATATAAGATATCATGCCATTGTCTCGAGTTCTCAAGTCTAATTGCACCAATTGGCAAGCTAACATCCTAGAACAAAATTTTTTATACGCTTACAATTTAGCATACTTTCACATGTTGACGTAAAACTCCCCCAGATTTGGACAGAAATATATAAAACATGAGCAAGCACGAAAATCATGGATAAATGATACCCCCCAAACTTTAGAAGAAACATTGTCCCCAATGTTCGAAAGAGAGATGAGGAGAGTACACTTTACCATATGGGATGCTGAAAAGCAAAATACGAGTCCTTGAAGATAATTCTGTCCAAGGTTGGGCAACATCTACACAGGCCAACGAGAGCCCAATGCTAGCCCATACAACTACAAGGTGAAACAATGCTAGCCATATGAAATGTTAAGCATTGCATATATTCTAATAAACCAAAAATATATCAAAACATGCATCAACAGTCGAATATATGGATAGACAAAGCATTCAAAACAGAATCCAAAAACATAACAACATAAATCCATAAACAAAGACAGAAAATATATTAGAAACAACACAATCTAAACATCCAATAACGCGTCAATATCATCATCATCATCACCACCCTTACCCAGGGCAGTCGCATCATCAGCTCCCATGAGGTCATCAACATCAAGCATATCATCCCCACCCCCGTCGGGTTCATCATCATCAATACCACCTACTACCAAGGCACCTGTCTCAAACATATCATCAGGAGGAGGAGCAAAAAAGGGCAGGAAAGGTGGCGGCTTAGAATAATCGAATGGCCATCGGCCAAGAAAAACATCATGCTCTCTGATGAGCTGACGTGAGTAGGTATGCCTGGCTTTGATCATCACCTCCATCATCTCCATTCTCTGGTCAAAACGAGCACTCAACTGATCTAAATTGGCTCGAAGGGAGTCCATGTCAAGAGAAGAGGGGGGTGAGCTCTCTTGGTCGAGCGTAGGGGAGGAGCAGGGGTAGAGGTATCACGAAATGTGAGAGGAGTGTCAGGAATCTCTGTACGATCGGAGGGGAGTGGTCGATCTCGGTTTGTTAAACACAATGATGTGATAAGGGATGGGAAAATGAATGGATTTTTCTTCATTTTGGATGATTCGTCGCCCCTTTTCCTCACATATGTTGTATCAATGATCAGTTTTAGCTCAGTCCCCCTTATTCGAATGTGTCCACAAAGTGACTTAAAAACTATCCTCACAAAATCGATCCTCTTCCAGGTCATGATGCAATAGATGAGATAGCCCCGCTCTTTGCTCACCTTAGATCGGTTGGAGCTGGGGATAAGGTTAAAGTGGATAAAATCAAGTAAGTATGCATCATCTGGCTTCAATGCACGACGAGGAATGTTGGCCTCCCGTTTTTCCCAAACAAACCCTTCTATGGAAATTACCTCAACCGCCTCAGTTAGCGGAACTCCACACGTCCCGTGCTCCTAGTAAATTTGTTGGAACTCACAAATTTGGGCAATATGGAGACATTCACTGATGATACTCGGATCAAAGGCCACTATTTTACTTCTAATGTAAAACGCACAAGAACTGAGCCCCTTGTTCGTAATGGCCTCCAATGCGCCGGCACCAAAGAATTCTTGGACCCACAAGCCTTAAATTGCCTCGGGAGTCTCGTAATAGTGCCCCAATTCATGGAAATCAAATAAAGCCCGTAGAGAAGGCCGATTATTGACAGCGAAAATTCGGAAGTCAATTAGGGACTCCCATGGAATGTTTAGCTCAGTCGTAGGCGTGGGGATTCGTGAAGAACCTTCCCCGGCCTTAACCTTACCCTTTGATGATGAAGCTTTCTTAGGCATTGCAAATAAATTTTCAGCGGTGTAACGATGCAAATTGAGTTACCAAGTGTTAGGAATTTCATATTAGATGTTTTGATGATGACAAATAGGACTTTCTGTTAGACTCCGAAAAGTGTGAAAGCTTTCATAGAATGTTATGTATAAGTACCTGAAAGCTTATTTATCTTAGGCTTATAGTATTTATCTTTGTAGAATTCCTTAGACTAAGTATGTGACACTAAAACACTTAGGAAAATTCTGGGTGAGTCTACCAAGTGATGAAGGTGAAGATCAAGCGTCTAAAGCTACAATGGATAAAGATATCTTGAAGCGTCTGTCAAACGCTTTAGGGATTATCCCAGTGCTCAAACTACGAATGGATAACTCAGGCCGAATACTCAACATCAAGTGAAATGAAGAAATTTTCAGTGAGACCATCAAGACAAGATTGAAGAGTAAGCGTCTGAAATAAAGAAAAGAAAGTCAGGATCAGTCCAAGCGTCTGATACACAAGAATAACTATTCTCTTCAGCAAGCGTCCAAAAAAAGGTTAAACCAACACAACCTACAAAGAACGTAACCTGAAAAATTTAGACCCAAAACCATCCAAAGACTTAAAAAATGCATGAATCAAACAGACGAATTATTTCCAACGGAAATAAAACAAGATGCATTAAAAGTCGGATAAGTGCTATTAAAATATAAGCACTATAACTTATGGGCAAGCCATATCTTTGACCTAGACTGTCAGGTTTATGAAACCAAGACCATGCCCAACCAATTAAATATACCCAAAGTTAGAAATGTCTGAACTCAAGGAATGTTTGGGGAAACGAGACTCCAACCGAGTCAAACGGACAAAAACCACCAATACCTTATAAATAGCTCTTTCAACAAACAAGTAACATGATGAGAAAGTGACACACACAAAAATACCTACCTTGTTGAAAGAAAAGCTTACTAAAAATCATAGCCAAATATTCATATAAGCTTTTACAAATATTCTAGAGACAGTCACCCATATCTCAAATCTCTTTTTAAGAAGAACATATACTACCATTGAGATATCCTCAAGTTGTTTGAACTTTCCAAAAACAAACAAACCCGTGACCAAAACCATCAACACCTTTCATCTGAGTGAGAAAGCTGGTTGACTTGCAAGCAGTATTTTTGTGTAAAAGAAGCTTGTTGAAGTTGATCTCTATTGGAGCTGAAATCTGTGTGACCAAGGAGTTCCGAGATCAAAAGTAACTTGCACCATTTCTGAGTGAAAGAAGCAAGGGAATAGAAGATCTTTAGTGGAGCTGAAATCTGTGTGACCAAGGAGTTCCAAGATCATATCCAATCTCCCTCTATCTTGTAGAAGTCTCTGTGTGACTCTTCGATAATCATCATAGTGGAAAAACCTCCCTGATAAAAGGAGAAGAAGGACGTAGCTGGGATTACATCACCCAGTGAACCTTACAAATATTTTGTGTCATTTACTGTTTTATTGTCTTACATTATACTGTCATATTATATCTTGAAAAGGCATTTAAAACTAATAAGCGACTAATTGGTTAAAACGAACGCTAAGCTATAAAACATTTCCGCTGTGCTAACCCTGATTTAGTGACTAAACTCTGCCCTACTTTGGTAAGCGTTGAAATCACCGAGTCTAAGTTAACGTTTCTCAAGCGCCACATCCAGCGCTTAAACTTGTCAAGCGTTCAAATATTTCAAAGTGATACGAATTTTTAAGAAGTCGAAAAAGACTTCAGGGTCTATTCAACCCCCCCTTCTAGACCCTTTCGTATACCACTTGGGACCAACAAGTGGTATCAGAGCGGTTGAAGTTGAAACCTAAGCGTTTCCAAGCGTAACTGCTTGTTCAGATCCATCTTTTTAATATAGTCGCTTCAAAATTACTTTAAAATTCTTCATGGCATTTTCTAAAGTTCCCAAGTTGACCGAGTCAAATTATGACTCTTGGAAGGTCAAAGCGTTTACTTATTTGTGTTCATGTGATGATGAAATGTGCGATATCATTTCAGATGGGCCAATCAAAATATACAAAGTTATCACCAGAGCGCCCGAAGCCACAGGAGAAACACCTGACGGGTATGTGGAGAAGCCCAAACAAGAATGGTCCACCGATGAGCGTCGACGAGCCAATCTGGACAATGTCGGTCGAAATGCATTATACACAGCCATTGGTGACAATGACAACTTATTCAACAAAGTCAAATCATGCAATACAACTAAAGAAATTTGGGATAAGTTGGCTACTATTTGTGGGGGCTCAGCACAAATAAAGGAAAACAAATTATCAATTGCCAAAGAAAAATTCAACGGCTTCAAGATGCTACCTAATGAGACGCTAGAGCAATTAGACATGAGGTTTACAGCCCTTGTCACTGAACTAACATCTCTGGGTATGGAGCTACAAAATCGAGAAACAGTGGTCAAAATCTTTAGAAGTCTTCCAAGCAAATTCCTGATGAAAACAACTGCAATGAGAGAATCAAACAATCTGGACAGCCTAACTCCAGAAGATGCTTTTTCAGAACTCAAAGCGTTTGAGTTTGAGCTGAATTCGGCCAGTGATGCAGTAAGTAATCCAGTAATCGAATCTGGAGCGCTAATGGCATCAATCAAAGGAAAACCTATCAAAGAAAAAGGTTCGGACATAAGTGAGGAAGAAGAACTGGCGCTTCTAAATAGATTCAGGAAATTCCTGAAATATGAAAAGAAGGGAAACAGTCCTAAGCACCCAGGACAAAGTTCATATCAAGCGCTTCCTCAAATACAACCACAATATCAAACGCCTCACTATCCTGCGTCCTCCTCCCTAGCGCCAATTCAATATCAAACTCCTTCTCAGCAAGATCTCTCAGCGCCTGCAGCGTTAAACCAACGATCCACAAGATTAACAAACGAACAAAAGATGAAGACCAATCTTTGTTACAACTGCAGGAGACCAGGGCATTTCCAAGTTAATTGCCCATATCCAAATGTGTCTAAACCTACAAAGCAAGATCACACGGATAGAAACCAATTCAGGAGCAACCTGAGACAACAAGGCTTGCTAGCAGAATCAGAACCTCTCTATACGCCTGAAGAGGACTTGGAATCATCAGATGAAAGCAGCGATGATGAACCATCAAAGGACTCAGCATTCATTTGTCTCATGGCAAGAGAAAATGAAGCATCTAACGACGTACCATCTGAGGTAACCACTGATCTGTATCATCCTCTCTCTTATGATGAATTACTTGACAAAGTAAAGAAATATTATACAGATTGTCAAGATGCCACCCAATTATTCCAAAATCACCATCGTATTATTTCAGCACTCAGAAGTGATAACCTAACGCTCAAAGCAGAGTTGCAAATTCAGCAACAGTGCATTGAGAAAAACCAATCACTCGAGAGTGAAATTACTCAGCTAAAAGGTGATCTTGATATAATAGTCAAAAGAGAAGCTGAAATGGTCGCTAAACTTGCCAAATCAGAGCAGCTTATCTCCTCATTATCAAAAGCGTCTAGAACGCTAGATAATGTGACTAAAGTAACCAGGGCATTTGGTGAAAAGACCGGTCTAGGTTTTGATAAAATCAGTTTTAAAGCCAAAGCGTCCAATGTTACAACAATCAACAAAGGAAAAGGTGTAATCTTTGTTGAAGAAAGTTCAATCAGACAAACGCTGAATGAATCAACAAATACTGGTACAAAAGTTAATGATAAAGTCAACATTGACTCAGGCAAAGGAAAGACCAAAGTGAACGTCTCACAAAAGAAAATATATCCAAACGCTCAAAAAGCTAAGGAGATATTTTCTGCCAGTGAATCAAACGTTAAGCGTCCCGCACCAAAAGTGCATCCTAAGCCAGTACCAAACAGAATCAAACGTCCATATCCAAAACAATCCAGTTCATATTATCAACACTATGATAATTGTGAATACGATTATGATTATCACTATAATCAAGGATATTTCTATACATCTAGAAAAAGTATGCAACTCAAAACGAAACCCAAGAAGGCCAATCCTTCTCCTGTAGTGAAGATAAGGCAAATATGGGTTCCGAAAAATCTAATTCACGTCACTAACAAAGAAGGACCCAAAACAAAATGGGTACCTAAAGGAAATTAGATCTGCCCTTTTGAATGCAGGTACCTAGAGCCAACACCTACGCTTCAGTATGGTACATAGATAGTGGATCATCGAGACACATGACTGGATCAAAGGACCTCTTGATCAACTATCGTGCAACCAATGGTCCTCAAGTTATATTCGGTGATAATTCTAAAGGTAAAACTAAAGGTATAGGTATCATGCATAGGGGGAACATCATGATCAATGATGTATACTATGTCGAGGGTCTTAAACATAATCTCCTAAGCATAAGTCAATTTTGTGATAAAGGCTTTGAAATTAAATTTTCTAGTGACTTGTGCGAGATAATCGATGTTAAGACAGGATCTACCAAATTAAAAGGAAGAAGAACAAACAATGTATACTTAGTAGATTGGGATTCAACATTAGATAACAACCCTACATGCTTCATAGCTAAGAATCAAAACGAATTAGGTTGGTTATGGCACAGAAAAATGAATCACCTCAATTTCAAAACAATCTCTCAATTAATATCTCTAAATCTCATAGAGGGATTACCTAAAGGTTCCTTTAATAAAGATCGCTTATGCGATGCTTGTCAAATGGGTAAACAAGTTAAATCATCCTTTAAGAAGAAGCTTCATCTATCGACCTCTCGAATACTTGAATTACTACATTTAGATTTGTTTGGTCCTATTCAAATCATGAGCGTTAGTGGTAAAAAGTATTCACTAGTAATAGTTGATGATTTTTCACGCTATACATGGGTAGAATTTCTAGCATCTAAAGATGAAACTAGTGCCAAGCTCACCTCTCTAATTCGTCAACTACAAAACTCAAAAGATCTAAAAGTAACAAGAATTAGGAGTGATAGAGGAACTGAATTTACTAACCATATTGTTGAGAAATTTTGTAAAGACTTTGGAATACTTCATGAGTATTCAGCACCTAGAACACCTCAACAAAATGGAGTTGCTGAACGGCGGAACAGAACGCTTAAAGAAGCCGCTAGGACTATGTTAGCCGAATCCAAGCTGCCTCAAAGGTTGTGGGCCGAAGCTGTTAACACTGCTTGCTACACTCAGAACCGGTGTATGATCAACAAGCAACATGAAAAGACTCCATATGAGTTATGGAAGGGACGTAAGCCGAATGTTTCATACTTTCATGTATTTGGCTCAAAATGTTTCATTCATAACAATGGTTCTCAAAGCCTAAAGACATTTGATCCTAAAGCAGATGAAGGAATCTTTCTAGGATACGCCAAAAATGGAAAGAGCTTTCGCATCTTAAATAAGATCAAATCGAAGGTTGAAGAATCCATTCATGTTGTGTTTGATGATGCTAACCAAGAACCGAGTAAGGTTAATATTAATGATGCAGGAATTGAAGATTTATCTCAACAAGCGTCACAAATCAATCTGTGTGATGATAGTGATATTGATGAAGATAATGAAATCATTATACCTAATCCTAAGACTACTCGTAAAGACATCAACGATGACATTGCAAGAAACGCTGATGATCATGAAGGGTATGTTCATCAAGAGCAAATTCAATCTACAAACACTGAAGCGCCTACGCAAGGAATTGGTCAAGCGCCTACACAGTTTAATCAAACGTTAGATCAATCTCTTAACTCGTTCCAACCAGACAGAAAATGGCTCAGAGACCATCCACCAGAACTAATTATTGGAGATATTGGAGCACCCGTTAGAACGAGAGCCGCTACAATAAATGAGGCCATGTTTGCAAGCTTCCTATCTCAAATGGAACCAAAAAAGGTGGATGAAGCGCTTAACGATCCAAGTTGGATAGAAGCCATGCAAGAAGAGCTAAACCAATTTGAAAGAAATAAGGTATGGACGCTAGTACCAAGACCAACCCACCAAGGGGTCATTGGAACTAGATGGGTCTATAGAAACAAAATGGATGAGAATGGAATTGTGATTAGAAACAAAGCCAGACTCGTAGCTCAGGGATACTGTCAAGAAGAGGGCATCGACTTTGATGAAACATACGCTCCAGTTGCCCGACTTGAAGCAATCCGCATGTTTCTAGCGTTTGCAGCATTTAACAAATTTACAGTGTATCAAATGGACGTAAAGAGTGCATTTCTGAATGGTAAACTCCAAGAAGAAGTATATGTGGAGCAACCACCAGGATTCATCAACAACCATGGGAAAAGCATGGTTTACAAATTGGACAAGGCACTCTATGGTCTTAAACAAGCACCACGAGCATGGTATGACACTCTCTCTATCTTCCTTATAGGTAAAGGCTTTTCAAAAGGCAGCGTTGACACAACGTTATTCAAAATTACCCATAATGACGATATTCTCCTAGTTCAAATTTATGTTGATGATATTATATTTGGATCTACCAATAAGCGTCTATGTGAGAAATTTTCGAAAATGATGCAAGATCAATTTGAAATGAGCATGATGGGTGAATTAACTTTCTTCCTAGGATTACAAGTTAAACAACTCCCTAATGGCATATTCATAAATCAAACTAAATATACTAGAGATATGATCAAGAAATTTGGTATGGAAAATGCATCATCTTCAAAAATTCCAATGAGCCAGACGCTTAAGCTAGATAGAGACGATAATGGAAAGAAAATTGATATCACTAACTATAGAGGTATTATTGGATCACTTCTTTATCTTACAGCTAGTAGACCCGATATTATGTTCTCAGTATGCATGTGTGCACGTTTTCAAGCTGATCCTAGAGAATCACACTTAATTGCTGCTAAAAGAATCCTTAAGTACCTAAAAGGCACACAAAATGTGGGCTTATGGTATCCTAGGGATTCTCCTTTTGAACTAATCGGTTATTCAGATGCAGATTTTGCAGGATGCAAAATAGATAGAAAAAGTACTAGTGGAACATGTCAATTTCTAGGTGATAGACTAATTTCATGGCATAGTAAGAAGCAACAGTCCATCGCTACTTCCACCGCTGAGGCTGAGTATGTAGCCGCTGGAAGCTGTTGTGCACAGATCCTTTGGATGAGGCAACAACTTAGAGATTATGGAATAATCCTAGATCCAACTCCTATCCATTGTGACAATCAAAGCGCCTTAGCAATGTCTCAAAATCCAGTTCTTCACTCTAGAACCAAACACATTGACATTCGCTATCACTTTCTACGTGACCATGTTCAAAAGAAAGATATCTCCATGCACTTCATTAATACAGAAAAGCAACTGGCAGATATCTTCACCAAAGCGCTTAACGAACAACGTTTTCTCACTTTAAGAAGTGAACTAGGTATGATTGATCTAAATGCTTAATCATTCGAAACATCATACTTTTGTTAGGCATGAAATTTAGGGGGAATTCAATGTATGTTATGAAATTTATGGGGAACCTACATAGGGGGAACCTTAAAAGAGCTAACAATACCTAAGTGAATATGACCAAAAATGTTTTCCCTTGCATCGGTCATACGCACTTAGCACCATACACTTAAAACCTTTTTGACGCTTATTACACAAATCTGTCTTAGCGTCTGCACTTCTTTCAAAATAAACTAAACGCTTAGCTTTATTCCCGGCTAAAAGCAGTTAGTAAAAAGACCCTTTTTAAAAGCAAGCGTACATTACCCTACGCTAAAACGAGAAAGTGGATTAGTCAATCAATGCAATTAATGCTGACTTGACATTCCTCACCCTTCGCTCAAGAAAACCCATGGGTACTCATCACGTTTTTCAAAGATGGTTCAGCACATGTACACGCGTCAGTACAATTACCATGTATCTTAGACGAGTACAACCGGCGCTGAATATTTTAAACCAAAAGTAAAACACTACTACCAAGACCTAATGATAAGTACTGGGAAACTGTGTCCTCATATACACCCTGAAAGGAATAACTCTATATGTTACAATGAGCGCTAAAGCACAACCTGTTACTTGAAAGAGACTCCCAAGATTTTCAAGCGTCCACATAACACTCAATTGTTTCAAGCGTCATTCTGACTAAGTCCGGACGCTTTAACAAATTTTTGGCGGGCATTTAAATAGTGTTCAAAATTATGATTCCCGAACAGTTTTCATAAAGAACGTATCCGCTTTTCATGGGCACACGCATCACTCTCAGTCTCTGTTTTAAACTTTTAAACGGACTTCAAAATAGTATATGTGGCAGTTACTAAAAGAAACCGTGCCTGTTTAATCTAAATTCACGTCCACAGTTATATTTTAATGGCTGAGATTTATACTCCTCCACGTGTCAACATCTCAAACTTCAAACACACCGAACATTCAAATTGAAGTTTCTGCAGAACACAAACACTCTTATACTCTATTCCATTCGTGCAAAAACAAGTCTCTCTCTTTTTCAAAACCGAAATTTTTTTTCGTAATCTCTGTCTACTGCTCACTCATGGCACCCAAGAAAGCTACTGCTGGAACCCCTGAAGTTATTGTCAAGATCACTGAAGGCCTTATAGTTGATTGGAAGTTTCTCTATGAAAACCCCCAAATTGATTTAACGGAAATAATGGATTCTGTAGCAGAGGCTGGGCTTCAGAAATTTCTCACGAAATACTCATATATGTTTCCTGAAGAACTAGAATTTTTCTGGAGAAATGCTCGACTGTCTGACGATGAGACTTCCATCACGTGCTTGTTTCCTGTCTCCAAGAAGGAATCAAAGACGTTCACTCTCTCTGCGGCCTCCATTGCCCAGAATTTCTCTCTACCTAATGCTGGAACCACTTTAGACACTATCACTGAAGAACAAATTCAAGAAGTCTGGACTCAGATTAGCGCTTACGATGATGTTCCATACAAACCGTACTTTGAAAAGAAGGATATAGTGAACAGGTATCGAGTCTTGGCTGATTTCTGCAGTAAAAACATCGAATGCAGAGTGGGAACCTTCGACAAAATCAACCCAACCCAGTTCCGGATGATGACTGCCATCCTACTCAAGATAAAGATCAACTGGAGCGCTTATATATTCAGCAGGTTTAGAGACAGTTTACGCACTTCAAACAGACCTTATGGTCTAGTTTTAAGTGATCTACTCTTTCGAGCAGAGTGCACCTCTTCAGCAGGAGTCACCGTGGCCAAGCATAAGTTCTATGGGCCAAGAATCATCAATAATCTCTTCAATCCACCCAAAGTTGGAGGTGCTGCTAAGCCTCTCTCTGAGCGCCAAGTTGTCCGCGCAGCGTCAGATGAGGAGGCTGAGCGTCCAGATCAGGAGAAAGCCAAACGTACTGTGAAGCGTCCCACTGTCACCAAGAAACGGGCTCCTCGAAAGCCCAAGGCTCAACCTATTAAAAACGATGAAGATGACGAGGATTCTATACCCCTCATTAGTCGGAAAGATCTGGAAAAGGTTCTCAAGAATATTGACTTTGAAGAACCTGCAGTTCCACAGACTCAAGCGTTCCCCGCCGAAGGTATAAATGTGAAGCGTATCTTCAAAAAGCGTAAGCGTCCAACTGCTGCCATCTCTTCTGAGACTACACAAAGAGATCAAGCCATAGCTGCTGTCCCGATATCATCCTCCGAACCACCAGTTGATGTCCATCTGGATGTTGATATGACCCAAATTGTGGCCATCGCACATGAAGCCGCCATTGAATCTACAAATCTCGAGCCGGATGAACCTGAAATCCCAGGGGCTCAACCATTGCTTGCATTACCTAGTACAACAGAGGCACGCTCAGAAGGTCAGAGCGATGCTAACGACGTTGTGATCCATCGACACTTCTTCAAGCTGGATCCCTCAAAGACTATCGATCACTCAGTCGATTATTTGCCTCCAGCGCCCACAGAAAACTTCATACCTGCAGGTTACAATGAAGAAAGTCTTATCAATGCCGAAAATGATATCGCCAAGCTCATAAAGTTTGATCTGGCTGTACGCAACACTCTCTTTAATACAGCCTCCACCCCAGCTGATGAAGCTTACTACAAAGCGCTTGAACTCGGAAAGACTCCCACACACATCCCGGCTTCTGTCACTCTCCAAGCTCAGCGGCAAGGAGGCACGACTCCTAGAGCTGATGTTGACTTAGCTTATTATCTGGATTGTGGGACAAGCAAACCCACTGGCTTCGCTCTCCGTGACTACAACATCAGAGTCTATGAGCGTCAGGATCAGCTTCTGAACCCAACGGAAGAACTACTAAACAGAGAAGGATATTCTCACTCTCTAACACTGGTCAAAAGCGAGGAAAACAAGAACTCAGCTAATCCTCTCCTCCTGTGGAAGAATAAAGGAGTACATGCCGGTGAGCGTCCAGCATCCCTGACCGAGATGATTCAACTTGAAACCGATGCATATTTTGACTGCGTCTGGAACGCTAACTACCAACCCGACAGGTATCGTTTTGAATCCATCTGTGATATTCATCACCAAGGGTTTCGTGCTATACTTAATGCAGGAACTGAGTATTGTATGACTGAGATACGATGGGCTGAAGCTTACATGGGTGACAAGTATAAATTTGAAGACTTGGTTAGTGCTCCCCATCTGTTCAGACTAGGGATTCATGATAAAAGGACCAAATTTGCACGCTACATGCTGACGCAGCGCCAGCGTAGACTTGGACAAGTTCTGAAGCTGCCTCTGATCCGCCATCAACCTGAACACCGCTTAAGACAAGCGTTGCACAAACTGGCCAACTCTTCTCTACGCTTTGATGATCAAGCGTCCACCAGCGGTTCCTCTCCCATGTCCTGTCTGAACTGCACCCCTAGCCAATGTGAAGACAACTTTGCTCTCATGATGGCAATTATGCCTCCAGTCTCTCTATTCGACAAAATCTTCACAGACAATCTGCGACAATGGGATGGCTCTCGGATCAATTCTTTCAGAGGATATCCACTACTTCCGTCTATTCGACAAGAAGTCTCCAGTCACTATGATTTTGGTTTATCGCTACTAGAAAGATCTCAAGCGCTTGCTTCAGCCATCTACCCATACTTGGAAGAGTATTACCAGCTCCGCGTTCCCGCCTCTCGGAAACCGAAGACTCTCCCAACAGATCGGCTAATTGGCTTCTCACAACACTATTGCCCAGATGCCTTATTCTCTATCTGCAAAGCGCCCTCCAAACTCTTTCCCACTCATGTGCTGGATATCCTCGGGCCACTGTATATCCGGGCACTGGATAGTCCTATCAGAACGTTCATTCAAGGTACTCATCTCCCCACTCTACATTTGAATGAACTCCTGCAGACTGCTACGTATCCATATGCAGATGAACCGTTTGCCAGCTTGGACTTTCGGTTTACGGACTTTAGCCGAACAGAATCAGCCTTTTCTGCAGCACCCGCTGAACTGTTAACTGCTCCTGAGCGCCTATTAGAGTTACCTCAAGCGCCTCATTCTCCCAGTCCAACTGAATCCGACTCTACTGCCTCCACCGAGTCCAACACTGCTCCAGAGCTTCGAGGAACAGTATTTGATCCTACTAATCAAGTATCTATTGAATCTCTCAAACACACATCTCGTTTTAAGCCTCAAGTCCGCCCTGCACTTCCACACGCTCAACCGTCCATGGCTGAATGCCTCACTCAAATACAGCAACTATCTACCGCTACTCAGGCAAGTCATGTGGCTTTAACCAATGATCTACAAGATAGATTCACGGCTCTCGAGACCTCTCTCACAGACGCTAATCAAGCTCAACTCCTGGTTATGAAAGAACATTTCGACCAGCGTCTAACCACTCTTGAGGCCTCTGTCGCTCAGATTGCTGCTCAAGTCAGTCTTCTTACTCAGCATTTCATACAGACTGATGATGGCAATAAGGGGGAAAAGAAGGGAGAAAAGAGGAAATCGTCAACATCTAAAGATCAAGCTCCTCCTCCACTATCCAAGCGTCAACACGTTGATACTTCTCTCACACTGAGTGCAGAACCAAGGTATCCCTATCCCTCTTGGGTAACCACATCGGTTGAAGCGTCCAACAAGAAAGAAACCCCCAGAGTGCTCTATCCAACTCTTCCGTTGCCTTCAAGAGCACTGCTTGAACAGTTTGACATTCCTCTTCTCAGAGCATCAATTCCAGAACCAACTGATCCAGCAGTATTAGCCTCAGAAAGAAAAATGTCTGACTTCGACCAAACCTTCAGAATTTGCCTACGATACATAGGCATCAGTCCAGAGGAATGGGATAAACACTTCATTGCCTTTAAGGCACGACAAGTTCAAGAAAACAAGCACATAATCAGTAAAGATCATGCGGCAATGATGACGTTAGAAGATCAGATAACTGAAGCAATCCGTGCTGAAATGACTAAGAGATACAAGATCAAGCCACGATCTTAATTTTTACTTGTGCCTCTCTCTTTGTAGTTGTAAAATGCCTGCACTATGAAATATATATATAAAATGCATTTTACAGCTGAAACATCTCGTTAAAGCTCAAACTAACTTACTAATTTACGCTAACCTTCAGGTATCTAACACTTGAACCAAATAAGTATTGCCATCATCAAAAAGGGGGAAATTGTTAGGAATTTCATATTAGATGTTTTGATGATGACAAATAGGACTTTCTGTTAGACTCCGAAAAGTGTGAAAGCTTTCATAGAATGTTATGTATAAGTACCTGAAAGCTTATTTATCTTAGGCTTATAGTATTTATCTTTGTAGAATTCCTTAGACTAAGTATGTGACACTAAAACACTTAGGAAAATTCTGGGTGAGTCTACCAAGTGATGAAGGTGAAGATCAAGCGTCTAAAGCTACAATGGATAAAGATATCTTGAAGCGTCTGTCAAACGCTTTAGGGATTATCCCAGTGCTCAAACTACGAATGGATAACTCAGGCCGAATACTCAACATCAAGTGAAATGACGAAATTTTCAGTGAGACCATCAAGACAAGATTGAAGAGTAAGCGTCTGAAATAAAGAAAAGAAAGTCAGGATCAGTCCAAGCGTCTGATACACAAGAATAACTATTCTCTTCAGCAAGCGTCCAAATAAAAGGTTAAACCAACACAACCTACAAAGAACGTAACCTAAAAAATTTAGACCCAAAACCATCCAAAGACTTAAAAAATGCATGAATCAAACGGACGAATTATTTCCAACGGAAATAAAACAAGATGCATTAAAAGTCGGATAAGTGCTATTAAAATATAAGCACTATAACTTATGGGCAAGCCATATCTTTGACCTAGACTGTCAGGTTTATGAAACCAAGACCATGCCCAACCAATTAAATATACCCAAAGTTAGAAATGTCTGAACTCAAGGAATGTTTGGGGAAACGAGACTCCAACCGAGTCAAACGGACAAAAACCACCAATACCTTATAAATAGCTCTTTCAACAAACAAGTAACATGATGAGAAAGTGACACACACAAAAATACCTACCTTGTTGAAAGAAAAGCTTACTAAAAATCATAGCCAAATATCATGTAAGCTTTTTACAAATATTCTAGAGACAGTCACCCATATCTCAAATCTCTTTTTAAGAAGAACATATACTACCATTGAGATATCCTCAAGTTGTTTGAACTTTCCAAAAACAAACAAACCCTTGACCAAAACCATCAACACCTTTCATCTGAGTGAGAAAGCTGGTTGACTTGCAAGCAGTATTTTTGCGTAAAAGAAGCTTGTTGAAGTTGATCTCTATTGGAGCTGAAATCTGTGTGACCAAGGAGTTCCGAGATCAAAAGTAACTTGCACCATTTCTGAGTGAAAGAAGCAAGGGAATAGAAGATCTTTAGTGGAGCTGAAATCTGTGTGACCAAGGAGTTCCAAGATCATATCCAATCTCCCTCTATCTTGTAGAAGTCTCTGTGTGACTCTTCGATAATCATCATAGTGGAAAAACCTCCCTGATAAAAGGAGAAGAAGGACGTAGCTGGGATTACATCACCCAGTGAACCTTACAAATATTTTGTGTCATTTACTGTTTTATTGTCTTACATTATACTGTCATATTATATCTTGAAAAGGCATTTAAAACTAATAAGCGACTAATTGGTTAAAACGAACGCTAAGCTATAAAACATTTCCGCTGTGCTAACCCTGATTTAGTGACTAAACTCTGCCCTACTTTGGTAAGCGTTGAAATCACCGAGTCTAAGTTAACGTTTCTCAAGCGCCACATCCAGCGCTTAAACTTGTCAAGCGTTCAAATATTTCAAAGTGATACGAATTTTTAAGAAGTCGAAAAAGACTTCAGGGTCTATTCAACCCCCCCTTCTAGACCCTTTCGTATACCACTTGGGACCAACACCAAGTTCTAGACAAAGCCCTAAATTCTGATTTAAGCAACCCACAATCCATAAATGAACTAACACGCCCCTAGACTTTCAATTTTTACCAATAGTCAACACCCAAACAATCCTCAACAAGACCCACACAAACTGAGCACCACCAATCCTCAACAAAACTGACATACAATTCGCAGAAATCACACAATGTATAGCCTCACACTACTTAAAAGTATGAACGTGAATAGTTTAAGTCAAGCCAATCAGTCACCTTTGGTTAAAAAATCTCAAACTCGATTGAAAAGGAGAGAAGGACGACTGCGATTGGAGAAAGGCAGGCGAAAATAGTAGGAGATGATGACTAACGTGGCGGAGAGGAGAGATGATCGGCGCAAATCTGGAATTTGGGGTTAGGAGAGATAATGTTTGACCGAGTTTACTAAAAAAAGAAAATTTATACCTGAGGTGGCGCCTAGGCGCGAGTAAGTAGCGCTTGGGCATGGTCGGAATGATGCCTAGGCGTGAGGATGGTGGCACCTAAGCGTGGGTCTGCGAAGGGATTTGGCTATTGAAGTTCACTCGGTGCCCGGGTGTGAGTGACACGACGCTTGGGCGCAGGTAGTATTGGCGCCTAGGCTTGGTATTGGAGGCGCTCAGGTTCCATGATGCGAAGGAAGTGATCTGTTGGGCTTCTTTCGGTGCCTAGGCACGGGATACACGACGTCTGGCCACGGACTTTGGCTGATTTGAAGTCCATTTCTTGCGAAAATTAAGGAAAGAAAACGCTTAAACACAAACTAACAAATACGAAACAAAAGAAAACAAGGAAACTAAACTAAAGACACATAAATACAGAAAAAAAGTGCTTAGGTTGCATCCCAGAAGCGCTTGTTTATAGTCATTAGCTCGACTTTGATATGATGAATCATGGGGGGTCCCGAAGTAGGATGGACACTTTATCTCTTGACCTGTCAATCCCGACATAATGCTTCAACCGTTGGGCATTAGTCATGAGTTTTTGCCCGTTGTCTGTTGTAAGTCGATGGCACCCGATGTACAGACACGAGACACAAGGAACGGTCCCGTCCATTGTGACTTAAGCTTCCCCGGAAAGAGTCAGAGGTGACAGTTGTAGAGTAGGATCCTCTCTCCCTCATGAAACTCTCGAAAAATAATGTGCTTGTCATGCCACGTTTTTGTGCGCTTCTTGTATAGCTTGGCATCTCTCATAGGCGTGACGGCTCCATTCCTCAAGTTTGTGCAATTGAAGCAACCGCTTGGTACCTACAAGTTTGACATCAAAGTTTAGAAACTTCATGGCCCAAAAAGCACGGTGCTCAAGTTCAACTGGTAAATGACATGCTTTGCCAAATATGAGGCGATAAGGGGACATGCCAATGGGGGGTCTTAAATGCGGTCCTATATGCCCACATTGCATCATCTAGCTTTAAAGACCAATCTTTCCTAGAGGCATTGATCGTTTTTTCAAGGATTTGTTTAATTTCCCTATTGGACACCTTGACTTGACCACTAGTTTGAGGATGGTAAGGGGTAGAGATTTTGTGCTTCACACCATATTTGTTCAATAAATGTTCAAATTGTTTATTGCAAAAGTGGGTGCCCCCTCACTTATGATTGCTCTAGGGGTTCCAAAATGAGTGCAAATGCATTTCTTTAAGAATCTAGTGACCACCCTAGCATCATTAGTGGGTAAATCCTCGGCTTCAACCCATTTGGATACGTAATCAACTGCAACAAAAATATATTTATTGGAACAAGAACTAGTAAACGACCCCATGAAATCAATTTCCCAAACATCAAATAATTCGCAATCAAGGATGCTATTCAAAGGCATTTCATGTTTTTTTAGAAATATTACCCGTTCTTTAGAATCTATCACAAGATTCTACATAATGAGATACATCTTTAAAGAGTGTAGGTTAGAAAAAACTAGATTGAAAGACTTTAGCAAGCGTTTTAGAAAGCCCAAAGTGGCCACCTACTGACATATCGTGACAATGAGCTAAAATCGAGGTCATTTCCTCCTCGGGTACGCAATGTCGGATTAGGCCATCTGCACAAACCTTGAACAAATATGGTTTATCCCACAAATATTGCTTAACATCAAATAAGAATTTCTTCTTTTGATAAAAGTAATATCCAGGGGAAGAATTCCCGCAACAATATAATTGGCAAAATTAGCCTACCACGGAAGTTTGTCATCAGAAATAGCAAAAAGTTGTTCATTCGGGAATTCCTCCCCTATTGGCGTCTCATCTAATGTAGCATCAACTAACTCTAGCCTGGAAAGGTGATCAACTACTACATTCTCGGTTCTTTTCTTATCTTTTATTTCTAAATCAAATTATTGTAGAAGTAAGATCCATCTAAAAATTCTAGGTTTTGCATCTTTCTTAGCAAGTAAATATTTTAAAGCAGAGTGATCATTGTATACTATTACTTCGTTGAGAACAAGATAGGAGTGAAATTTGTCAAAGGCAAAAACCACAGCTAATAGTTCTTTTTCAATTGTAGCATAATTCATTTGAGCATCATTCAACGTATGACTAGCATAGTAAATAGTATGAAAGATTTTACCCTTTCTATAACCAAGTACTGCTCCGACCGCGGTGTCACTGGTATCACACATCAATTTGAATGGTAGACTCCAATCGGGATGTGGCATCACCGGTGCTGAGATCAGTTTCTCCTGTAAAGTGAGAAATGCCTGCATACATACATCATCAAAATCAAACGTGGCACCTTTCATAAGTAAATTGGACAGTGGTTTAGCAATTTTGGAAAAATTGGAAATAAAACGCCTATAAAACTCTGCGTGTCCTAGAAAGCTTCTAACATCCTTGACCGTAGTAGGTGGTGGAAGATTAGCTATTACCTTGATTTTTGCTCTAACCACCTCAATCCCCTTTTGAGAGATCTTGTGGCCCAACACTATCCCCTCTCGTACCATGAAGTGGCACTTTTTCCAGTTTAGGACTTGGTCAGTTTTCTTACATCTCTGTAAAACAAGGGTTAGGTTGTGCAAACAATTATCATAAGTAGAGCCAAAAATCCAAATATCATCCATGAATATCTCAAGAAATTTCTCCACCATATCATGAAAAATGGCTACTATGCATCTTTGAAAAAGTAGCAGGGGCATTACATAATCCAAAAGACATCCGTCTATAAGCAAAAGTGCTATAATGACAAGTGAAAATAGTTTTCTCTTAACCCTCTGGTGCAATGACAATTTGGTTATAGTTGGAATACCCATCCAAAAAGCAATAATAATCATGCCCGGCTATTCTTTCTAACATTTGGTCCACAAAGGGGAGGGATAAATGGTCTTTCCGGGTATGATAATTCAATTTACGATGATCGATGCAAACCCGAGAACCGATAACAACTCTAGATGGAACTAATTCATTGTATCATTGAGAACTACCGTTGTACCTCCTTTCTTTGGCACTACTTGAGTGAGACTTACCCAAGCGTTATCCGAGATAGGAAAGATGATGCCCGCATCGAGGAGTTTGATGACCTCTTCACCACTTCTTGGATTTGAGGATTCGACCTTCTTTATGGTTGGATGGTAGGTTTGGCATTCTCTTCCATCAAAATCTTATGCACGCAAATAGCGGGGCTTATCCCCTTGATATCCGCTATCTTCCATCCAAAAACACGTTTATGAGACTTCAACACCTTCATTAATTGTTGTTCTTGTTGATCTGAAAGAGAAGAAGAAATAATTAATGGTAAAGTTTCATTATCATTCAAATAAACATACTTAAGGTATGATGGAAGAGGTTTGAGTTCAAGAGTGGGAGATTCTTCAATGGAGGGTCGAGATGTTCCCGATAATGGTCTATCAAATTTTGTGAAGCCTCTCGAATGATAAGGGGACTTTTTCTCCACGCTAAGGACAACTTCAACTTGGTCGTCGCTCTCCAAATCAACTTGCTTAGAGTTCATGAGATACCGTTCGAGTGAATCATCAACTATATTTTCTTGAAAATGCTCAACAATTAAAGGGTCAAAAGCATCATTGCGGAAACAAGAGTCATAATCAAGAGGATGCTTGAGGACCTTATAAACATCAAAAGTGACCTTGTCATCTCCTACATTCAAGGTTAGCCTACCATTGGCAATATCAATTACCACCTTACCGGTGGCTAGGAAAGGTCTTCCTAGGATCAAGGGTACCTCAATATCTTCTTCCATATTAAGGACCACGAAGTCAACTGGGAAGTAGAATTTGTCAACTTGGACACTAATGTCTTCAATTATCCCCTTTAGCCTCTTGATTGATCTATCGGCGAGTTGGAGGCTCATTGATGTTGGTTTCGGATTGCTAAGACCTAACTTCTTGAAGAGAGAGTACGAAAAGAGGTTGATGCTAGCTCCCGAATCACAAAGGACTTTCTCGAATGATAAGGGTCCAATAGTGCAAGGGATCATGAGGCTTCTGGGATCTTGAAATTTCAGTGGCAACTTGTTGAGAACAATTGCTGAGCATTCCTCGGTTGGACATACCGTTTCATTCTCCTCCCACTTTTGTTTATTGGACAAGATGTCCTTGAAGAATTTAACGTAATTGGGCATTTACAAAATGGCATTTATGAAGGGGGTGTTGATCCTAACCTCACGAAGAATAGCCAAGATCCTAAGGAAGCTTGGATCCATCTCCTTCTTTTTCTTTTTCTATGCCATTGGGAAAGAAAGACCTATCTCGATGGGTGGATCAGGAGTCAGAGATGAAGAACTAGACGCGAGAGAAGCAGAAGACGGCGCCTGGGTGCCAGAAGTGGCGCTTGGGCGCGGTGATGTCGGCGCTTGGGTGTGAGGTATACGGAGCTCGGGCGCGACATTGCGCAACAAATCTTCCTGATAGGGCGTGGTCGGCACCTGGATAC
Source organism: Buddleja alternifolia (assembly GCA_019426215.1). Lineage (NCBI taxonomy): Eukaryota > Viridiplantae > Streptophyta > Magnoliopsida > Lamiales > Scrophulariaceae > Buddleja > Buddleja alternifolia. Next base: position 7,267,330 of record CM033395.1, read on the forward strand.
TGTCTGGCTGGCGCCTAGGCACGGAAGTATGAACTAATTTTCTGAACTGGGCACCACCGGCTCCTGGTCTCCGTCTGAGTGGCGCTTGGGGGTCTAATGGAGGCGCTATCAAATACGTACGAAAAGCCGTCCATCTCGAACAAGGTATATTTGATGCGTAGATTGTTTAATTTGAGGATGGGTGAAGGTGGATCTGTGAAGAATCACATCAATGAGTTTAACGTGATTTTAGAAATCACGTTCGATGATGAGATCCAAGCTTTGATCCTACTTTCATCCTTACCTGATAGTTGGAGTGCAATTGTGACTGCGGTAAGTAGTTCTACCGGGGATAAGACGTTGAAGCTTCAAGAAATCGGGGATATGATTCTGAGCGAGGACATTCGTAGAAAAGAATTTGGGGCAATTATGGTAGGGGCTTTAAGTGTCGGAGAAAGAAATAGTCAGCGGAAAAAATGCATGGAAGAAGTGGAATGCTTCAATTGCGAGGAATACGGGCACTACTAAAACAAGTGCAAGGAGCCAAAGAAAGATAGGAATGAGAAGCAAGATAAGGGATCAGCGAGTACCGTGACAGAGGATCATGGTGATGCTTTGGTTTGTTGAACTGTGGATCCAAGTGGTACTTGGATTTTGGACTCAGGTGCATCCTATCACTCTACATCGGGGGAAAGAATGTTAGCCAACTATGTTTCCGGTGAGTTTGGAAAGGTTTGTCTAAGAGGAGACGAAACCTTGAACACATTAGGTAAGGGTGATGTTGACATCGAGGATGCCAATGGAGTAAGACTCAAGTTGAGTGAGGTGGGACATGTTCCGGGTCTTAGGAGGAACCTTATATCCGCGGGTCAGTTGGACTGAGAGGGATATACCACGGTATTCAGTGGTGGATCTTGGGTGATCACCAAAGAGAATAAAGTAGTGGCGAGTGGTTCGAGAAAGGGGACATTGTACACGTTGGAAAAGAAGAGAGAGTCCATCAAGTGGGGGTCACTTGAGTCGGATGAATTGATGGGGCATGGAGATGCCTCGATTGATCTCCACTAATTTTGGAGATGTTCTAACTAGATCAGGATTTTTCACTTAGGAGAAGTGAAAAATGGTTGTTTGTTTCGAGTTTGAGTTTGGGCTATTTTTGATCAGTCTCCAAGTGGGAGATTGTTGGGAAATTGTGTGGAGTCGGATCAAAATAGGTTGGAAAAGGAGCCAAGATAGAGCCGAGAAGGGTCGGGATTAGATCGGAATCGTGAAAGGGAGTCAAAAATTGAAGCAAGGGTTTCAGGCATTGATCGCGGCGTCTAGGCGCCGCCGTTCCCGTGCCCAGGCGCCGCCATGATGGCACCTAGGCGCAGATGTGATGGCGCTGCCAGCAAAAAGGTGGCGCCCAGGCGTGGGCCAGTCGGTGCCCAGGCATGGGTTGTCTGACTGAAAGCGTGTTTTTTTTTTTCATGGTTTATGTATTTTTGGCATGTTTCTTGAGTCCTATTTTGATGAAGATTGTTTCCTTAAGTCCTAGGGTTGATTTAGGATTGTTTTTCCTAAATTTATTAGGGTTTTAACTTCACTTTTGTCTATTTAAATAGTATAGAACTCATCTTGTAATTTGAATTGGAATCACTTTGAGAGAGAAGAAATAAAAGATCTAGTTGGAGGTGGTTTTTTCCCTTGATTGGGTTTCCAACATTAATTCTTTGTCTTCTTTATTGCTTTTGTTTTCCCATATTTTCTTATATTTCCCATTGTTAATTCACCATTAAGAGCCTTGATTCCTAACAAGACGAAGTTAAAACAGCTCTTTGATTAATATGCCTTTCTGAGAAGAAACATGCATAGAAGGTAGGGCACCTTGCTAAGTAACTATGACAAACCCCCTAAGAATTTTGCAATTACTAAGACATCTCATGTCAAACTCTGATAACTTAAAGAACAAGTTAAATTGTAATTTATTTTTACTAATTGGGGGTGAAATTAAAATATAATTTTACTGACATGAGAAGTTGTGGTAATTTCTGAAACTCAGGGTAAAATAAACTAAGAATAGTTTGTGGAAGAAAATAAGTATATCTTCATTCATGTGTCTGCGAGGGTTTATAGCAGAAGCAAAATATATACAAAGCCAAAGAGACCTAAACAAGGAAACTTCTACAGCTAGGAAACAACTTAAATACAACATAAGGAAACATATATGTACACGTATTTATAATACTGCCCCTCGAGTTGGCGCATGCAAATCGTGAATGCCCAATTTGCCGAGTAAAAATAAGAATTGTGAACGACCAAGAGCTTTCGTGAATGGGTCTGCAAGTTGAAGGTTGGTTCGAATGTGTTCAGTAACAATAGTCCCATTTTGAATTTGATCTCGAATGAAATGGCCATCGATTTCAATGTGCTTCGTACGTTCATGGAAGACTGGGTTAGCAGCAATGTGAATGGCAGACTTGCTATCACAAAAAAGTGTCATAGGTGTTGTATGTGATACATCCAAGGAAGCCAAAAGAGATTTGAGCCAAAGAAGCTCACTTGTTGTCGCGGCCATAGCACGATATTCCGCCTCTGCCGAGGATCGTGAAACGGTGCTTTGTTTCTTCCTTTTCCAAGAGATGGGCGAATTTCCCAAAATAACGAAATATCCTGTAACTGAACGTCGAGTAATTGGGCAACTAGCCCAATCAGAATCACAATACCCTCACAGTGTCAAATCACTATCGGCATGAAGTAGGACCCCTTGCCCCGGGTGTCCTTTAATATAACGCACAACACGTAAAGCAGCTTCAAAATGCTCCTTGCGCGGATTATGGGCGAATTGGGATAAGGCATGAACGACATATGAGATGTCCGACCTGGTGATCGTGAGATATATGAGGCGTCCTACGAGACGTTGATAAGGGCTATCATCTTCAAGGAGCTCACTATCGGACAAGGCAAGTTTGTGACCATGTTCCATAGGGGTGTCGACAGGCTTACAACCACTCAACCCGATCTCAGTTAAAATGTCCAAAGAATATTTTCGCTGATTGAGAAAAATTCCCTTGGAGGACCTAGCAACTTCAATGCCCAAAAAATACTTCAAACACCCTAGGTCCTTTATATGAAAACAGTCATGGAGGTAGGATTTAAAACTGGAACATGTCGTACCATCATTCCCCATCAAGATGATATCATCCACGTAAACAAGAAGGCCTAAGAACACTCGCCCTTTGTGATAAGTGAACAAAGAATAATCAGCCCGTGACTGGACAAAACCATAACGTACAAGTGCATCCTTTAGTTTCGTAAACCAATTTCGTGATGCTTGTCGTAAGCCATAAATAGATTTGCGCAATCGACAAAACTTTCCACTACTACCACCGTGAAACCCAGGGGGTAAAGGCATGAATACCTCCTCGTCCAAATCTCCATGGAGAAATGCATTATTTACATCCATCTGATGGAACTCCCATCCTAGTGCAACTGCCACGGAATGGAAAACACGTACGGACACAAGTTTTGCCACCGGTGCAAAAGTCTCATGGAAATCGAGACCCTCAACTTGTGTGAATCCCTTCGCCACTAACCGTGCCTAATACCTTTCAATGGTCCCATCAGAGTTATACTTTATTTTATAAACCCACTTACAATTGATGGGCTTCTTCCCGGGAGGTAAGTATTCCAAAGTCTATGTTTTATTGGCTTCAAGGGCTGCGATCTCCCGAGTCATGGCATCTCGCCATTCAGAACTCTTTACCGCTTCGACATAGCTCGTGGGCTTGCTCATTGATCCAACCGCAGCCAAAAACATGCGATGTTCCTGCGAAAACTTGTCAAAATTCACATAATGAGCTAAAGGATAGGGCGTACCTGAGGTGCGTTCATGGAGTGGTGGCTCTCGAAGGGGGTCAATATGGGTCTCGAGACTATGAGTAGTAATCGAATTGTGTTTCCCTGAAACAGCCAAATACACCACATAGTCTTGAAGCCTCATAGGAAGACGAGTATCCCGTCTAGGTCTAGCCACATATTCTAAAACCGTGTTCGAATTATCCGGTGTATGCACCACATCACCCTGTAAACCCGTGACCTCATCACCCCTCAATTAGGTATTCTCAAGCCCAACATCATCTCCAACTTCCACTTCGGCCCCCATCTTATCCACAACACCATTAAATTCATGTGAACCATTTCCAGAGCATGCTGGAGGATGTTCATGAGAAGTGGCAAATGGAAATACATCTTCATGAAATGACACATCACTCGAATGAAAAATTGCACCTTTGTCAATATCATATAATTTCCAAGCCTTTTTACCGTGTGGATATCCAATGAAAACACAACCCCGACTTCGAGATGCAAACTTGTCTGTTGGTTTTGGTGCATGCCTTGCATAACATAAGCACCCGAAAACCCTAATATGTTCATAAGACGGTTTAACTCCAAACAATATTTCGTATGGGGATATTCCTTGTAGCTTAACTGTGGGAGTTCGATTAATCAAGTACACAGCTGTGAGTATGCACTCATCCCAAAAACGAAGTGGCAAATTAGCTTGGAAACGCAATGCTCGAGCAACCTCAAGTATATTTCGGTGTTTGCGTTCGACACGCCCATTTTGCTGGGGCGTGTGAGCACAACTAGTTTCATGAATAATACCCTGTTGACTATAGAAATTGCGCATGTTTGTAGAATCAAATTCCATTCAATTATCACTACGGATCCGCTTAATTGATTTATCAAATTGGGTTTGGACAAGTTTACAAAAATTAATGAGACATTGAGCAGCTTCCCTTTTTTCTTTAATCAAATAGACCTAGATACATCGACTATGATCATCAACAATTGTCAAGAAGTAATGCGCACCACTACTAGATGCCTTATGGTAAGGCCCCCACAAGTCACAATGAATAAGATCGAAACAATTCTCAGCACTTTTATTACTCAAAGGAAAAATGGAGCGAGTTTACTTAGCTCGAAAACATGCATCACAAATAATTTTATCATTCGATCCTAATCTACCTATTTCTGAAATGTAAGATAAATGCTGACTTGCTTGGTGCCCAAGACGTCGATGCCAAGTTGTGGAAAAATCCCCACTACTGCCTTCAATGCGAAATGTGCCTTATCAGATGCGAAATAGTAGACCCCCCTTCGAAGCTTACCCAGTCCAATCGGCATCCTCGAGGTGTGGTCCTGTATTATGCAAAGCTCATTAGTGAAAATAACTTGACAGTTTATCTCAGATATCAATTGACGGACAAAAATCAAATTGCAAGTCAAACTAGGAACATATAAAACATCCAGTAATATAATATTGGCATTCAACACAACCCGTCCCCTCTTCATGGCCGTGGTTTGTGTTCCATTTGGCAAGGAAACAGGAAGTGGAGTCGCATCCACCATGTCCGTCATAAGTGCCAAGTTCCCTGTCATATGGTTCGACGCACCGCTATCTAGTATCCATGCAAAATCGTAAGGGTTCTTACCAGATAGTTTATCGAAACTTTCACCGTCAAGGAGTGTTAGTAACCTCTGAAATTGATCATTTGACAGACCTGGAATTCCATTATTAATCTCCAACTGCCCTCCTTGGGTTAGAAACGCAGCAGCCTGCCCTTGGTTGTGAATAGGATTGGTGACATTATGTCCTTGTTTACGAGATTGTTCTCCTCGATCACGACCTTGTGGCCCTCTCCACCAACTAGGATATCCCACGAGCTCAAAACACCCTGATACATCGTGGCCGGATCGATCACAATTGGAACACTTCTTTTCCGAATTAGCTCTCGATTTTACTTGCCCAACATGAGGTCCAGTTTTGGCCCGTGCCGCATTTTGCATTGCCAAAGCCACGGCTTCCACTCTTTCATCTTGACCTCGCACTGTCACGCCCCAAAATTTGGTCATAAAAGACCCAACTTGAATACATGAGTCTATCGTAGCTGTAGTTCCAACTCAAAACATGGACCCAATTTTATCAATGTATCTTAGGGTCCTACTCCTGAAACTATCATCCGCATCACGAAGTAACTTAATATCCTTGAATAAAACTACCAGTTTTTACCTCTTGGATCGTCCATGTCTATTCTTGTTATCCTCCAAACTAGTCTCACTGCTCAACTCACCTACAGTTGGAAGGAAGGAATGAAACAAAATACGTAAGCAAAGGCTTAGTGAGTGCCAGTGCTTGTGTGCAAGTTGCTTAAAATGGTTTTTAGACCCAAATGATAAATTAGTGAGGGAAAACTAATAATAGTTTTTGTTGATTTTCAAAGGATCATTGAAATCCTAAATAAGAAAAACAATTTGTGATCATAGTAACAATTAAGCAATAGCTAGTATGAGACAAAGGTCTTAGTATATGCACGATGAGGTTTTGTCAAATATTATTGAAAACATGCTTGGAAAAAATCACGTTCATGATAAAGCTGGAACAATTGGTGGCATGATATTTAAGTTTCAAAACATGCATTTTTTTAAAAAAAGCATGTAGTTCAATGCAAGTATCACGTACAAGACATGTTTAAGTAACATGTACACGTCACGCTTAAGCAGTAGGGGGCCATGTTAGAAATACCATCGCGTCCGATGATTTACCCATAGCACTTTGGGTCCCGCTGCTTCTTCCTTATCGCCCCTGAACACGCGGCTTAAAAGCCATCACCTTATACCTCCCCACGCAGGCTCGCGATGCCCGATTTGGTCATATCCGGAGTATGCCACACGATAAATGACCCATGCACCCTCAGAGCACTCCGTCCTAGGTGCATGGATCTGGACGTGAATAGCGGGAACTGTTTAAGACCGCAAGCCCATGCTTGACCGGCCGAACCCTGCCCTATCCATCACCCGATCTTGGGCCCAACACAACCACGTCAGATGCAACACGTCACAAGAACACCATCACGACAAATGATCACGATACAAGACCAATGATGGAGTAATTTCACAAAAATCATAAAACCGATGTTTATTTTGAAATCATTCTTGTATAAATTATGCATCTAAAATAAGTATGCAATCACGTATATCACGAATGATGCAATGAAGCATTTTAGCTCACGATGAAATATTTAATCGACAAATAGTTTTTCAGAATTTCCTTAAAAGAATGTTTTCCTCGAATTCATTTTCACAAAACATGCCTGAAAATTACTTTTGCAAGATACGTGTTTGAAAACATTCATGCAGGTAATAGTTGGTGCCAAGAATTGGTGAATGTAAAATGAGTTCTGAATTTGATTCGAAAGTGTTGAAACCCATTTTCATGTCAAGTATTCAAAGCATGTTGAAAGTAGATATATATATATATATATATATATGACGTATTCCTTCCAGTTTTGAAAGACATATAACTATAATTTTGAGAGGCAACTCACCTCGTCCAATCGAATACCAAGCTTAAGTCGAGAACTCGAGTGATGCTCCACCTATCACGTACGTGCAATTCCTATTCCAAGTAACTGCACTCATCTATATGATCATAATATCAACTCGATTGATAATAACCAAATACGATAAGGTTAATATCGAATAATCAATAGTCAAGGAAATATATCTTACCCAACGCTTATTCATCTAGCAATATACCATAAAATTTCTATCACACTTTACTTCTAAGCCACGAACACAAAGGCAAGAGATAACGACACTGTGCGCATCTGTCGTCCTCATCGTTACCATTCTTTGTCCATCCATTTACCATTATACCAACATGAAACTCATATCCACAGATTCATAACAATATCATCTTTATCACCATATAAGTTTCATCTCAATTCCACTAGAGAAAAGGGTGAATCGGGCCTTTAACGTTGATCTCCCAAAACTGCTAATATCACGCACATCTTGCCATCTTATAGACAACTCCAATTTCCAAACCCATTTCAGCCTCGAATTTGTCAAATCCTCTGCCTATAGTTATCTACACTCACATGGCTTTCCAATGGTAGTCTTGCATGTGCAATCGGACATGGGTAATTCCATTTTTGGTCAAAACAAAGTGGGTGGCCGTTTCTGGAAATCAAAACAGGGCACTGGTGGTGATCTTGAGGTACTGTTTCTTGACTGTCTATAAACTGAATTTCAAAGAAACTTAGCTTTACAAGCATCTAGACTCAATAAGATTTCTATTGGTGGTATTGCATGTACAATCAAAATAGGGTAATGATGTTTTATGGGCAACACAATCGAATGAACATTTCTGAAATTGGAGGCTTGTTACTGGCAATGATATTTCCATGGTGATTTCTGGACATTTAACCAAGAGTTCTTCAACAAAATACTAAATTAAACTTATCTACACTTAACAAGTATTCTACAGGTGGTCTTGGATAAGTAATTGAACCATCATAAGCAACATTTCAGGGGAAAGCAAAATGGGAGACAGATTCTGGGCTGAAAATGATGCAGTGCCAGAGATTATTTGATTGACAATTCTTGCTTATTTCCTTAACCAAAACCAGAAAAACTCACCCGTGACATCATCTAGACGAAAAGAGCTTTCCAATGGTGGGATTGCATGCATGATCAAACAACCGGAACCATGGTCTCTGACTACAAGAACATGAGGTGAAGTTTCAGGTATTGCAAATACAGCACCTGTAGTAGTGATTCGGTGGTGGTTTATGGAACTTTAAAGAGTCAATTTGCAAAATATGACTTTATAGATTTCTTCCTCGTCCTCTTAGGATTAATTTGAGCTAAAGAAGTCTGAATTCGGAGGTCATTTGCTACCTCAAAGCTTGAGAAGAACAAACTGACAGGGCTGGGATTTCTACACGGGAATTGCTGAATTTCTTTACTCAACTTCTTGTCTTTTGAGAGAACTAAAGAGCTGTTCTTTTGAGGGGAATTTCCAGAATGAAGGTGATGAAGGGAGTGTATAAATAGCTGAATGCTCTTTGCCTAACTACAAGGAATGGTTGAATGCTCTTTACCTAACTACAATGTGGCACGTTGGAAAGCAAGCATGCTGGAATTTTATTAGTTTGCCACCTATTGGTCTCCTTCTCATTATTTGTGCATGGGAGGATATATATATATATATATATATATGTATATATATAGGTATGCGTGTGTTTACATGTGTTTATATTTATATATGTAGATATGGATATGTTAAAATATTCACAACATATAATGATGAAGGTGAAATTATACATAAAATGATATGATGCATCAACTATTCAACAAAGATGTGTAAAAGCTACTAGCCTATTTAACATATAGTTCGAGCGTAAGATTCGTTATATGGCGGAAGAATAAAATATTGTGTGGAGCCCGAAACATAAAAAATGGAAGAAATTACAAAAATCTAATTAACGGTAATTATAATTCTTACATTCGTCTCTACGGAATAAGGAGCTGAGAATGGAGAGTGTTACAACTCCCATGTATTGATATCTGCTTGAGCGTTCGAATAATATGAAAGGGACCACAAGGCTCGAAAATAGGGGTATCACACGCACAATGGTCCTATGACGTTCCTCTTGGGTGATTAATGTATATGCTTTGTTAATCGTGGGAAGAGGATCCATATTTAGGACTTGAGAGCGAATTGTTCCAAAAACCGAGTCGTCCAATCCCATTAAAAACTGATGCAGCTTCTCCTCTTCGCGTTCTCGTATGAAATCCTTGGATGCTCCACAAGTGCACTTCGGGATTGTGGAGTAACTACTGAGTTCATCCCACATGCCCTTTAGTTTGGTGTAATAGGCCATGATTGTCATCCCTTGTTGCCGGATTGAAGCGATTTCTCCCTTTAATTCATGGATGCGGGGTGCGTTTCCAACGGAAAACCGATCCTTAAGATCGTCCCAAACCGCTTTGGCGGTTTCTTCATAAGCAATGCTCGGCTGGATGGATTTGTCTATCGAATTAAAAATCCATGAGATCAACATTGAATTGCAAGCCTCCCAATTGATCTCCTCTGCCGAACCAGCGATTGGTTTCTTTAGAGTTCCATTGATAAACCCTAGCTTATTTTTCGCCCTTAAAGCATTCACCATAGCTTTCTCCCACATATCATAATTGTCTCCAATCAAAACACATGTCGTAATCATCGCTCCGGGATTATCCGATGGTGACAAGTAAAACGGCTAAGATGCATCGACGGTCCTTTTGTCAGCCATGAATCCAATGAGGGGAAAACCGTGTGCAAAGGTGATCGAGAGAAAATTTGTGGAAAGAAACTGAAAAGTATGATGAAGCAAGGTTTTGGATTCAATCCTTAACCTGCTCTGGTACCATAAAATAAACTAAGAATAGTTTGTGGAAGAAAATATGTATATCTTCATTCATGTGTCTGCGAGGGTTTACAGCAGAAGCAAAATACCTACAAAGCCAAAGAGACCTAAACAAGGAAACTTCTACTGCTAGGAAACAACTTAAATACAACACATAAGGAAACATATATGTACACGTATTTATAATACGGGGTGTTTTTCGTAATTATGATCTCGCGCAATGGGTGTCTATGTAACTTGTCCGTGTTTTATGATATCTGAAAAATATCTTCAATTTCAATGATAGAACACATAATATACCTCTGATTGCAATTGAGTTTTTCATCATTTCGCAGGAAGCATTATTGTAAAGCAATGAGGTATTTGAAACATTTAAGCAAGAAATTGAGAGGGTACAGATTTGATATCTTCAAATTACTATTTATTGTCATGTCTGTTTTATTCATTTGAAACCAGATGGAGAAAATGTGTATTAATGCCTCAGATAGCTATGGCGTTTACCATTGTAGCTCCGGTTATTGGTTCTGTGCCGAGACACATCGCCTGATGACAGTTAGTGAAAGAAAATTGAAATTTGACGGGAATTTAAGTAGCGGGCCAAAGAAGTTGGCTGTTAACGGGATTTTGTGGAGACAACGTTGTTTGGTAATCAAATTCTCTGCAAGTTAACGTTGCCTCGTCATCGATTGATGTGTTTGGATGATGCTTTTGGAGTGTTTTTGATCTTGTGATCTTCATTGTTTTTGGGGTTATTTAGCAGGTTTAATTTGTTGATCTGCAACTGTAATTTTTTCATTTTTTGTTTTGTTTTGTGAGATTGGTGAAATAAATGAGGGATGAAATGATTTCATCTACTACTTTTATACACGTACAATTGAGATATTTGTATTAATAGTGATTTGAGGAAACGAATTAGTGGTTGATAGATGTTTTCTGTATGTAGAGCAATTATTTATGGGATTTATACATTAAATGAATCATGTAGAGTCAAATGAAGCGTTGCTCAAATTTGTTTGTTTTTTATTGTACTTTGAAAATTGTATTTGAAATTGACTTGACTTACCGCCGAGTTTGAACAAGATTTTAATGAATTCGAGCATGAATAGAGTTTTCGTACCTTCTCTATTGTTCTAGTTTTGGAACCTTTTTTCTTCTGGCATATTCTTTATTATTATTTTTCTATTTGAGCTGAATTTCAAAATTTAACGAATAAATAATGTGTTGAAGTTTCTTTTGTTATGTTACAGAATCAAGTCCAGATGAGTTATTATCTATTGATGTTAAATTAAATATCGAATAACTTAGTTTATTTTCGTGATCCTAATTGAGAAGAAAGGGTTACGAATGATAATTGTTGATACCATGAATGAACACGGTGAGAACCATGCACATTGTGTTTTTTTTGGATAATTATGTGCATGTTGTACTTTCCTATAATGATAACTACGAATAATGATAGATGGACCAAAAATTATGTTTATTTTCTAATTGTGTTGATGGGCAGCGAAATCAAGTTAAACTTTGAGATCTTGTAGATCATCCAATTAGACTTTAGGTCCTCTATAATCTATCTATATTTATATTTATATTTATATTTATACTATACTAAAAGTATGGATAATTTAAGTGTTTCTTCCAATTGTAATTTTACTTCTTTACCCTTACTAATTATAATTACAATGATAATTAAGAATAAATAATATCTGTTACATATAAAATTCTCCATTTTCTTACAAAATTAATGAATAATAAAGTCATGTCACCCCACCTTCATGCAAGTTAATGTAAAATGAATGTCTTTAACCCTTTAAGTGTTTCTTCCAATTGTAATTTTACTTCTTTACCCTTATCTATACTATACTAAAAGTATGGATAATTTAAGTGTTTCTTCCAATTGTAATTTTACTTCTTTACCCTTACTAATTATAATTACAATGATAATTAAGAATAAATAATATCTATTACATATAAAATTATCCATTTTCTTACAAAATTAATGAATAATAAAGTCACGTCACCCCACCTTCATGCAAGTTAATGTAAAATGAATGTCATTAACCCTTTAATTGTTTCTTCCAATTGTAATTTTACTTCTTTAAGCTTACTAATTATAATTCCAATGATAATTGAACCGCTTTACCCTTGCTTTTGGTTGTAGCGATTAAAGCTCCTGATTCAGTCGCTGAAGTCGATGTGTCACTAACTTCACCCAATTCGAACTCAAATGCCTTTAACTCTGAAAAGACATGCTCTGGAGTAAGAGTCTCCAATGTCTGTGATTCTCTCATAGCAACAGTCTTAATTAGATATTTGCTTGAAAGGCTTCTGAAAATTTTGTTGACCATTTCCTTGTTGGTCAATTCCTTGTCTAATGACGCTAACTCTGTAACGAGCAAAGTAAACCTTGCGTACAATTGTTCTAGCGTCTCATTGGGCTGCATCTTGAAATGCTCAAATCTTTGCATGGCTATGGAAAGCTTATTCTCCTTCATTTGTGCTGATCCTTCACACACTATAGCTAGCTTGTCCCATATTTCTTTGGAAGTCTTACATTGCTTGATCTTGTTGAACAATGCATCGTTGTCTCCTAATGCTGAGTAAAGTGCACTTCGTCCAACATTATCTAGATTTGCTCTTTTTCGATCTTCAGGCGTCCATTCTAACTTAGGTTTCTCGACATAACCATCTGGAGTGGCCTCGGTTGCTCCAGGGACTCGAGTTACAACTTTCATAATTTGAATGGGACCACCTGTGATTACATCACACATTTCACTATCGCATGAGCACAAGCGAATGCTCTAAGTTTCCAAGAATCATAATTTGACTCTACCAACTTAGGCATTTTGTTGAAAGCCATAATGAGATGTTTTTTGGAGAGAAAAATTAAAGCGACTAAGTTCAAAAACAAATGGATCTGAACAAGCAGTTATGCTTGGAAACGCTTAGGTTTCTAATTCAACCGCTCTAATACCACTTGGTGGTCCCAAGTAGCATACGAAAGGGTCTAGAAGGGGGGGAGGGTTGAATAGACCCTGAAGTCTTTTTCGACTTCACAAAAGTTTTCGTATCACTTTAGAAATTTGAACGCTTGGAAAGCTGAGCGCTTGGGTCAGACGCTTCAGAGTAGTTAACTTAGACTTAGTGGTTTCAGCAGTTTACCAAAGTAGAGCAACGCTTTAAATTGCTTAATCAGGGTTAGCACAGCGAAAATGATTTTTAGCGTTCTTTTAGATAATTTAATCGCTTTGCAATTTTATTTGTCTTTTTCAAAATAATATAATGTGATGAATATAAGACAATAAAATATAAATGACACAATAAATTGTAAGGTTCACTGGGTGATATAATCCCAGCTACGTCCTTCTTCTCCTATTTCACTTGGAGGAATTTACTATGATGATTATCAAAGAATCACACAGAAACTTCTACAAAATAGTAAAGGATGAAAATGATATTGGGCTCCTTGATCACACAGACTTCAGCACCAATGAAGATCATCTTCTTCAAGCTTCTCTCACTCAGAAATACTGCCTGAAAGGTTTCAACAACTTTTCTCACTCAGATGAAAGGTTGAGGTTTGTCACTAGGGTTTGTTTGTTTTAGAGAAGATCAAACAACTTGGAATATCTCAGTTTGAGTTTGAATTTCTTCTTTGGAAGATATTTGAGATATTTGTGACTCTCTGGAATGTAGATAGAAAGCTTGAAAAGTTTTGGCTATGGGGTTTCTAAGCTTTTTCCAGAAAGAATGTACGTAAGATTTTTGGTTATAATTTCTCGTATATTCTTGTTGTTATCTATTGGGTTTTTTTGGAGCAAGGTATTTATAGGCAATTTCTTGGAATCTGTCTGTTGGACACATGTAGAAGCGTGTATTTCACGTGGCGCGTGATCATACCTAAAGTCTGACATTCCTGGAAATTTGCTGAATCCGATTGGACGGAAACAGCTAAAACTCTGAAATTTTTGACAGTCTGGTCAAAAGGTGGCTTGTCCACAAGTCATAGTAGCTTATCACATTTAATGCTCTTATCAGGCATTTAATGCATTTGAATTTATTTCCCGTTGGAAATAAATGTCCGTTGAATGATTGCATTTAAGTCCTTCATGACTTGAGGATTTATTTCAGGTGAATCTTACATCCATCGCTTGAGACAATTTGAGCACTTGATCCATGTATCCTGAAATAGGTTCCTTTAGCGTTTGACGGACGCTAAGAGACAAATCTTCATCTCTGGTTGACTTCAGACGCTGGTCTTCAACTTCTTCTCTAATAGACTCACCTAGAATTCTACTACCGATTCAGTTACTAAGACTTAGTCTAAAATCTACAAAGATAAAAAATTACAAGCCTAAACAAAATTACAAACTTTCAAACGCTTAAACAATAATCTAAGGAAAGCATAAACTTACATTTTATTTGGGGTCTAACAATGAATCCTATCTTGTCATCATCAAAACATCTAACATGAAATTTCCTAACAATATACAATCTCTAAATCAAACCCATATCCTAAAGTTGGATTGGAGACTCCTTGAGGATAAAAATGATATATGGAATAATATTATTAAAAATAAATATTACCCGAAAAGAACTTTCCTCCAAGCACAAAGAACAACTAATGCTAGCTGGATTTGGAAAAATATATAGAAAAACATACCACAAAGAAAAAAATCAATTGAATGGATTCTTGGAGATGGTAAAAAAATTCGAATTTGGAAAGATAGATGGGCTGGAACACCATTCTTAAATCCCACCCCAGTCCCATTACCAAATCATATCAAAAATATGACGGTAAATCAAATCATAAATCCAATTACTAAAAAATGGGAACTGGATGGTATCAAAGAGTGGATAACGGAGTATAATAAAGAACAAATTGAACAAATCCACATACCAACTATACAACAAGAGGAAAAAATTTCATAGGCCTAGACAAATAATGGTAAATTTACAATAAAAAGTGCCTACAATTGGATTGAACAAAAAAAGAATACAATTTCAGAAAACCAATTACCATGGAACGCCTAATGGAAAATACCAATGTTGCCACGAATAAAAATTTTCAGTTGGCTTCTGGGACAACAAAGCCTACCAACAACTGAATTCCTATTTGAAAGAAAAAGAAGTCCAACCAAAAAATATACGCTATGTAAATTAGAACCAGATTCAAACCACCATTTTTTTCACTGAATGCCCACTATTCATTAATGTGATAACAACCAAGACACCGGAACTGGTTAACACAAAAAATTGCAACTTCACCCTTACGCTCCATAAAAACTAAAAAGATATAAATCGAATTATATGTTTTACAAGTTTACTTTGGAATATATGAAAATCAAGGATTTTTTTTTTTTTTTGGTTGCCCACCCAGTTCACTGGAGCTTTGCCCCGATTACATCCGGATCCGACCCGGGTCGCACACCTGGAAGTGGTGGGTGAGTCTCCCAGCGGAGGTTTTCTGCATTCACAAGGTCTCAAACTCGAGACCTTGCTTAAGCGGAACCGAGCTGCTTACCACTCGGACCAACCCCTGTTGGTATGAAAATCAAGGAATGAAGCTATCTTCTCTAACAAAACAATTAGTTGTTGGGAAATATGGAGAAATTGTAAACAACATAAAAATCAAAGATACTCAAACACTAAATCTGAAATGGAAAAAACCGCCAAAAAATTAGTTCAAACTTAACATTGATGGAGCGGCAAAAGGTACCCAGGTAATGCAGGCTTTGGGGCGGTCCCAAGGAATAACGAGGGGCTATTCGTGGCGGCAACAACAGGATTTTGTGGTCAGACAACAAACAACATGGCCGAACTTCGAGCGTCAGGGACTGAAATTAGCTAAGGATTGTAACATCAAAAACTTGGAAATTAATACGGATTCAACATGCCTTATTCACACTTTTGCAGGAGACAGGAGAGCACCAAAGAGCAATTGACATTGTTCGAAGAGTCATGGAGGATTTTGACTAGTTTCACCTGGATCAGGATGGCCTTTTGTTATCGCGAGCTCAACACAGTTGCTAATTTTTTGGCTCAAAACGCAGCACTTCTTAAGACGCCAGCAGCAACTTTTGACTCCAGTTCGGAGATTGTGAATGATTTATTATACAAGGACTGTAATAATATTTATACTAGGAAGACTACCATGTGTTGTAAACTCTCTATCTTAATTAAATAAGTGACATCCTATGTTTTTGTTAAAAAAAAAAAAACCATAAGCATCTTCTTCTCTCCACCTCTAAATTGCCACTAACCTTTGCGCCCCCACCCCAAATCGAGACCATCACCATCACCATAGCAAATTACAAAAGACCCCCTTATGTAATTTGTGATTACCCAACAACTTCATCACTGATCTGAAAATACATAAAGATCCCCTCATGTGAGGCATTTCTTATAATTACACCCCTTTGGATATAAAATTTTTTACGATTTAACCCCCTAAAAACCTTACAATTAAGCCCCTATAGGGGGTGTCGGTAATTTCCAAAAAGTGAGGGAGTTTTGATAATTATACATTATACGAGGGGGTGATTGTGTAGTCATCCCCTGTACTTTTCTTTTTCTGATTTTTTTTCGTATGTTCTAAATTTTATGGCTTTGTTTAGATGTGTTTTCATTTCGTTTTCATCCGTCATTTTCTAAAATATATAGGGGAATGAGTTTTTTATTTTTGTGTGAGAAAATTGAAAAAAATAAGTGTGTTTAGTTGTGTATTTGAAAATGGTTGAAATTGGTGTGTAACGTGTGAAATGATTAAAAAATATGATTAGATGGATTAAGTTGGATTTGATAGTGAATATTGACGATGTTTCAAAAATTTAAAGGAGATGAGAGAGAGGAGACAAAAATGTATAAAAATTTAAAGGAGGGAAGAAAGAAATGTTTAAAAAATTGAAAGGAGATGAGAGAGAAAACTGATAAAAGAAAATGTGAAATAAGTGATGTGAAATGTAATTATAAAGAAATGATTGAACTTTATTGGGGACGTAAAAATAAGAATGAAAATGAGAATATTTTCAGTTAAAAACAGTGTAAAATGTGTATTTTTATTTTTATATGAAAATGAAAATGGAAAAAGGAGATTGAAAACACAAACAAATAGGGCCTATTATTTTCTTTCTTTTTCTCTTTATTTTTTTGATTTCCTTTTTATTTTTTTAATTGATTACTTAACTTTAATGGTTCTTTATTTATTTTATAATCTTTCTTTTAATTTTTATATTCTTTTAATTTTTGTTTATCGCTTGTTTCTGAATTTTTTGATTTTTCAAAAAAAATATTTCATCTAATTTTTTTGAGTTTTTTTCTACTTTATAGATCTTTTTTTCTTTAAGATTTTATTTTTTGCATTGCCAAAAAAGTATACACCTTTGATTAAAAGATCTAATGGTCGAGATCTTAAATAAAATATTTACTTAAGAATTAATTAAAATAAGAATGATAAAGATCTAACGATTGATTGTAAATGATCATACAACTAAGAGTAAATTTAAGGAATAGCTACACTTTTAGCCCTTCTTAAATGTATAATCAGTCACACATTCCATCTTCAGGGTACTTTGGTCAAACAAATGTAAGGAATTTTGGTTAAGGACACTTTCGGAAGTTCGTGTGATGATGTCATAAAAACCTAATATTAAGGGGTAAATATAATTTGTAATATTAATTAGTTAGGTATTTATAATTTCAATTATAAGAGAATAAATTGAGTAAAATGCATTTTGCACCCCATAAGGTAGTGTTTTTGTCAATGTCCACCCAGAAAAAAAATAAACTAACACTTTGCACCCTCAAATCCTCAATTTTTGTCAAGTTGCACCCCTCTTAGCCAAAAGAATTGTTTCTCACAGTTGACCGATGGCAAATATGTAACTGAATGGTTTTCCACCCTTTGGAGGTAATTATCAATGAGCCCAAATCGGCTCGAAACTTGCAAAAGCTCAGTTTGAAAATTTTCAAGCTTGAGCCAAAAGTTAGGGCTCAAATAAAAAATTCAAGTCGAGCATGAGCTGAGGTAGGCTCGGCGAATTAAGCTCGACTCGTGTAAATAAACTATACATATGTGTGTGTGTGTGTGTGTGTAATATTATATATATATATATATATTCAAATAATAAATAATATATACTTACATAGTTACATGTAATATAATAAAAATATCACTCATAATTCATAAACAAAAACCCATAGTTTCAATGATAATATGGATTGTTCAAATTAGAAAAAATAAGCCAACTGCATTTTAATTCTAACTGTTCTTCAATACAAAAATAATTTGTACAAACAATTAATGTTTTGAATTTATGAAGTCAAGTTTAAGAAATTTTAGTGCGAGTATAATTTGCTTGTGACGATTTCGAAGTGTTTTGAAATTGCCATTTTTTTCCTTTTTGGTGGATTTGTCTTATTAATTATACTTAAAAACTAAAAAAATTGAGTTTCCAAATTCAAGCCGGCTCGACATGGCTTGAAGCTCGTCAAGCCAAGCCTAAGCCTTGAGTATAAAAACTTATTTAGTATCAAGTTGAGCGTAAGTCTAAGCAAGCTCGACTGACAATCCTATTTTATTGGCCTCAAATAAAGTTTGAAATCTCTCTCCCTCTCTCTCTTCTCCAAAATATGCTGCCTTCTTTGGGCAAAAAATTCGTTCATAGAGAGCCAAAATTTTGAAACCTACATGCAATAAAATGTGAAAAAATTATTAATTCATCGGGCTATCAATCAATCAAGTCAAGCGGACTCAGTTTGCTTCTACTCACGTTCGATTTGATATTAAATGAACATTTGTATTAAACCGAACCCGAGTATGCTTGAGTTTGGAATTTTAATAGTTTTATTTTTGTAGTACAAGTAAAAAAAAAATAACCATGGCTTTAAATTTATTTGTATGAGCTAAAGCTTAAGTTGAGCAGAATAAGAAACCAAATTTATGTTGAGCACAAAGTATTAACATACTTATCCTTGGTCAACCATGGCCTTTGGCTTGAATATTGTAAGGGGATGCAACTTGCCATTGACTTAGATTTTGAGGGTGCCAATTGCTAATTTAATTTTTTTAGGGTGGAAACTGCCAAAATCCCTACTTTATTTTACTCGAATAATTTCGTGTAATAACTTATCTACAGCGGGTGAGACTGTATGTTCGTTCCCTAATATTATTCTCACATGTTTGTCATTTCATTCATAAGCTTAGGAAAACGTCCAATTTGGAGAAAGGGGTCCCTTGGGTTGTGAGCAGAATCAGACATAATAAACATTAATGAGGAATCATAATTGTGACTTACAAGTTACTGAACCTGTCTTTTTCACCTTTACCCTTTGAACAAAAATAACAAAAAAAAATCTGTCTCTCATCTCATCATCCCTCTTTCCCCCATTGATTCTCAAGTACACACACACAAAGATACATACACATTCTGGGATTCCCAGAATCAAATCCTTCGAATTACCCTTTTTTTTTTTTTAATTTCTTTTCTCCTCCTCCACCTGAGGGGGGAGAGAGAGAGAGAGAGAGGGATGATTTGTGTAGTAGGAGGGGCATCATCATCAATTATGACAACATTAGTGAATAGCAATAGCAATATCCTAAGTTTGAATCTCTGGAACAACATCAAGCATCATCATCATCACCCCTTTTCTTCTTCTCTTTCAAAGATTTCTCATTATGAAATCCCCACCTCTGCCCACTCCTCATCAGCTTCCCACATCTCAGGTATACATACATACATATATACTTAAATTTCATCTTTATCTCTGTGTATTTATGAGTGTGGGTTTCATGGATCAAGAATATGAAGAATTATTTATGCAAAGTTACTCTAAGGACACTTGTATTTTGTTATTCAGTTGAACCAAGATTGACGACTTCTTTTTTCTTTCCTTAATTGAATTTGTCCTCTGTGTAGCACACAATAAGCTTACAGATACTCTGTAGAATAGATGCACAAGGAGCTAATTGAACTAATCTGGGTGATATTCTTATATGGTCTTATATGCACACAATATGCTTACAAGTACTCTGTAGATGCAGTTTGATGTTATTTGTTCGGAGAGGTCACTTCTTAGTCTACTAGGAAAAATCTGAATGTGGCAACTTGAGCATGATTCAAAGCGTCGGTCGATATTCTATAATATGAGTAGCCGGATTGGTAAAGGCCGATTCAATAATATGGAAAAATATCTATTATTCTCTGATTTCTACATAATATCCAATAATACCTGATGATATTGTCGACACGACGAAATATCGACCGTACCGGGATATTACTGGCAACAATATCTGATAATCTTCATTGTTACTTCTAATAAGAGAATTCCCATGCTCTTTAGGAGACAAGCTTTGTGATAACATCTAGTTGATATATTACTAGATAGATGTACGTGAATGTTTGTTGGTATAATTACTGTGTCTAGTTGATATATTATTAAAGGTACGTGATTGTTTGTTGGTATAATTACCGCGAACACATTTCTATTACAAATTTAAGTCGAACAATAATGTTCTGTTTAATTTTATATTTCTTTGTAATAAATACTTGTTACCATGTGCTAATAAGTAGTCAGTAGTGATATTTATATAATTTTACTGTTTTTTTTTAGAATTTTTTGGGCATTCTATAATGTATTTATTTTGTATTTCCCCACAATCTTCCGATATGTTGCGACTAATGTGGAATGATACTTACTATTATTATCATTGATATCTCCACTTCGAACCATGAAGATGAGAATGTCAGATATTAATTGGGGAGAGTTTGAGATCCCAACACCAGTACTTAATATGTATATTCAGTAACAACTTTCACTTGACATCTTGTCACTAATATTTCTTTTCTTTTAGTGTGAGTGATAAATGTGCTCGTGTGTGATAAACTGGATGATGGGTTTATTATATCAAGTTTTCGACTCTTTGTTGATTTTATTGTTACTTAAGTTGCTACTTCAATATGTGTGAATTATGGTGATACTAGTATGGTTTGTATCAGAGGAAGGGAAATATAGAGTTAAAAGCTAGAATTGGATGCAGTTTACTTTTCGTTGTTTAGAAGCCAAGAACTTGCTTTAGAACAGTGGCCAATGACATATGAAAAAAAAGAATTTAGGAATCGAAATGTAAGTCACTGCTTAAGGGAGACTTGTTCTAATAATTGAAGAAAGTTGTGATGATTGAGTTACGGGGCATGATCAGTACTCTCCAAAGAGTTAATCTGTTCTCGACTCTAACTATTTGCATGTTTTATGGCATATTCACGAACCACTAATCCTGAAAATATTATAAGTCTGGTAGGATTGACTGTTGTTCATAATACATCCACTATCATGTTCTCTCTATATCTATATACTACTAGTCCGTAAAGGCACACTCGATGCGTGTGCAAAAAATAAAAATTGATATGAATTTTTTTGATCTAGATAAAATTTTAGAAAAGAGAAGGAAAAATAGGGGGAAAAAAGTTGAATAATAAAGTTAAATGTGATTAAAAGGAGAGAGAGAGAGATTGGAAAATACATGTGAAAAGATAAAGCATTGGATTATACTCCACTACATTTGACTTCGTGCACTATGTGATTATTAGGATGCCACATCACCGAAATACATGAGGTGGCATTATGGTGCATCAACACCCAATTCACATAATAATTCTTCATAGGCTTCATCAAAACCGTTGACAGTCCAAAAGCAGTTTTTCTAGGCCCTCTTGCTTTAGATAATAGTATAGATTAATAGTTGAAGCTGGTTGAAGGTGGACTGTTAGTTTTGATATGGCACATAACTATCTCTAAAACAAACTTTGACAAGTATCATAATTGATTGTTTTTTCTTCTCTCTTCTCTTCTCTTTTCTAGCCCATCTCTTCACATTTTCTCATCTTTCTCTCCCGACAACCTTTTTTTTTTTATTTCCCTCAACTCATTTCTAATTACTATAACTCATATAATATAAAACTATAGGTAAGACATTATGTTTACCATAATTGATGAAATGTAGTTAATTTTTAATTAATTAAGCACACAAATCGAGCGTGCCAACGCAACTAGTCTGAAGAAAGCAAAACAGTTAAATCCCTTTTTTGAGTTTGAAATACCTATATAACACTTTGTACGAAGATGTCGCACCTGAAAGAGATAAGTTAATGGAGTTTGAAATAAAATGAGACATGTTCGTCATGGTAATGGTTAGTTGTTTTCAAGATTGTGTTCAAATACTCCAATCTTATTTATACTTACTTGTATGAAATGGAATAACAGATAGCCTTTTGAATCTTGAAAATCGTCCCATCAAAATCGAAAGTCCCTCCAAGATATATGCATGCATTGGTCCTCTATAAGCTAATCCCACATGATTTGTATTAAAATCATATTTGTTATTATACTTGAAATTTTCTCTTTATAGGCCTTTGTAGAGCCAGTCAACTGGCTGAATTATTCCCAACGACATCTCCTGAAATTGTTGTTCGTGAGGCCAGAATAGAGGACTGCTGGGAAGTCGCTGAGACTCACTGCAGTTCCTTCTTTCCAGAATATTCTTTTCCTCTAGATTTTGTATTGAGAATCGATAGGCTTATTGGAATGCTCTTCGGATTCTCAATCCCAAAGGGATGCAAAAGAACTTGTCTGGTTGCTGTCACTGGAAGTTCTGGTGAAGACTCTTTCTTTTTGGGCAGCGATGACTTCAATATTGGAGGTTTTGATGGAAAATTTAGTCTAAATAAAGGGTATGTGACCGGGATTTTGACTGTGGATACTGTAGCTGATTTTCTTCCGAGAAAAGGACCTCTTCGACAGAGAAGGTAAGTTCGGACCTTTGTTTTCTTTTTGTTTTTTGTACTTGATTAGTTTTTGGTTGGTCATTGTTTTAAACGCCAACCTTGAAATCCATACACAAGGAAAGATGTTTCTCTTAGCAATGATAAAATGTCAAGGTAGTGGATTTTATGGATGTTACAGACGTATCGGCTATGCTCTGGCAAGTCACGGACGTTTACTAACTTTCAGGCTATGTTTGGACCTTGATTTTATGGAGGAAATGTTAAGTAGACTATTCCTCACATCAAATGATGTGATTTTGTGTTTTATATCTTGGGCTAATTACATGCGCATCCCCTCACCTATTAAATGATTACCACGAACTTTCTAAGGTTTTGCAATTTACCATGACACACCCCGTCATATCTGCCAACTAGAAAAACCGGGGGTGAAATTATAATCTGCTTTTTACAGTCGGGGGTGAAATTATAATCTGCTTTTTACAGTAGGGGGTGAAATTGTAATATGCTTTTACAAGACATGAGAAGTTAAGGTAATTTCTCAAACCTCGGGGTGTTTTTTTGTATTAGGATCTCACACAAACGTGTCTATGTAATTTACCCTTTTATCGTTTATACCATTCTCATTTTGCTTTTCCTATAAAAATCCTTGATCCAAACATGGAAATCTGACATTAGGTTCGATGTTCTATATGCAAGCCAAGAATTGAAGATGTTTCCATTTTTCAATTAATTCTCGATCTATTTTAATTTCAAGCATAGATCGTAATTCGAGGTTGCATTAGTTTCCACCATCTTAATTTCACTTGCAAAATTCTTCCAGTTATCTTGCCTTCTGTCTAACCAATTAGGAAGATGTCACATAATGTTTCATGTCTTAACACTCTCGAACTGTGTTTATTGAAGAGAACTATGTTGCTGATTGTGGACAGGACAGGAATAGCGTATATATCAAATGTTGCGGTTCGAGAAAGATTCCGTAGAAAGGGAATAGCAAAGAGGCTAATAGCTAAAGCTGAGGCAAAAGCTAAGACTTGGGGATGTCGGGCCATTGCATTACATTGTGACATGAAAAATCCTGGGGCGACTAAGTTGTACACGAGCGAGGGCTTCAAATGCATTAAGGTGCCAGAAGGAGCAAAGTGGCCTCACCCAAAAATCTCAGGTGATGTTGAGTTCAACTTCATGATGAAGCTCCTTTAGTACTTCGACCGGTTGTTAGGTTATGTAGGACGACATCTAAAAATGTTCGACTACGCCTAAACTGCATAAATAGGAAGAAAGGTGGATAGGAGCTGTAGATATCGGACAGGTTGTGGATGGTGAAATGTAATTATTTGTGCTGTAATGATGTATCTTTGTACAATTAGTCATTGGCACATTGTATGTAATTTGTTAAAGTTAGCATGATTTTTCATGAAACGCAAATTATTAATAATTTTACATAATTTAATCTCTAAGACATGTTTTTCAATTAATTGCGTGTCAGGTTTTGAATAAGGGAAAAACGCTTTTTATATCCCAGCGTTTTTATTAGTAAATAAAAGGGATCAACACGGTTTCGTTTGATTTAATGAGTTGACCCAATTTAGTCAATTGGGGATTAGTTATGAATTAGGGCAATTAATTAGGTTATTTAGCTGATGGGGCCTGGGTGAATCAAATGAGGACACCTGGCAAGGAATGTTGCAAATTCTGTTAGTTATAGGCACAGAAATTGCTGGTGAAGTCAGGCTTTTGGCATTGGGAATATTCTGTATGTTTTCTCTCTCTATTTCCTCTCTTGCTTCTTCTTCTTCTTCACACAATCGGAATTTCAGTGGGTTGAATCCATTTCCATTTTGTATTGCAGATTGGAGTTGGTTTGAGCTGCTGCTTCATTCTTATTGCATTTGGGTAGTTAATTAGAGTTTAGCTTGGGAGTTGTATTTACCTCTTGTTGCAATTATATAACAATTTCAGAAATTTAATTTTAATCCTAATAATTAGCCATCAGAGCATCGATCTTGAGGCTGAAATGACTAGAACAACCACCAATCGCATGGATGGTTTGGAAAATCAGTTCCAGGAGCTAAGTGGATCCATGGATACTAAGCTACTAAAGCAGAAGGAAGAGATGCTTGCAGAAATGAAGAACATGAAGCATATTCAGATGGAGTTGCTGCTGAGGAATCTAGAACAAGCCAGGGGTAAGGAGCCCTCTAGCTCTTCTCATCCAACACCACCTCACTCACCTGTAAATCAATACCATGAAAATATGGATGGATCTGCTCTCATGAATTTTAGAATGAATGATAATATGAGGAATTTCACACCAACTGCACACTTCACTAAAGGAGTTAAGCTGGACTTTCCTAAATTTGATGGGCTTAATCCAAAGAGTTGGATCAGGAAGTGCAATAAATACTTCCTAGTGAATCCATTGACATACTATGAGAGAATCATTCTGTCTGCAGTAAACATGAAGGGTTAGGCTGATAGTTGGTATCAGGACTATGTGGAGGGCAGAGAGAATATGTCTTGGGAAAGGTTTACTGAATGATTCTAGAAAGCTTTTTGGCGGCTGGGCAGGGGAGTATCACTAGAGATTTCAACAAATCGAGACAAACTGGCTTTGTGGCTATGTATTTAGAACAATTTGAGGAGCTGAAGTCATTTATGGTGGGAATGAACAGAAATCTTACTGAGGATTACTTTAGGCACAGTTTTATCAGTGGGCTAAAAGAAGAGATCAAGGCAGTAGTGCAGATGTTAACCTCACTACACTTAACCAGGCTGCCCATTATGCAAAACTACAGGAAGTATCTTTGGATGCTGTCTCAAAAATACAGAAACAAGGGGCTAAAAACCACTCACATACCCCTGCTAACTTGAAAAGCAATAAATACCTTCCCATTAACTCCGGAAATTACAATAGAGGTGGAAACAACAATACAGACAAAGGGTTACCAGCTAAGAAATTGAGCAATGAAGAGATTGAGACAAGGAGGAGGAAAGGTCAATGCTTCAATTGTGATGAGCTTTACCATTTTGGGCATAGGTGTAATAATTTGTTCAACATTGTCGCTAGTGAACCAGAAGAGGAAGAGGCCACTGAAGAAAACACAGATGAGGAGGAGGAGGATTTACTGATTTCAGTGCATGCTTTAGCAGGGAGACAGGTACAGGACACCATCAAATTGCTAGGACAGGTGAAAAACAATACAATTTCTATATTAGTGGATACTGGGAGTACACACAGCTTTTTAGATCCCACTATTGCTAAAAAAGCTAGGCGTGAGATTGAATGTACTAACCCTTTACTGGTGAATGTGGATGATGAGAACAAATTAGAATGTAACACCAAATGCCCACAATTCACATGGAAGATAGGAGACTATGATTTTCAAGCTGATATAAGGATGTTGAAATTGGGAGGATGTGGCATAGTGTTAGGTGTAGATATGATGAAGAAATTTGGGCCAGTCACATTTGATTTTGAGAATTAGGGGGTGTCCATAGTCAAAGGAGGAAAGCCAATATTCCTACAAGGGATTCAAGGTGAAATGGAACTCAAAATGATATCTAAAGAAAAGTTAAAAAGAGTAATGAAAAAAGGGGCTTATGTGTCTGTCTGTCAACTCTGTATCATGGCTGGAAGTGATACACTCCTCAAGACAGATTTAGAGCAGCAATACACCATTCTGCAGGGCTTATTGAGACAGTATGAACATATATTTGCAGAACCAAAAGGATTACCACTAAGGAGATCATTGGACCATGGCATTACTTTGAAGGATGGTTCCCACCCCATCAAACAGCAACCTTACAGGTACTCTTATGTTCAGAGAGTGGAGATTGAGAGGTTGGTGGATGAAATGCTGGAGAGTGGAATAATACAACCTAGTCACAACCCATTTGCTTCACCAGTTTTGTTAGTGAAGAAGAAAGACCACAGCTGGAGGTTTTGTAGATTACAGGATGCTAAATGAGATCATAGTTAAGGATATATAGCTTTCCAATACCCATAATAAATGATCTGTTGGATGAATTGAAGGGGGCTACTGTATTTTGTAAGATTGATTTGAGAGCAGGATACCATCAGATAAGAGTTAGAGATGAAGATATACACAAGACTGCTTTTGTCACTGTGTCAGGGTTGTATGAGTTCAGAGTGATGCCCTTTGGGCTCACCAATGCCCCAACTACATTCCAAGCACTGATGAATATAGTATTCAGAGATTACTTAAGAGTGTTTGTGTTGGTATTTTTTGATGACATATTGGTTTATAGTACAGAGTTTCATTCTCACATGGAACATTTACAACTAGTATTCAAGAAGTTGGAGGAAAATCAGTTGTATGCAAAGAAATCCAAGTGCTCTTTTGCCACTGCTAAGGTGGAATACCTGGGACATATAAAATTCTGCTGAAGGAGTGGCTGCAGATCACAACAAGGTACAATGTATGTTGGACTGGCCAACTCCAACAACAGTGAAAGGATTGAGGGGATTCCTAGGGTTGACTGGTAATTATAGAAAATTTGTAAAACATTATGGAATGTTAGCTAAACCTTGACTACATTGCTGAAGAAAGGACAATTTCAGTGGAGTAAGGAAGCTGAGGAGGCTTTTATCACTCTTAAAAGAGCCATGTCCAGTACACCAGTGCTGCCTTTACCTGATTACTCCAAGGGATTTGTACTTGAGACTGATGCTTGTTATGGGGGAATATGTGCTGTGATTATGCAAGAGGGGCATCCTGTAGCCTGTTTAAGCAAAGATTTGGGCCCAAAGAGCATGGGATTGTCCATTTATGAGAAGGAGTTTCTTGCCATTATTCTAGCTGTAGACAAATGGAGACATTACTTAATTGGGAATGAGTTCGTGATCAAAACTAATCAATAGAGTCTTAAATACTTATTGGAGCAAAGAATCAACACTGCTTTTCAACAGAAATACTTGGCAAAACTCATGGGGTTCACTTACAAGATTGAGTATAAAAAGGGGCTAGAGAACAAAGCTGCAGATGGACTTTCTAGAAGGGGGATAGAAGATCACACCATAGACCAACACATAGCACAGTGTGCTACCCAATCATCAGTTCAACCTAACTGGATACACCAACTCATTGAATCTTATGAAGGGGATGAGGAAGTGAAGAAGATTATTACTCCTTGCTTACTGAATCCCTGGGATGTTTCAACTTATTCATTTAAGAGAGAGCTTTTGAGGTACAAGGGAAAGATATATGTGGGCAAGAGTGCTAATTTAAGACAGCAGATTATTGAGTCCATGCACAGTTCTACTGTTGGTGGTCACTCTGGGATAAGGGCTACCATTAAAAGATTGCAACTTATTTTTTACTGGCCCAATATTACAGGTGATGTTCAACAATTCATAGCACAATGTGAAGTGTGTAAACTGTGAAAAGGAGAGAATGTGGCATATCCAGGACTATTGCAGCCCCTACCAGTCCCTGAGCAAGCATGGCATCACACAGGTATGGATTTTATAGAACAATTGCCCACTTCAGAGGGGAAGGATACTATATTAGTAGTGGTGGATAGAATGACTAAGTACAATCATTTCTTTGCTCTATCCCATCCCCTACATGCTTCTAAAGTAGCTAATGTGTTTCTAGAAGGGGTGTATAAGTTGCATGGATTGCCAGCCACCCTCACTACTGACAGGGACAAGATCTTTGTTAGTTTGTTCTGGAAGAAATTGATGAAAGTTTTGGAATACAACAAGCCATGACCACAACTTATCATCCCCAAAGTAATGGTTAAGTGGAGAGAGTCAATCAGTGTTTAGAGGGGTATCTGATATGTATGTGTAACCAACATCCCAAGAAATGGAGCAAATGGTTGAGTCTAGCTGAGTGGTGGTATAACACCAGCTTCCACACTAGCATTAGAATGACCCCTTTTAAGGCCTTATATGAGTACAAACCCAGTCATTTCAGTTCGGGGCCCTATCCTCCTGTGACAGTGGTTGGAGTAGAGGAACTAATTACACAAAAACAAAGGATAACACACACTTTCAAGGAATATTTAACCACTGCACAAAATAGAATGAAACAGTATGCTGATAATGGCAAGAGTGAAAGGGAATTTGCAGTTGGAGATTTTGTGTTTCTCAATTTACAACCCTATAAGCAATACACTCTCAGGGACAAAAAGTTATGGAAGTTGAGCGCCAAGTACTGTGGACAATAAGGTTGGGAAGGTGGCTTATAAACTGGAATTGCCTAAGAGGGCCAGGGTACATCCAGTGTTTCCAGTGTTTCATGTATCCCTGCTCAAGAAGTCCATTTCTTCAAGAGCTAGAGTTTCATCAAAGTTTCCAACATTAAATGAAGAAGGAGACTTCATTTTAACCCCTGTGGAGATTGTTGGCAGAAGAATGGTGAAGAGGAACAACACTGCTGTTAGTCAGGTTTTAATTCGTTGGGCTCACTTACCTATAGAAGAATCAACATGGGAGAATTGACATGTCATCATTCAATAATTCCCACAAATAGAAGCTTGGGGGCAAGCTTCTTGAGGGGAGGGGGGGGGGGGTCAGGTTTTGAATAAGGGAAACACGCTTTTTATATCCTAGCGTTTTTATTAGTAAATAAAAGGGATCAACACGGTGTCGTTTGATTTAATGAGTTGACCGAATTTAGTCAATTGGGGATTAGTTATAAATTAGGGCAATTAGTTAGGTTATTTAGCTATGGGGCCTGGGCGAATCAAATGAGGACACCTGGCAGGGAATGTTGCAAATTCTGTTAGTTATAGGCACAAAAATTGCTAGTGAAGTCAGACTTTTGGCATTGGGAATATTTTGTACATTTTCTCTCTCTATTTCCTCTCTTGCTTCTTCTTCTTCACGCAATCAGAATTACAGTGGGTTGAATCCATTTCCATTTTGTATTGTAGATTGGAGTTGGTTTGAGCTGCTGCTTCATTCTTATTGCATTTGGGTAATTAATTGGAGTTTAGCTTGTGAGTTGTATTTACCTTTCGTTGCAATTATATAACAATTTCAGAAAATTAATTTTAATCCTAACAGCGTGTTAGATTGTGAAATATTTCAATGAAAAGACATCTCATCCGTCATAACTATTAGTTACACAGTTTTCTCTAAAAATCCCACGGTCATATTTTCTCTCGTGCAAACACGCATTACTCATTAATATCTCTCATATCAAACACAAATTACTCATAATTTCTTGTACGTCCAGAAATTACTCACTTTTTGTGTACGATTACTCATGAAGTTCCTATACATCTAAAACACATTTATATCACTTTTTACCTAAATGAAACGAGACACTACAAAACACAAACAATATGCTTCCTACCATATTGATCTTCGAACCCCTTTGTCTTGTTCCTTTTGTGCGTCTGTCTGTGTGCGCGTGTATGTGTGTGTGTGTATATATATATATATATATGTGTGTGTGTGTGTGTGTGTGTGTTATTCTGTTGGAGTGAAACCATAAGATACATTACTCCATCAGATATGAAACAACAAAGAATAAAGTACTAAAAATAGCGAAGTGACTATTTATGAAAGAGAGAACAATCACACCCACTTTCACCTGGAATTTCCCTTGGGGATCAGATAGGAATTTCATTACATCAAATAATCTAATTATTATACTTGTAACAAGTGTTTATTATAAACTCGCACTCAACCTCGGTTATTTCATGTCACCAATCAGCCGAAATGACTGCAAGAGGCAATCCAGCAAAAGCTTGTTCTCCTCTCAGAAACAAAAGGGCCTGTGATATTATCATCTTTGATTTTAGTATGTCCAGACGAATACTCAAGAAAAAAATACTATGATTACATTAGAAAATACACTAAAACATTAAACCAAACACGACTGTGAACAACTCTTCGACTAAACAAGGACAAATTTGTCCAAAGCAGAAGTATCAAGAGCCGGGAACTCTCTTACAGCAGAAAGAACCACATGCCCAAGCTTAACAGCTTCTTCATTGCTTGGTGCCTGCAGGATTCATATTACCAATTGGGTTTAATGCATTTAAAAAACTATACTTTGTAACATACTAAATACTTTCATTTGACCTCGTGGCATGAAAGTTTTTAGATAAAACTTGAAAGGTGAAAGTTCTGTGTGTATTTACGTTATTGCTCTTAAACGTAATTGTTGAGAGTTAGTAGAGTCAAATTATCACTTTATTGAGGTGGTTTTGCGGGGAAGTTACATTTTAGGAATTGGGGCCCTATTTTGAGTCGTCCCTAAAAGGAGATATAAGCCGAGTATTAAGACTTCATTGAATAGTAAACTTCTCGTCACCTCGATATTAAGGGGCAAAACAGGGTCGTGAAGTGAGAGTCTCAAAAGGAACCATCCACCATAGCCAGACACTCTTACCTGTTCACAAAAGAAACGAAAACCATATAACATCAATCACGTATATATTCACAAAATTGTTTTGCAGACCAGACACGGGATAGCTAAGGTTTGCATAAGAGAACACGACCACAGTTCTGCAAAGACAAACAGAATATGTAACACTTGGGATAAGCTTCTGAATGTTTTAGTAACTGAGCATTCTTCTCAGGAACAGAGCGAAAGCCATATTTCAGATGATAAATGGCGGATGTATTGAGATTTTAACACTATCATGTAACTATGTTTGTAGATAGAACGTAGTTTCAGTATGTTCCGCAAGAAGTAAAACTTGTATCACAAAAATGATCGTGAAAGCCATGATAACAACTTACCCCTTCATAGTTGACAGGGGCTTTCTGAAGCTTTAGATCTGAATCTACGATGTTCGTTAAATGTTGTAGAACTGCTTCTCCATATTCACGGAAGGATCTGACAACACCAATTAAATAAGCATTTAATGAATCACAAGCAGCACAGGATTAGACAAAAAAGGGCTTAAAGAAGTTTACCCTCCTCTAAGATCTTCATGATTTTGATCAATTTTAAGTCTCAGTTCAACAGCAACACCCGGTTCCTCTAGACCATCCACTAGGTCAGTCAAAACCTTGCTGCCCCCACCTGCTCCAGAAGCCTTAGCTGATGCGAGTTTGTTTAAAAGCTTGACCTACGAGCAACGATAAATATATAAGCAAAGAAATATACACGATGTTGCAAAGAAGAGTAATTCGAAGAATTCAGCCGTTGAGTAAGTTTGAAAATTGGAGCCTACCATGAGATATGCACCATCATCGAGCCAATTATTTTCCTTAAGAGCTCCATGGCCACTGGTTTCAATAGCTAAATGAGATTCCACCCCAACAGAGTTCTGTAAAAAGTTTCAACCGGGTTCATATCTTTTGAGAGCAAATTTGAGGACTGATTCAATGGTGATAAACATATCCAAAGTGTTCAACAGTAATAAGTGGCTCCATGTTCGACAATAGTAAGTGGCTCCGTGTTAGACAATAGTAGGTGGCTTCTTTAAGTGGCAATGAATTTTGTTTTCAATCACGAGAATGATGTTTTCAATCCCATGTTACATATGTATGCCCTAGGAAGGATCTTTAAACTGCAGCCTCCTCTTCCTCACACCCAAAATGTACAAAGACAAACCGATTGCCCAATAACTTAAAGCCCAACACGAGAAGTGAAGTAGAAAATGACGAGGTATTCATTTAAAAATTAAAGAACCACTGTTAGACCAAATATTTACCAAACCAAGAACTTAGTATTAGGTTCTTGTATTGAACCCTCTGATCTGGTGACGCCCACATATATTATGTTGACACCCTGTTTGCCATCAAATTCTTTGAGCAAAAGATGGCTTCATTTTCTTTAATACCGCTTCTTGAAGAAAGATTAAAGAATAGATCCAAACAAATTTTAGATTACGGTGGAAGTTCATCTCTTCAACAATATGAACATAGAGGACCGTTATGTCACTATCAAACACAATCTTTTCCTGTTCCTTTTTCGTTGTTTGCCTCAACCATACTTTTTTAAGATTACTTTTTACATTCCAGCGGCATTCCCTAAACACTTTAACTTTCCAGTTTTCTTTTCATTGCTTCTTTAATTGATTGACTGTTCCTTTTCTTTCTCCCATATATTCTCATGCTGTGAATGCAAATGATCTAAACCTGGGGGTGAGTGTAACAAGAAGGAAAGGTGGCATTGGAGGAAATAACCTGACTTAAACAGAGATAAAATCGAGATTATATAAGCTAGATCTTCACAAATACACACACACAAAAAAATTGAAGGCAAAAGTTCAACAAGGCTATGGGGAAATTTATTATCAGAATCAGCAATTCCAGAATCTGGAATATAGCAGAGAGACAGTTCTTCTAGAATCTAGAATGTAATGACGGAGAAAAAGTATCAATCAACAAATATTACCAAACGAATAGCTTCATCAATGACATTTTTGTAGCCCCTTTTGAATCTATGGTGTCTTCCACCTGTGAAGATTAATTAGTATGAGCACACTGATTGCCAAATACACATAATTATTAAGCAACTCTACTTATCTTACCCAGTTTCTTTTCAATAAACGTCGTCAATCCATCTGATGTCACGCTATCTGTGACAATAGTAGTCCCAGGGTGCTGGTTGAACGAAAAAAATGAAAATATTTTAGGACGCAAAAATGTGTGTCCATTGAACATGCTAATAAGGAAAACGTACTTCCTCTAAGATGATAGCAGACATTAGGGCTATCAATCGGTTCCTATTTAGCTCACGGCCGCTGGAGTCCACAGCAGCAGATCTGACCAAAATATCCAATACCATTATTCATTAGAAAACTCAGCATATTGATATTGTATAAGGATGGCAAACACTCCAGCAAACTGCCACCTGTCAACATCAGTATCAAAGATGATTCCCAAATCTGCTTTGTTGTCAAGTACGGCTCTAGTGATAGCTTTCATAGCTTCCTTATCTTCTGGGTTAGGAATATGATTGGGAAATAACCCTGGCAGATACAGAAGTTCATAACATTAGATCAAAAACATTTGAAACATAATAAATGAGAATTTAAATTATTCAATCTTTAGTTTTACCATCTGGCTCCAGGAACTGACTTCCAGAAGTAACAGCGCCCAAAGGCTCAAGCACCTTTCCCTGACAGTCCATCAAGGTAAAAAAGAATCTCTTACACTTGTTTTCTTGTAAAAGAAAATTAAGTTCTGGACACATTTACAACAAAAAGAATCTTCTAGATGATTGAATATATCAATTTGAAATACCAATGATTAGTCTAATCAATTCTGACCAAAATATTCATGATAGATGGGCGAGAGATTGCTTCTTTTGCAAAAACACTGAAGGAATGACATGAATGCAATACTTGATATGAGAGTCAATTTCGAGTTAAAAAGACATTGATGGTGAAAACACGGATGTATGGAAGCACAGTTTCCAGGAAGAGACCTTCAATGCAAGGTGAAATTACTAATTTACTACTCCGACAGCACAAGTTTTCCACTGCACATTATTGCATGCTCCCCGGATTGACTCCTCTTTTTTGGTTATCTCTTATTGTTTTAATTACATTGAAGTACATGAGCAGAAAGCAGGAAGAAAGCTAACGCCACGTTCAACACTTCAAACTTACAGCAAAGAATCCTCCAGCTCCATTTCCAGCATCAACAACTATATGGAATCCCTCCAGTGGCTTCTCTGAAAAATGGAAAACTAATAAGGCATGACTTCGTTGCAAACAGATGACTATACCACAAGAGAATGGATTTAGACCGGTTATGAAAATTGTGTGCATAAAAACAGAAAACCATACTCAGTTGATTTTCCTAAAAAGAAAATAAGAGGGGAAGAATCCTCAGGCTGAGTTTGAATTGGAGGACATGGGAGGTACGGTTTCAAATCCATAATAACAAGTCCCTTGCACTTTTTTGGATAATTTTGAATTTATTATGAATATCAAAATCATTTACTAACATTTTGAGTTATTCCTTCAATCATTTTGATGGGTTTAAAAGACACTCAATTTGGCAGTCAATTGAAATTCCTTGAACTCCAAATCTTTCCCTCACATCCAAATTCTTCAACCCAACAGCAATATCAAAGAACGACAAAAAGGTAGAATTACGCCATATAAAATAGAGGTGCCATCCTCCATTGGGATATGAGTGTGGACACTCAACTTCTTTTATTTTCTAGAAATAACCTGATACAATAGCACACAGGAGCATACACAATGTAATACCTAGATTCCCGGCAGCTTTGCGAACTGCTGCTACCAGATCAGATGTATAAACATTCATGTATTCCACTCTTTTCACAGATTCTGCTGCTTTCTTTTCCGCATCCCTGAGACCTTCATCTGTGAAGTTTTTGTATATATCAGCAGCTCGCTCCAATATGTCTTTGATATCCACCTTGCGAAGCCCACCAGCATCCGTAAAGAACTTGAACCCATTTCGATTGTAGGGAAGATGGCTTGCTGTTAACAGAGAAGATACAAAGATCACGATATTCCACCTTAAAAATGCTATCATAAACCTTAACTTGTAAAAATGTGCAGTTATAACAATCACTCTAACTCAGACACCTGAAGATGGAACTGTTCCTTCTAGGGAAAAGAGATTACTGTCAGACAATTATGCTGCCATCAAAAAGGTCTGCCTAGAACTCCCTATGCAAGGTCTATTTAGGAAAACCTCACATCTAAAGTGATTTTATCCCGAAGAAATAATGTGTAAAAGAAAGCATACCTGTTATCATTATAGCTCCATCTACCGGACACAGAAAGTCTTCACTTGCAGTGAGAGTGCTATTGAACATTGCTGGTGTGGATGCTAATCTACAAAAGAATAAATGCTATTAACAACTTAGTTCAACTATATAGTGCCTCTGCTCAGAAGTGCTGGTACATGTTGAAAGAACAATAGGCAAAGAAATCATGAGTATCTTTGGTTACTTTGAATTACTTTCACACTTATCCTAAATATTCAAACCTAAGGCACCAGAAATCTCCTAGGCTGCCACCAATTACCTACCCCTAACCCCAGGGAACAAAGGATTAAAACAAAGACACAATCCTGCACACAGAAATTTGAATCAACCTGCAATTTCTGTAACAAGGAATCTTAATAAACCTGCGAAAACAATGGCTCAAGTGCACATATATACTAAAAATCTTGTCCAAATAGATATAGCACAAATGAGCACTAGACGGACATAATTTTATATGTAAAAGATACCCCGAATCCAAGTTGTTTTTCACCACCACAATAAGAGTCAAGTTTTCCTTATTTATAAAGAATGGGTTTAAATATTACAAAAGAAATCCTGCAGTACCAATTTGAGCATGACGGCACAGATTTTAAGAACGTCCTCAAGAATTCTCCATTACTCTTCAAAACAATTGTTGTAATACAGGACTTAAACTGATCTTATGCAATGACAATAAATCTAGCGAACACTTCATTCTTCCGGAAGCAATATCTACATAAGAGTAGTGGTACTAAGTTTACAAAAAAGATGCCTGTCTTTACAAATGAGGTTAAAATGAGTACTTGTAAACTCAAATACTCATTTATGCACATTTCAACAACACGAGACTGATATGCAAGGAAATCATGTTGATTAAGCCTTGTCATTCTTCACTAACCATATTTGCCCATCCGGAAAATGGTTTGAAGTAATATTTCAACTTCCACAAAATTATGGATTTGGTTTCCAATTATAGGAAATGTTTACTGCAATTCGAAAAGCTATGTGGATATGGAAAGCAGCTGCAGTGTTTTAAAAACCGGACCGGACCGGCCGGTCCGACCGCCGACCGTGCCCTATAACGGTCCGAGTTGAACCTGAAAACCGGTATTAGCTAAAAACCGTCCAAAACCGTTCGGCTCGCGGTCGGACCGCTGAACCGGGTGAACCGGTCGCGGTTCGCAAAAACCGGGCGCTTTTTACTAAGTATAAATAATTGGTCAAATCCCTAAATTTTGTACCAAACACAACCCAATTTTTGCTTTGAGTGAGTTCCTAATTGCCTATTAGATCGAATTACAGCCCAAGATTCTCCAAAATCTCGCCTTTTGCTTCAAACTCCATAGGAACCACTACTGCTTCTTCTCCCACGAGCAGCACAAGGCGAGCAGTTTCTATCTTTTCTCAGTTTCTAAAACACGAGCAACAATACCTCTTCCTCTCTCCTCTTTCTTAATGAGGGTATCCGGTCTCCCTCTTTCTCCCTTCCTTCCATTTTGTTTTGGTATTTAAACAAGATTTTTGTGAGTAAATAGTTGTGAGTGCTTTTGTAGACTATCTATTTGATCCTTTGATTCTATGAGAACGTGTGAAGTTCGGGTATATTTATGAATGATATGAATGTATTCTAAGAATTGATATTTTTCTTTTTCTTTTTGTTGCATATTTATGTATTTTATTATTATTTTTATATCTGGCGTTCTACAAATTTGTATTCCCTCGAGTTTCTGAGTACCCTTAGCCACCCCGGCAACAGATTACACTTTGCAAAACAAAATAAGTATAGTATAGTTAGTCTCCTGTGTCAGTAAAGGCAGGTTCAATCTTTCATTGCTTTTTTTCCTAGCTACTCTGACCTGAGTAAAGGCAGGTTCAATCTTTCATTGCTTTTTTTCCTAGCTACTCTGACCTGAGAACGAACCTAAGACCTATAAAAAATCCCCCTTCTTTGAGCAAGGCTCTCGATTGGAATGTTAATATATTAATAATTATTTATAACATCACCGGTCTGACCACGTTTGAACCACGGTCCGACCAGTGAACCTTGAATCGGTAGATTTTCCGGTTCGATAGCCGGTCCGGTTTTTAAAACATTGAGCAGCTGTTTTTGCATATTCTCAGTGTATTCTAGTAGGCATCGACTTATTTTCTGTACCAGAAGTACTTGCTTAGAGGAGTAAGAAATTGCTGACATAAACTTGAATTTGGAAACATATTTGAAAGCTTCACTCACCCGTACTGAATCACATCAACACCAGCACCAGCTAAACTCCGAGATACTGCATCCTGAAGTTTAATCAGAATTCAATCTTAGTTATATAGAATAGCAGGCATGCCATTGAACAACAAAACACATTTGCCAACAACATACTATATTCACAGGCCTTTTGGCAACAGAAGATAGGTCAATTACGTTGGAAAGGCTAAATTACAAGCATCACAATGTGGTGTCCCGCTGACAATGTGAGAAAGTCTAGATCGATGGATCAAATAAAGGAAATCATTTTTTTCAGGAGACTAACAAACATACATTCATGACCCTTGACCAATACTTAAATGCTATGCACAACCATCCATGGTAGTGGGATAGAAACTAAAGGCAGTCCTGCACTCACCAGAGGTCCAACCAAAAGATGAGACTGAAACTTGGCATGGGATAAGGATGGCAAACCACTAGTCTATTTAGCAACTATATGACAAACCTTTCCAGCGGAGGGTTTTAAGAGGTCAATCACATTGTTTTAAAGGGCGAAGGCACGGGCGGGACGTTCCATGTCTCCTAGGGCGGAGCCTAAGCCCCAAGGCACGAGGCGTATGGCCAGCAAATTTTAGTTTTTCATATTAAAAAATATAATATAATATTAAAAATCGGTTCAAGTTAGCAAAAAAATGAGGAAAAAGATTAAGAGAGAGAGTGTTAAAAATAAAAAAAAATTCAACCATGCAAGCTAAAAGTTCAAGTTCAACTCTTGCCTAAAACTCTTATTTAAGATCATTATTGCATTATCGGCTCCCCATTCTAAACATTCCACTTCATTGACGCCACAAATTTACAAATCATCCAATTCATTAACACGTTTTCCTTCAAAAGAGGGTGGACTTTTGCTTGAAAGTTAGAATAAGTCAATAAGGACTCAAAATCATTATATTCGGGCTGAAACAACCTGAGCTTACTGTCATGCCTCGACAGTTTGAAATGTTTTGAGACGAAACGGGAGTCTAGAGACTATTGGAGTATTCTGAAAAGGTCTAGAATAGTCTAGAAAAGTCTAGAAGACTCTGGAAAGTACTAAAATACTCTAAAAGAACGTCGAGCTCTAGAATAATCTAGAATTGTGTAGAATATCTTAGATTATTTTAGATATTAGTAGAAGTATGTAAAATATTGTAGAGATGTATGGACCTCTCTAGAAACATGTGAATATCATAGTAAGTTTCTAGGGTAGAGAATATCTTAAAGAATATTCTTGGATTGGTCTAGAGAGTCTCGCACATCCGTAGGATCAAATGAATAACCACCGTCCATTAGGGAGGTGATTAATATAAATAGAAGTAGAAGTGTCATTTATAAACCAACCAAGTGCAGAAACAAGTCTTGTAAGAGTTATTGACAGCGATAGTGTAGTATTCTTTTTTACACACGAGCACATGGGTGAACGGTGATTCTGACTTAGTACAATCTCGCATGGATTTTCAACAGGCATAATCGAAAAGAGTAGTATTCTTTTTTACACACGAGCACATGAGTGAACGGTGATTCTGACTTGGTACAATCTCTCATGGATTTTCAACAGGCATAATCGAAAAGAGTGATAGATTTTAACGGGCTGATTTTGGCAGGTTTTGAAGCAATATGTGGGGTTGATTACACGATATTGTTTCACCATTGTCTTCAATACTGACAATATTCTGCCGAGATCCCCTGTTTTTACTCCTTTGTGTCAAATGAATACACTTTCCGGGTGCCTATAGCTATATTTGTTTAGTAATTACATGAGTTGATTGATTCAAGGGAAGGGGAGGATCAACAAGTTACAAGTAAGAAACTTCAAAGTGAGCATAACACAAGTAAGAGACATTACACTCACTGCTACTTAATTTGCAAGCAGATCCTACTGCAATAGGATGTGGACTATAGGTAGGCCTGTCAATGGGTGGGTTTACCCAGACCCAAACCCAAAAGGCTAGACCCAGAACCAAAACATTGGGACTATATGGGTCTTGGTCTAAATCTAGACCCAATATGTTTTCTTTTGTTTTCATAATAAATAATAATGCTTTTGTTTTTTCCAAGGATTTTAATAAATATAAGATTATATTTAATATTAAATATATAAATCTGTATATATATAGGTATATAAAAATATGTAAATCTATAAGGACTATCTATAAAGATACCTACAACTCTGGAAATCTTAAAATATTCAAATATTATTTTCCATATATATACATAAGGATTATTTAAATATATATAGGTATATATATGTATATCTGAAAGTATAAACCTATATATTTATAATGTGTTCTACATAACCAGTAAGATAAGTAAGATACGTATAATATCTGATATTGTCACGCCTCAATATAACATCTTTTATATATATATATATACATACATACATACATACATACATATACATATGC
Organism: Buddleja alternifolia; assembly: GCA_019426215.1. NCBI lineage: Eukaryota > Viridiplantae > Streptophyta > Magnoliopsida > Lamiales > Scrophulariaceae > Buddleja > Buddleja alternifolia. The sequence goes on from CM033395.1 coordinate 7,307,638, forward strand.
ATTGATATTGCTAAATCTTCTGGTGCACATCGTTTCATCTATTTTTTATATGGTTTCTTGTCCATACAATTCTTTTGTCTCTGTATCAATTTTAATCATTTTCTCCCAAAATTTGGTATATGATACCCTTGTTAATGTAGGAATATTTGCTTCAGTATGATCCACTTGGGGACACCATTTCCACATCTGTGTGATCGAGAATTCAATAAAGAAATAAAATATATTTATTTTGTCTGGTCTATTAGACCCAGATATTTCTAATATTTTAATATAATATTGTTCCCATTCTTGAAATAATCTTAAAAGGATTTCTGGCAGAATTTCTGCTTTGGGACCATAAAATTGCCACCAATGAAAACCAATTTGGTATGGGGTGGTTATAAACTTCTCCACATATTTTTATAAACCAAGTATGTTTGTGTTTATCATTTTCATATAAGAAAACTTTTTCTAAAGCTTTCACATAATCCCAATAATTATATTTATTGGGATTATTGTTAAAATGAATTTTTTTTTTTTTTGAATGGAGATATTCCCCAATTTTCTACTCATATAATCTTTTTCATTATTATTTTTGAAAAGTTATAACTTTCCTAGTTTGCACTAGAAAAATGTGATATTTCACATGTACCACTATTCATTAGTAAATTGTCATAATATTGTTGGAATTTATAACTTCCATAAGTATAACTATGGTTATGAATATATCTTTCTAAGATTTCCCAGGGATTATTTTCCCATTTTAAATCACTATTATTTATAAAGAGTATAACCCTTTTTTGGTCATTTTGTATATAGTTCAAATTATGAACTTCTTCTACTTCATTTCCCAAAATTTTTAAATAGGATGGAGAAGCTTGGGCCTCACCTTCTTTTTGTTTCTTAAATTTTAGGAATTTCTTATATAAAGGATCCTGTTTTTCTAATGATAAATCGGCTGCTATAAGCATTTTCCTTCCATGTTGAGTCAGAATATGATCCTGACCTCTGCCACGGCCACCCCTTCCTCTATAAGAGGACGATCCTTGACCTCAGCATTGCATTCCTGAAATATTCATTATGTCAAATATTCCCGAGTTAAGAAGTCTGAAAGATTATTATCTTCTCCTTTTTTATACACAATTTCAAAATCAAAAGGGGCAAAATGTGTCTGCCATCTAGCAAACATTTGCTTAGAAACATCACGTTTAAAATCTTTTTGAAACATAAATTTAGCTACTTTGCAGTCTGTCTTTATTATAAATTTCTGATTATATAAGTCATCTTGAAATTTTAATGTACACTTGACTATAGCAAGAATTTCTTTAGCTATAGTAGCATAATTTTTCTGACTATTATTCCATTTTCCATAATAGAATCTGATAAGATTTTCTTGTTTTGTTGTGGGGTTAACTTGTTTGAGGATACCACCATACCCAATATCAGAAGCATCTGTTTCCACAATTTTTTCCCAATTTGGGTTGGCTAACATTAAACAGGGTAATGCTTTAACCTTTTCTTTTATTTTCTTTACAGCATTAGTATGTTGTTCTGACCAAGGTTTTGGTTTCTTTTTTAATATGTCGTATAAAATAGCAGTATCTTGAGCAAGATTTTTATAATAAGCTGAAATATAATTTAAACTTCCCAAAAATCTTTGTAATTGAGTTTTAACAATTATTTCATCATGGAATTTAGAAGCAAATTCTAGACTTCTATTTATAGGAATAATATTACCTTTTTCAATATTATGACCAAGAAACCTCACATTAGTTTGGAACAAAGACATTTTGGGTTTGGATATAACCAATCCATTTTGAATAATAATTTTCGTAAAAATATCTAAATGTTTAAAATGCAATTCAATATCTTTTGAAAAAACAAGAATATCATCAATATACACAATAATAAATTCACTGTATGGAGTAAAAATATCATTTATTATTTTCTGAAATTCTGAAGGAGCATTTTTTAGACCAAAGGGCATAACATTCCATTCAAAATGTCCCATGGGAACATTAAAAGTAGTTTTATACCTATCAGATTTATTAATCTAAATTTCCCAATATCCTGAGTTTAAATCAAATTTAGAAAATATGATAGCATTATATAATCTATCTAAAAGATCTTTTTTATTAGGGATGGGATGTCTAATCCATTTTAAAACTTTATTAAGAGGTTTATAATTTATTACTAATCTAGGAATTCATCTTTCCTGCTCACTATGTTTATTAACATAAAATGCAGTACATGACCATGGAGATTGAGAAGGGCATATTAAGTTTTTATTAAGCAAAGATTCAATTTCCTTTTTACATAATTCTAAGTATTCAGAATTCATTTGACAAGGCCTAGCCTTGGTAGGAATATTTTCTTCATTAAAATCATTTTCATAAGGAAGATCAACAATATGTTTCTTCCTATTGGACCTATTCCAAAAAGCATTAGGATTGATCATTACAAATTTCTAAGCAAAATTTATTTAAATATATATAGGTATATATATGTATATCTGAAAGTATATACCTATATATTTACAATGCGTTCTACATAACCAGTAAGATACGTATAACGTATAATATCTGATATGGTCACGCCTCAATATAACATCTTTTAAATATATAAATATATATATATATATATACACACATATACATATGCATTGATATCGCTTAATCTTCTGGCGCACATCGTTCTACATAATCAGAGATGTGTAAAATATATGTATAATAATATATTATCTGTATATATGAAAATATACACTTAAATCATAATAAAAATATGAAAAATAATTAATATTAAAATATACATGTATACATATATATACCTATAAATTTGTAAAGATATAAATATGTATATATAGATTAAGATATAAATCTGTGATATATATATATATATATATATATGAGTTGTTTGGGCTTTGGGCCTAATGTTTTGGGTCTGGGTTGGGTCCAAGGTCTGGGTCTAAGTTTATGTTTGGGTCTGGTTCTAGACCCAAACTAAACTTTTGAGTCTGGATCTGGGTCTGGGTAATGTCTACCCATTGACAGCCCTATGTGGAAGATGCGACTATCAAGATCAATTGTTCAACTCCTAGCAGTGTAGATTATTCTACAATAGCACTTACAGGACCCTCTAAGCATTCAAGACAAGAATGCAAATAGGAATTTCTGATTGGGAATATGAATTGAACAGAAAATACCAACACGCACAAAGAGCCAACCGTTGTAGCTCATTAGTGACTTAACGGAACTTTAATAGTTTCTGAGTATCACGCATATTCCAAAATTCTCAAATATCATAATTGTTTCAATATGATAAGTAGCAGAAAAAAGAAAAAGAAAACACAAATATGATCTTGTAAGACTGTTAGAATAAATTAACTCTATCATAATGCTGAAACAAAGAGCTGTGAAGGCAAACACCATATGAGTCTCCAAAATTTAATTACATCTTTATTTAATTTTGTGCAAAATTTCCAAGAAATAAATGCTCAAAAGTTCCACTCAGATTATATTGAATACTGATTGTGCACAATTGCCTCTTTTGAATAGTAGAACCCTCCAATTCAGCATCTTGAAAAAAGCTCATGTGATCAAAAGAGCAAAAAGTCACCTAGAAAAGATTTGTATTTTATCATCTATGATAGGCTTCTAGCAGGTCATTTGATTGCTTAAGGTGATAACATCATTAGGTATTTTTGCCCAACATTAATGTTTATGCATGTGATGCCACTATTCTAGTTTAAGGATCCTTTATATCAAGGGTGTTAGTCGATTTTTAGTCCAACTATTTAGAAGAACCTATCTTTTGTATACCACTCATTCTACCACCAAACAATCTCTTCGAGTAAAAATGACCTCTCACACACTCCTTCCAATAAACAGTAAAGTAACCAATTAATGTCAATTCTTATGATGGTGTTAATATGAATCTCTAATCTTAAGGATTAGTTCACAACCATGAAGCACTGATACCTGTAACTTCTGTGCGGATATCCGTGAATCATGGCCAATTGAAACTTTCAGCCGTTTAGATGCATCAGGTTTCTTTCTGTCCAGCAACCACGCAGCAAAAGCAGCTGCAATTGCTTCTGTAACTGGTTCGGGGAGGTTAACGGATTCACCTTCAACACCATCGACAGCAACACCTCGAATATCACTGTTAGTTTCCCAAAAAGACGAGACAAAAAAGTGCTTATAAGGGGATGTGAAGTGGAGACCTCCCGGATCATCTAACTACATATACGATAAAGAACACCAGAAACTGAAATAACAACCTTTCTTTTACCAAGATAACTGGAGAAACGGAAGTCTCAAGAAAGTAATGTTTTTCCAAAATGTTAAAGATTGAGAAATCAGACCATTATGCAAAAAAAAAGGTGGACTCTATATACCTGCTAGTTGATTTCACATGCAAATATGAACTAATAAAAGGATGTCCATAATAGGAAACCATCATTAGACAATTGTTTGTTGTTTCACATAAGCAGTTACAAAACAATCCATTTCTCATAGATGAAATTTTTTTGAATCAGTAACCACACTTCTGCTGTTCTACGGACCTGATAGAAATGACATATATACAGTTGTGTATGACTTATGAGGAACTGCAATCTCGAAAGCATGATTTGACTTAATATAGGAACGCTGTTAACACTTAAACCTGCCCAAGAAATCTACGAATCTCCACTACTTGAGCAATATGTATACCAAAGCAACAATAATTACTTAATACTAAATTAACAAGAAGCATAAAGGCTGAGTCCATTCAACAAACCCATAAAACTATAGAACCTCTTAAAACCGACATCGACAACCATACTTCCATCGTAATACAAATAAATCATGTCCCGCTCCCATACCCTGGCCAAGCATGATGATTAATAAAGAATGAAGACAATTTGTCTGATCACTACCAATGGCTCAACATCTTCTTTCACACAGAGAATGCATGTTAAAATTTGACTTGCGCAGCATGACATAATCACTATACACATAAGATGACATTTAAAAAAAAAACAAGCATCATCCTGACCTGCCATTTTGAAGCTTCAGAAAAGCGCCTTTGTCCACAGATGGAAGGATGGTGGCAGATGGAGCCACTGCAAGAAAACAGAAATAGCAATTTGTAAACACAATTTTATGATAATGACAACTGGACCATATATTAAAGTACTCTGGTACTTGGAAAATGTACAAAGTGCTAACAATATAAAAAATTAAAAAGAACCAGATTCAAATGGTTAGATCACTAAAGCATTCTAAGGTGGGATCAGGAAAGGTAAGGCCGAAACAGAATATCGACCTGAAACAATGAGATTCTAGAACAGACCATTGCAGTAAACAATTCCTCGGTTAAATTTTGAGAATGTGCGCAATTGCATGGTGGAGATGCCATTCCATGCCAACTTCCCTCTTATGTAGGGAAGAAAGTTGTGCTTATATGGGGTACAACAGTTCTTTCGGTATTGGGTGCTAAGTTGCCTATCCTGCTGGCAGCAATTTGCTACCAGAACATGTTGGACAACCTTCCCTGATATTGCTGCATGAAAATTGAAAGTTTGCACTGTTATCAGCCTTGTTATGAGCTTAATCAAAATTCAGAATCTCTATCAGTCTTTGACAAAACGTTGCTGTTAGTCTCAGTATCTTAAGTCATTTTTAATGTCACCAGTAAAAATGTACAATCAACTTCTCCAAAATTCCCCGTCCCACATGTCCCCGCCCCCCTCAACCTTGAGAAACTCATTTTTTCACCCTCTGATTTTTTTATTTTTGGAATTTGTCCCCCCCCCCCCCCCCCTCCCAAAGTTTAAAAATATCAAGCTTTACCCCCCCTTTTTTTAGATTCGCCCCCGAACCAAAAATCCTGGCTCCGTCCCTGCGTATATACCCCTTGGAGAAAGGAATCAGGAGGACATATTAATCTCATGTAGACCTTTTAGTTTATGTCTAATCACTTAAGCATTATCTCGACAATAATCAGTTAAATATTGAATTGAAATTCAATTCATGACAGTATGAATAAAATAAATAAACAAGCGTTCCACGTTGTGTTCTTTCGATTCGTTTCTTTCCTTCAACTCATTCTTCAAATTTGATCATATTGTCAGACATAAATCGAAATTCCAAATTCAAAACTCAATAATTCAAAATTTAGCATCCAATTGCCTACTAGTAAAAGAATCACCATAAGTCTATAACACATCTGACATGGTCATAAAAATCTCCAACACAATTTGAACTATCCAAATTTCAGAAACTAAAAATTCTTGATCCGCCTACACAGTCAACTATCAACCACAAAAAAAAAACAATAAATAAATAAACATATCTAAAAAGGACATTATTTGGAACCAGAAAGATAGAAATTGATACGAAAAATAAAAATTACCTGCCATTTTCGGGTCGCGAAGAAATTGAATTGATCGAAAATCAAGAAAAAAGAGGATATGAACACAGAAGAGGTGGCGGAGAATACTATGGAAGGCTCGGTGAGAATATGCTGATTAGGTGGCAAAGCTGGATAATAGCGACAAGTGTAGTTTGGTAAGAAACGCATTTCTCGTATGCATAAAGTCGTTAATAACTGCTGCCAAAATTCTTTTTACATTTTATGGGAGAGGTCATGGGTTCAAATTCAGGTGCCGCACATTGTGGTTCTCCTCTCTTTTATGAAGTTAGATAGAGTTTTTATGGCTCAGAATTATAACTATCAACTAGCGTTTATCATGCTAGATCTGTAGGGTATCCTCATTCCTCTTGAATTAAGGGGAAAAAAAAAAGAATTCTTTTTCATTTTCATGAATAAATATTCGAGATTTCAAGTTCCGTATAGGACTGAGAGATGAATCAAGCTTCTCGAGACTCGATTCGAGATTATTTGATAAAAGCTCGTTTGAGCTCGGTTCATTAAAATACCAAACTAAGTTTGAACAATATTTTGTCTGTTTGATAAATTTGAAACCCGGTTCGAGCTCGAGTCGATTAGTGAAAAAATGATAATATATGCGCAGAAAATCAAGTTTCTCAAGCTTGACTCGTGATCGGCTCGATTAAAGCTCGTTTGAGCTCGACTCGGTTAAGGATTGACAATCAAACCAAGCTGAAACACAAATTCTGAAACTCGATAATAATTCAAACAAACTCGAACAACTACTTGTTCAACTCAACTCAACTCGACTCGACTCATTTACAACTATATTCTCCCATAGTTACAATTATTTTTGTACAACGGAATTGCAAAAAGGAGTTTGTGAATTATTGCAATTTTGGCTCATAAATGTTAAATATATTAGTTAACATATATTTTATGTATCTTGTTACCTAGTTTAGTAGGTTAGGGTTTTTTATACTCTTGTATTTATATATATGTTTGATATCAATACAATAAATTTACTGGGGTTTTACCACTCTAACATGGTATCAGCCTAACTTAGGATATCTCTCAATTCTTTCCCTACGATCCGTGCCAAGACGCCAACCCCAGCGGCACGATTTCTACCACTTCCAAACGCCACCCATCCCCTTTATCTCCGTCGTCCTACATTACGGGAAGTCTTGCGACTATTAGTTTTTACTTTCGTCTTAATCTTTTGTCAAGTCCATTATCACTATGGGAGAACCATCTTCTTCTTCCCCTCATCCTACTTTTGCCATAAACAACGTTTATCATCTTTTTAATTTCAAACTTTGTGAGGAAGATCCTCGTTTAAAATTAAGGAAAACTATCTTTTCAAATATTTGTCGTAGCTATCGCGTTCTTGACCATATTATCGGAAAATTCGTTCCAAAAAATAAAGATGATGAGGATTGGTTTTCTTTAGATTCAAAAATAACAACTTGGATGTACATTTCTGTCGACGCGAGTCTTTTTGATAGTGTCAGTGGTGATGGTTTTTCCGCCAAAACAATACGGGATAATCTTGAATTCTTTTTTAACAATAATAAACCTTCACATTCCCTTCATCTTCAAGAAAAAATTCGAAATTACAAAAAGGGAACGTTATCTATTTCTGATTTTTGTCGCGACATGAAACACATCGCTAATAATCTTAAGGATGTCAATTATTCTCCAATTTCTAATCAGGAATTAGTTTTACAAATTCTCAATAATCTTCCTGACTTGTATAATAGTATTATCGATGTTATAACAAATCAAAGCCCCTTTCCCTCTTTCTCTAAAGCCCGAAACATGCTTATCTTACACGAGTCTCACAACCCCCCCCCCCCTTCTCTGCCTTTCGATTCCTCCGCTCTCCTATATTCAAATTCAAATTCCAATTTTCATTTTGATAATTGTTGGGAATCTTAGTATCAAGCGCAGTGGAAATTAAATATATCCGGATTCTCAAAGCCAAGATCAATTTGTGGCTTTTCGTTGATTTTACAAAGGGATGAATACGAAGAACACGATAAATCGCTTACCTCTTGTAGCATATTCAAATAATCCTCACACTTCACGAACGGTCCAATTGTCTCGTCTCTAGATTATCATGCGAGAATTGAATTTTGGAAATCTTCTTCTCCATCTCCCATAGGTGGCTAGCAGAGATGAGAGTAACCTTTTTACTGTCTTGTATTTTTTGTGGAGGATTTCACGTAAAATAAATTATTTTGTGTGAACTAATTCCTAGGGCTTGTGTTGAAGGATTAAGTAAATCCTTCAATTTAAGCTCATCATCCACACGCCTAAGTGGGCTATCAGATGCCCCATGTGGGCTAAATTGACCCAGTCAATTTAGTCCACTTAATTTAACCCAATTAAATAAATATAGATTAAATTAATATTCTAATTTAAATATTTAATTAACCCAGTTAATTAACTATTTTAATTTACCATTGTTTAATCCAATTAAACAACCAATTAAATTAGTTCATCCAATTAATTAATTCGTCCTACCAAATGACAAATTGCCAAAATACCCTCCAAATACTAAACTACAATTTCTGGTCCATTCCTTTATAGCGCAACTCTCTATGTTCCTCTTGATTGGCAATGGGAGGATACCAAAGGATGTGGGTGATACCTAGCCAGCACAGTGGCCCCACATCGTAGCCCAAACGAGTACAAAATGACCATGTCATTACGAACCTTTAGATTATGAATATTGTATGAGTATAAACCGTTCACTGACATATCCCGATCGAGTGAGAGTCAGGGAATGTCAAACTCACAGAGCTCGATGTTATGCTAAGAATCATAGTAATATGAGATTACGGAACTACTCTCCGTGTCAAACGCGAGTTAGGTTATCAGCTCTGGCCAGAGACTTCTAATCTCATTTACCTATGATTGCATAGGATACTTCTCGTTTACTTTCGAGACATTGAATTCCTTCTTGGCAATCACCTCACATGCTACTTGCCCATTGAAACACACTTCGAGGTCAACCCCACCAACGGGTGAATTGGGCCTAACTACTCTAATGACAGAACCAACATCACAAGCACACTGTGACCGTGACTCCTCAGGTCTAAGGCTCACACATACTATCATAATCAGTAATCCAATCATTGACAGTCAATGAGTAAACACCCATGTGATTAGATTACTACGAGCCGTGTTTAAATACACTAATCCCATCAATGTATCTATGACACAAACCTCCCACTATCCCATAGTGTTCGACTGGCACTCCATGTCAAAGCCTGTGTCATACAAGTCCACATGAATCTCAATGTCCAATTGAGATTCTTCGACTTGCAAACCATTAAAGTGATCAAGTACTAAAACTTCCCAGTGCCATCTCCTTAATTTCTATAAGGAGTGAGAGGTCTGCCTTAATTCACATGGATTTATTGTTCATTCAAGTTTTATAGATGCCATTAAGACTTATACGAACAATATACTAAATGCCTTTCTATTAATTAAGGATTGTACAATATAAACTAGTGCCTCATATTCTAATCTCCTCGTTAACATCGAGGGCACTTTCCCAACAATAATGGTCGGTTGCAAATGAGCCGAGCTCGAGCCGAGCCTTGTAAAATTTACAGGCTTGAGCTCGAGCTCATCTAAAATAATTTGAGCTCGAGATCAGCGAGTCACTTTTTAGAGCCCGAGCTTGAGCTAGGGACAAACGAGCAAAGCTCGAGCTCGGCTCGTTGGCTCATTCGAGCTCGAGCTCAAGCTCTACTCGTTTGCTCATTCGAGTGAAGCTCGAAATTTTGACTCATTTGCAAGCTCAAATAGTTTGTTACTATTTTTGAGATTTTGTATCAAACAATGTCTGTGACAATATTCACTTTATAATATATTTGTACTCACGACTAAAATTATAGATTGACACGTCTCAATAATCAAAGCATTTCTAAACATAAAATCATAGATGTTGAATTCATATATCACAAAATAAATGAAATATTTCCAAAAAAACAAATATCATTGCAAAACAAATGACAAAAAGTTATATATCCATCAAACATCACCAACAATATACTCGTTCTCAATAACATTTAAGTAAACATAAGAAATCCCTCAAAGTGAAATAATATGTTCAAAATTAACAAGTAAACTCAATCAATGACCACTGATAATGAAACGATTATAAATATCTTCAAATTAAATATTTTTAAGTTTAGGGTTTAGGACTTAGGGTTTAAGGTTGTATCTTATATTTAATTTTCCTTTTTTGCTTAATCATAGTAACAAAATAAGAATTTTGGTATAACTCGACAAGTTTTAAATTTCACAATTTGAGTAGTTATTCAGAATAGTAAAAAAAAAAGGTGGATAAAATCTTGCTTATGTAACGTGGTTACATAAATTTTGATATACGTATATTGAGTTATCTTCAAGTTAAATTAATTCTTTACAAAAATATATGCGTAGTGTTATAAATTTCGTTATCAAAATATGATAGATGAACAATGTGAAAGCTATTAGTTGGGTTGGATAAAATATTATAATTAAGAATGAAAAGATTATATGAGAAAGTACTTTTATAATTTTTTTAAATATATTATTTCGTGATTTCTTAATTATTATTATTGCAATAATATTAGTATATATATATATATATATATACCACCAATGAAAGTTGGCAATTAACACTTAGCAGGTGAAGTGTTTATTCAGTATTATTTTTCATTAAAAAATAATGTATAATTTGAACATAATAAGTAAACACAAATATATATATATATATATGTAAATTAATAGTAAAAGCTCGCGAGCCATCTCACAAGCTTATTAACACCCAAGTGGAAGATCGAGCTTGGTTCATCAATAAACGCGAGCTCACGAAACTCGGGTCGAGCTCGAGACATCTCGAGCTTACACCCCTAGCATAGGTCGAGGTCGTGGTAGGATATATGGTCGCAGATATGGTCGTGGAAATGGACCCAATAGAGGCTCAAATTATTATCGTAACCAGCAACCCAATTATCACAACAATTCTTATGGGCAAAATCATTCAGCACCCTCTACTGGGCCACATCAACGCTCCTTTCAACAAAATTACAATTCTCAGCAGCCCACTCCACCTCAGCAATGAGCCGCCCACTCACCTTAACAACAGGCCCAGCAACACGCTTTCTACATTGGGCCTTCTCTTTCTTCGCCATCGGGCTTTCTAGCAGCTGGGCGTCCGTATCTCTAGCCCAATCCACCACAAGGCGCCTTCCAACCAATTCTGCCTGGGCCTACAATACCCCTCCTGCGGCTCACTATTCTAGTCCGCAACAGCCGCTCCAGCAAGTCCCCATGCATCAACCCATTGATTGGCTCAACTCTTCTCCACAATGACGGTACAATCACCCGATGAAAATTGGTATATGGACTCGGGAGCAAGTGTACACATGACCTGCCACTCAGGTAATCTAAGTTCAATTGTACCTTCTGATATGTCAAAATCATTATTGCTGGTAACAATGTTGTACTCTCTGTTTCTCACATTGGTCAGACGCATTTCCCTTCTCTCGCCTCCCATCTTACTTTATCCAATGTTTTAGTCTCTCTTACCATTGTCACAAACTTAATTTCTGTTCGCAAATTTACTTGCGACAATAATGTATCCGTTGAATTCGATCCCTATGGTTTCTCTTGAAGGACCTTCGAACGGGCAACCACCTCTTCCGCAGTGATAATGCAGCCGAGCTCTACCCAGTTCTCTCATCCAAACTCCGTGCTTCAACTTCCGTTGTCAACTTTAACGCCCCTTCCCCTACTCTGTGGCACCAACGTCTTGCTCATTTTCGTTTATTAATTTCTATAAATTTTATTTCATTTCAAAATTCTTTATTACCTCTTTTCATGCTTGTCAACTTGGGAAACATCGTCATTTACCTTTTTATAACTCTACTTTTAGTACTAGTCATATTTTTCAAATTATACACTCGGATCTATGGATTTATCCGTTAGTTAGTGCGAAACGGTTATCGTTATTATGTTATATTTTTGGATGATTTTTTTTTATTTTTTATGAGTTTTTCCTCTTTGTTCCAAGTCTGATGTATTTAATGTTTTCCTTAATTTTCGTGTTTATGTTAAAAATCAATTTAATGCTGAGATTAAATCATTTCAATGTGATCATGGTCGTGAGTTTGATAATAATAATTTCCACACACTTCTTAGTTTTCTCTTGGCATTACTTTTTATTTTTCCTGCTCTCATACTTCCCAACAAAACACCAAGGCAGAATGCACTCTGCAATCAATTAATAACATAAGTCGCACCCTCCTCTTTCAAGCCCATTTTCCACCCTTCTTTTGGGTCTAGGCACTCCACATGTAGATGCATCTCTTAAATCTTCTGCCAACCACCACTCTTTCCTACAGTACTCCTTTTAAAATTTGGTACAACAGCTTTCCGGATTACTCGCATCTCCACGTTTTTGGATGCCTATGCTACCCTAACATCTCTGCCACAAATCTCCACAAGCTCGTTCTTCGCTCATCTACATGAGTATTCTTAGGTTTTTGTGCTAACTGGTGGTCCCGAGTGGCATACGAAAGGGTCTAGAAAGGGGGTTGAATAGAGCCTGAAGTTTTTTTCGACTTCAAAAATTCCGTATCACTTTAAAGAATTTGAACGCTTAGAAAGAATAGCGCTAGGTCAAGCGCTAAAGAATAGATAACTTACACTTAGTGATTTCAGCAGTTGCCAAAGTAAGGTAACGCTTAGATCACTTAATCAGAATTAGCACAGCGGAATTGATGTTAATGCTTAGTGTTCTTTTAAGCCAATTAGTCGCTTAACTGTTTTTAAAGCCTTTTTAAGATATGATGCGAATAGTGAAGTAAAGCAATAAAACAGTAAAGATAAATAACACAAGATATGAAAGGTTCACTGGGTGATGTATTCCCAGCTACGTCCTTCTTCTCCTATACATTTAGAGGAAATCCACTAGAATGATTACCGAAGGATCACACAAAGGCTTCTACAAAATAGAGGATGTCTTTGATCACACAAACTTCAGCTTCAATAGAAATCTTCTTCAACAAACTTCTCTCACACAGAAATATAGCTTACAAATCAACAACTTTCTCACTCAGGTTAAAGAGGTTGAGGGTTTTCGTCACAGGGTTTGTTTAATTTTGAGAAGTTCAAACAACTTGGAATATCTAAATGATCGTATAGGGTTCTCCTTTGAAGAGGTTTGAGATATCGGTGACTGTCTTTGGAATGTTTGAAAATCTTGAAGGATATGGGATTTTGTAAATTTTTCTTGGAATGATTTCAGCAAAGTTTTGACCTAATTCTTGTGTATGCGTACCTTTTAGGGTTTGCTAAAGGGCACTATTTATAGACATTTCTTGTGATTTGTCTGTTGGATATATGTAGGCGCGTGTCTCTCACGTAGCGAGTGAGTAGTCCATTTTTCTGACATTACTGAAATTTTGCTGTACCGATTAGATGTGGCAGGTTTGAACTCTGAAACACTGACAATCTTAGCCAATAGGGTGGCTTGCTCCGTATGCAATTCATCCTTATCACATTTAATGCTCTTATCAAACATTTAATGCATTTGAATTTATTACCCGTTGGAAATAAATGCCCGTTGATGATTGCATTTAAGTCCTTAATGACTTCAGAATTTATTTCAGGTGAATCTGATCATTTGATCGCTTGATGGCTTTGAGCGCTTGATTCATAACTCCTGAAATGTCCTTAGCGATTGACAATCACTTAAGACAAAATCTTCATCTTCGCTTGGCTTCAGACGGTGTTCTTCAACTTCATCTCGGGCAGACTCACCTAGAATTCTATCAGCGACTTAGTATCCAATACTAAGTCTAAAATCTACAAATATAAAAATTACAAGCCTAGTCTAAAAAATTATAACTTGATAACTTGTTAAACGCTTAAACATATTCTAGTAAAGATAATCTTACATAATCTTTGGGGTCTAACATGAAACCTATCTTGTCATCATCAAAACATCTAACATGAAATTTCCTAACAATTCCCCCCTTTTAATGATGTCAAGAGCTGTTAAGAATTTCATGTTAAATGTTTTGATGATGACAAGATAGGATTTTATGTTAGACCCCAAATTATAATGTAAGTTTATGTTTCATAGATCAATTGTATAAGCGTTTGAAAGTATGTAATTTTGTTAGGCTTGTAATTTTTATCTTTATAGATTTTAGACTAAGTATTAGATACCGAATCGCTAATAGAATTCTAGGTGAGTCTATTAAGAGATGAAGTTGCAGATCAACGTCTCAAGTTAAAAGAAGATGAAGATTAATTCTTAGCGTCTGTCAAATGCTAAAGAACTATTTCAGGATTCATGACTCAAGTGCTCAAAGCACTCTAGCGATCAATATCAGATTCACCTGAAATAAATTCTCAAGTCATGAAGGACTTAAATGCAATCATTCAACGGACATTTATTTCAAACGAGAAATAAATTCAAATGCATTAAATGACTGATAAGAGCATTAATTGTGATAAGCCAATATGACTTGTGGACAAGCCACCTTTTGACTAGACTGTCATAGTTTATAGCTGCTCCAATCCAATCGGAACCAGCAGAATTTCAGGAATGTCAGAGAAAAGGTGTAATCACGCGCCGCGTGAAAGACACGCTCCTACATGTGTCCAACGGACATAATCCCAAGAATTGCCTATAAATACCTAATTCCAGTAAACCCAAAAAAAGAGATAGAGACATACGTAAATACACGAGAAAACTCTGCTGAAATTCTCTCTTAAAGAAAAAGCTTAGAAACTCCATAGCCAAAATTCTTCGAGCTTTTTACATACATTCCATACAGTCATAAATATCTCAAATATTTTCCAAAGAAGAAACCTAATCTCTTACTGAGATATCCCAAGTTGTTTTATCTTTCCAAAAACAAACAAACCCTTGTGATAAAACCATTAACCTTTCATCTGAGTGAGAAAATTGTTGAAACCCCTTACATGCAATATTTCTGAGTGAGAGAAGCTTGTAGAAGAAGATCTTCATTGGTGCTGAAGTTTGTGTGATCAAGGAGACTGAGATCATTTTTACCTATTTACTATCTTGTAGAAGATTCTGTGTGATTCTTTGATAATCATCTTAGTAAATTACCTCCAAGTGAAAAAGGAGAAGAAGGATGTAGATGGGATTACATCACCCAGTGAACCTTATATATCTTGTGTCATTTACTTTCATTATTGTCTTGTTTCATATTATTCTATCTATTCTGAAAAAGACAAGTTACAAGTTACTCTGCTAAGCGACTATATATATTTAACCAAAACGAACGCTAAAGCTTTAAAATATTTTCCGCTGTGCTAACCCTGATTAAGCGATCTAAGCATTACCCTACTTTGGTAAATTGCCGAAATCACTAAGTCTAAGTTATCTTTACTGTAGCGTCTGACCCAAGCGTTCAGCTTCCTAAGCGTTCTAATCTTTAAAAGTGATACGAAATTTTTGAAGTCGAAAAAGACTTCAGGATCTATTTAACCCCCCCCCCCCCTTCTAAACCCTTCGAATTGGGTAAAGTCAGCAACTTCAGCGACTGAATTAGGAGCTTTAATCGCTACCACCAAAAGTAAGGGTAAAGCGGTTAGTGAGGTTAAATCAACGGAATCCAATTAAGAAAAAGAGATGGCTTTATTGGTTAAGAAATTCAAGAAATTTCTAAAATATGAAAAGAGAAATCCTATTGGACAACCTTCATTTCAAATCCTCCCCCGCACCAGCGCCTCAGTATCAAGCGCCAGTATACTCTGCACCTCAACCAGCAGCGCCAGTTCCTTACCAAGCTCCTACAACTCCTACTCAGAATCTCTCAACGCCAGTCATTTCCAAGCGATTAACCACTGAACAGAAAATGAAAACTAGTTATAATTGCAGAAAACCAGGGCACTACCAGGTAAATTGTCTTTATCCAAATGTGTCTAAGCCCACAAGGGAAGACTATGCGGATAGAAACCAATTCAGGAGCAACCTTCATCAACAAGGTTTGCTAGTGGAATCTGAACCTTTCTCCGCACCTGAAGAGGATTTGGAATCATCAGATGAAAATAGTGATGATGAGCCAACAAGCGACTCAGCGTTGATTTGTCTTATGGCAAGAGATGATGAAGCGTCTGACGATTCGCTACCAAAGGTAACCACTGAATTATCTCATCCTCTTTCGTATGATGAATTACTTGACAAAGTTAATTAATATTATAAAGATTGTCAAGATGCCGCCAAAATATATCAAAATCACTTTGCAATCATTTCATCGCTCACAAGTGATAAAGTAACGCTCAAAGCAGAGTTGCAAGTTCAGCAACAATGCATTGAGAAGAACCAATCACTTGAGAGTGAAATTACTCAATTGAAAAGCGATCTTAATATAATAGTCAAGAGAGAAGCTGATCTGATCGCTAGACTTGCCAAATCAGAGCAGCTTATCTCATCATTATCAAAAGATTCAAGAAAGTTGGATAATGTGACTGAGGTAACAAGAATGTTTGGTGAAAAGACCGGTTTAGGATGCAATAAATTTGGTAAACAACCAAATAAATCAAATGTTACGGCAAACAACAAAGGAAATGATGTTTTCTTTGTTGAGAAAGGTTCACAAAGTCAAACACTAATGAACCTAGCGACAATGGTACGAGGCCAAATGAGAAAGCCAAAGCTAACTCAGGCAAGGGAAAGGCGAAAGTAAATGATCCACAAATACGGGTTCGTCCAAACGCTCAAAAGGCTAAGGATAAACCTGACCACTGTGAATCAAGCGCTAAGCGTCCAGCACCAAAAGTGCAACCCAAGCTAGCGCCAAGGAAATACCAGCGTCAATATCCACAATGGTCTAGATCATATTTTCGCTACTATGATAATTATGATTATGATTACGATTACTATTATAATCGAGGATATTACTATACACCCAAAAAGCACACACAACACAATGTGAAACCCAAGAAGGCCAGTATTCCTACAATGAAGACTAGGCAAATATGGGTTCCTAAAGTCTTAATTTAAACCAAAGTCACTAACAATGAAGGACCCAAGACATCATGGGTACCTAAGAAGAATTAGAACTATCCTTTAAATGCGGGTACTTAAAGCCAACACTTATACTTCAGTTTGGTACCTCGATAGTGGGTCATTAAGACACATGACTAGATCAAAGGATCTCTTGGTCAACTATCGTGCAACCAATGGTCCTCAAGTTATATTCGGTGATAACTCCAAAGGTATAGGTATCATGCATAGGGGGAACATCATAATTAGTGATGTATATTATGTTGAGGGTCTTAAGCATAATTTGTTAAGCATTAGTCAATTTTGTGATAAAGGTTTTGAAGTAAAATTTTCAAGTGACTTCTGCTAAACGACGCTAAGACTAAGTCTACTAAATTAAGAGAAAAAAGAACAAACAATGTGTATTTAGTGGATTGGGATTCTACAATTGATAACAACCTCGTATGCTTTGTTGCTAAAAGTCAAAATGAATTGAGTTGGTTATGGCATAGAAAAATGAATCACCTCAACTTCAAGGCAATCTCTCAGTAAATATCGCTAAATCTTGTAGAGGGATTACCTAAAGGTTCCTTTCAGAAAAATCGCTTATGTGATGCATGTCAAATGGGTAAACAAGTTAAATCATCTTTTAAGAAGAAACCATGCCTATCTACTTCTAGAGTTCTTGAACTATTGCATCTAGATTTGTTGGGTCCTATTCAAATCATGAGTGTTAGTGGTAAAAAGTACTCGCTAGTAATAGTTGATGATTTCTCTCGCTATACATGGGTAGAATTCCGAGCGACCAAAGATAAAACTAGTGTCAAACTCACATCGCTAATTCGTCAATTGTAAACTTATAAAGATTTAAAGGTGACAAAAATTAGAAGCGATAGAGGAACTGAATTTACTAACCAATTTGTTGAGAAGTTTTGTATAGATTTTTGAATACTTCATGAGTATTCTGCTCCTAGAACACATCAACAGAATGGAGTTGCCGAGTGACGGAACAAAATGCTTAAAGAAGCCGCTAGGACGATGCTTGCAGAGTCTAAGCTGCCTCAAAGGTTTTGGGCCGAAGCTATCAATACCGCTTGCTACACTTAGAACCAGTGTATGATCAACAAGCAACATGAGAAGACTCCATATGAATTGTGGAAGGGATGTAAGCCTAACGTTTCATATTTTCATGTATTTGGTTCAAAATGTTTCGTTCATAACAATGGATCCCAAAGCCTAAAGACATTTGATCCTAAAGCGGATGAGGGAATCATTCTAGGCGATGCCAAAAATGGAAAGAGTTTTCGCATTCTAAATAAGATCAAATTGAAGGTTGAAGAATCCATTCATGTTGTGTTTGATGATGCTAACCAAGAACCGAGTATGGTTAATCCTGATGATGTAGGAATTGAAGATCTTGCCCAACAAGCATCACAAATCAATCTTGCTGATGATAGTGGTGATGATGAGGATGATGAGATCTTTGTGGCTAATCCTAAGGTTACTCGTGAGGTTACTAATGATGATATTGTCAGAATCGTTGATGATCATGAAGAGAATGATCATCAAGAGCAAATTGGAACTGTGAATGATGTAGCAACTACGCCAGAGACTAATGAGAGTCAAGCGATTGATAATCAAGAATCTCTCAACCCGTTCCAACCAGATCCTAAATGTCTTAGAGACCATCCACCAGAGCTAGTAATTGGAGATATTGAAGCACCTATTAGAACTAGGTCCGCTACAATCAATGAGGCCATGTTCTCAAGTTTCTTATCTCAAATGGAACCAAAGAAAGTGGATGAAGCGCTCAGTGATTCAAGTTGGGTAGAAGCGATGCAAGAAGAGCTTAACCAATTTGAGAGAAGCAAAGTTTGGACGCTAGTACCAAGACAAACTCACCAAGAAGTTATTGGGACTAGATGGGTTTTCAGGAACAAGATGGATGAGGATGGCATTGTTATAAGAAACAAAGCCAGATTAGTCACTTAGGGTTATTGCCAAGAAGAGGGTATTGATTTTGATGAGATGTATGCCCCAGTAGCCCGTCTTGAAGCGATTAGAATGTTCCTAGCGTTTGCCGCATTCAACAAGTTCATAGTGTATCAAATGGGCATGAAGAGTGCATTCCTGAATGGTAAACTCCAAGAAGAAGTCTATGTGGAGCAACCTTCAGGATTCATCAACAACCATGAGAAAAGTATGGTCTACTAATAGGATAAGGCACTCTATGGCCTTAAACAAGCACCAAGAGCATGGTATGACATTCTCTCTATTTTTCTTATAGGTAAAGGCTTTTCAAAAGGCAGCGTTGATACAACATTATTTAAAATTACTTATAATGAAGATATTCTCTTAATCTAAATTTATGTTGATGATATTATATTTGGTTCTACTAACAAGCGATTATGTGAGAAATTTTCGAAAATGATGCAAGAACAATTTGAAATGAGCATGAGGCGTGAATTAATTTTCTTCTTAGGATTACAAGTTAAACAACTCCCTAATGGCATATTTATAAACCAAGCTAAATATACACGTGATATGATTAAGACATTTGGTATGGAAAATGCATCATCTTCAAAAATTCCAATGAGCCAAACGCTTAAGTTAGATAAAGATGAAAGTGGGAAGAAAATTGATATCACTAATTATAGAGGTATCATTGGATCACTTCTTTATCTTACCGCTAGTAGACCCGATATTATGTTTTCGGTATGCATGTGTGCACGCTTTTAAGCTGATCCTAGAGAATCACACTTAAATGCTACCAAGAGGAACCCTTAAATACCTGAAAGGCACACAAAATGTGGGCTTAGGGTATCCAAGGGACTCTCCTTTTGAACTAATTGGTTATTCAGACGCAGATTTTACAGGATGCAAAATAGATAGAAAAAGTACTAGTGGTACATGTCAATTTCTAGGTGATACACTAATTTTGTGGCATAGTAAGAAACAACAATCCATAGCGACTTCTACCGCTGAGGCAGAATATGTAGCCATTGGGAGCTGTTGTGCACAAATCCTTTGGATGAGGCAACAACTTAGAGATTATGGAACAATCCTAGGTCCTACCCCAATCCATTGTGATAACCAAAGCGCTTTAGCTATGACCCAAAATCCTGTCCTTCATTCTAGAACTAAACACATTGACATTCGATACCATTTCTTGCGTGACCCTGTTCTAAAGAAAGATATCTCCATACATTTCATTGGAACTGACAAACAATTGGCAGATATCTTCACCAAAGCGCTCAACGAACAACGCTTTCTTACTTTAAGAAGTGAATTAGGTATGATTGATTTAAACGCTTAAATCATAAAGCATCATATTTTATAGGCATATAATTTAGGGGGAATCCACTTTATGTTTATGTCTAAAGCATGCCTTTCAAAATTGAATAAGTTATCAATTTTAGGGGGAACTTTAAAATTGTACTTGTTCAAATTACTGTGATAAAAAATGACTTTGAAAATTTTTGCATAGATCACTAGCGTTTATATTTTATGCATGACAAAATCAATCTCTAATAAAATTAAATGAAAATATCCTTAAAAAATTCAAGCGATTGATTTGTATCAAAAAATTCTCAGAGTTAAACTGAATATTATTTAAAAAAGACTTCGGCGTTTAAGAATATTTCCACTTAATGCCAAGTATTTTTTTTTAATTCATGCATAGTTTTCATCGCTAAAAGTAGCGTGTCGATAAGTTCAAAAGATCCGATTTAACAACTGCCCACATGTGCTTATCAAATCAAACTGACAGTTAATGATTCCTATCTAAAAACTAGGCGGTTCAGTAATTGCACCTGTCTGTGTACGTGTCAGTGTACTATCAGGCACGTGTATCTCACGCTGAAAATTTCAAAGTTTTCAAACGTTTTCAAAAAGTAACTGCAGATCCCAAAACTTTATATTTCACAGCAGTTAACCTATTTTACCGCATTTATTGACATCCGTATTTATGAGTAAACGGCTCAGATTTAACTTCTTTAATTTTCAAAATTAATAATTTAACTCGTGGCATTAATCCAAGCAACTGAGGAGTTATTTTTGCCTCTATATAAACCTTTCAAAGTTTTTACAGCCAAACTTTATTCACTCCCAAAATTCTCTTTGTTGTAAAATCTCTTTCTCTCTCAAGGCAAAAAGTTCTCTCTCTCTCAGAAAAGCTTTAACCTTTCATCAATGGCACCCAAATCATCCAAGTCTGCTACCGAAAAATCTTCCAAAACCTAGAAACCAGTCACTATCAATGCCGGATTTCTTGTCAACTGGGACTATCTCTTTGAGAACCAGAATTTTCCTTTAAGGACTGTTCTTCCACTGGTCCAGGAATCTGGTTTGCGTGAAATGCTTACCTCCTTTTCAAACATATATGAGGATGAAACTCTTTTCTTTTTCAAGAATGCCAAAGTCTCAGATGATGGAAACTCCATTTCTTGCACTTTGTCTTTTGCCCAAGAAACTTTCATTCTCACTCCTCAACTAATCTCATCTTTACTATGTTTACCGAACAATGGAGGAGAAGTTGAAGAAGTCAATCTTGGAGACGCAACCAAAGTATGGGCACTGATCAAAAAGGACAAAATTGAAGCCGCGTATGAACCTAACTTCAAGAAAAATGATTTGAAGGGTGAATACGTAATTCTTGCTAACATCTGCGCGAAGATGATAGAGTGCAGGAAGGGCACTTTCGATAAAATTACTAATCTATATATAATAAATTACAACCTTTGAGGCCATCCAAATAAACGCATATGTGGATGGCCTAATTGAGCTCAATTTTGCCACATAAGCAAAATTGAATAAATATACATACATATTAAATTTAAAAAAATATCAATCTTAACAACTTCACACCTTTTCCGATAAAGATAATAACTAATAGATTTCTTCATTTCAAATTCCAAAATTTCAAATCTCAAATTAATAACTAAAGGAATATGTTTATAAGAAGATTTAGCCAGAAATTGGAAAGAAAAAAAAAGATTTGCACGGCAATTTGCCGTGAAAGTGGATCCATTCTACCATATTATCCAAATCTCACCAGTATCATTAGTTGGAGAAAATCAATACTAATGAAATCTACTAATTTTTGAATTTAAAAAAATATTCAAACCAAAATTTCAATTTATAAAATTTAGAGATTCATGATATTCAAATTTCAAATTAGATGCTATCCATGTACTACTATTTATAGATGAATAGTTCACTTTATTTTCATTAGCACATTTCGAAAACACAAATTATGGAGAACTCAACTCACCAGACGATTTATCAATCCATTAAAGTCTATCCCAATTGCTTAAATGATGCACCATTATCGCGTAATCAAAGTTTGTTAATTGAGTATATGGAGGTGAATATTTTTATATTTATCAAGTTCATTTTGTAATTTTTCTCTCATTCTTTTCATTGAGTATATAGAACTTTTACATGTATTTTTTTACAGGAATCTAACAATACAACTCACGTTTATGTGGTGGTGTATCGTGATTCGAATACTAGATACAATCATCTGAGGTCGTCATTTGGAACTTTTTTATGCGGAAGAGAGCATGAAAAATGAGCCACTAAAATACTTATATAATTATATAAGTCAAGGTTCAACAATATTAGGTATTGAAGACATATAATATTAGTTTGTGGAAAGAGTATTATATATTTATTCATCTTTCATTTAAGTAATTTTTATCATTATTAATGCTTTGTACTAATGTCTAATTTTTCTTCATATGCGCAGATGTAACAAATTTTATGTTGATTATGAGCTTCAGAATAAAGATTATCAGTGGAAGATATTCAAAATGATGCAATAACAGCTACTTTTGAAGTAATAAGAGCAATAGGATATTATTGAGTTTGTTGATGTAATTTTTGTTTTCTAATTCAAATGTTTAGAGATTTGTACTATTGAAGAATGAAAAGTTTCGAACTTGATTTTTAAATCTTTTACTGATGAAGAATTCCAAATGAGAATCCACTTGCATTTAATCTGTTTCTTAAGACCTTTTACAATATGTTTTGTGTTATCTTAATTTCTATGTATTACAGTGCCATATAATATGCAGCTCTAATAATGCGATAGAAAAAGTTTGAATTAATCCAGAACGGGAATGTAGAAAAAGCTTCGGAGTTTACTCATTTAACTTAATAAATGTTTTTCAGAACTGAATTTGTATTTGGCGTGAGCACAGGGTCCAATTTATTACTCATTATTATTTATTTTATTTTAATATTCATGTACCCGTGCCTTGGCACGGGTTAAAAGCTAGTATTCAATATAAAATGATGGTTGCTATTTTGACCAAGTTAAAAGTCAACTGTTCGCTTTACTTTTTTAATCGCTTCAAGGCAGCAATGGCCACATCCGTTAATCCCAAACCTTATGGGATTGTGTTGAGTCGTATTTTAAGCGCTAGCGGGTTCGTTAACACCGCTGGAAAGAAGGTCCCAGCGCTTAAGTTCTATGGCAAGAAGATGATTGGCGAGTTACTAAAACCCAAGCGTCGGGGTGGTGCAGCGGTTCCCAAAGAAGAACGTGAGCGACTTCTTGCTGAAAGAGTTGTTCGCAGAGATGATGAAGAGCAAGCGACATCGTCCTCATCATCTTCATCAGAAAAGGCAGTGGTGGTCAAGTGACCTAAAAGAAAGTTAGTCTTGAAAGTCGCTGAGCCATCAAAGCCAGCGAAGAAACAGAAGAAGAAGGCGGAGCCCAAGAAGAAACAGAAGTCTCCTTCCCCTTCTCCCAGATCTCCATCTCTCCCCCCAGCGTTTATCTTTTCACCAGAAGAAGAAGAAGCTGAAGTAGAGGAAGTACCGCTACCCGAAGGCGTACTCCTCTCTCCACTCCAGCTGCATCGACAAGAGCTCCAACAGAGCCAGCGCTTGAAGAAACAGCGAGTGTCCATCCTACTTTTTCAGAAGTTGTTCCTGAATCTACACCAGAGCGTGCAGCTGCTCTTGGAGCTCTCTCAATAGAGCTTGGTGATTATCAGGGTAAGTACTTGTCCTAAGATAATGTATTTTATCCTTTCCTTTGTTGTTCTTTTAACACTAGGATAAAATTGTTATTTCAGCGTTTAGCGAATATAGAATCCAGCATACTCTGAATATATTAGAAGGATTCAAAATTCCTATTCAAGTTGTTCCCCTCACTTCTTTCCTCGATTTAGATCCTGACGAAGTGATCCCGGAGACTGAGGAAAATATACCAACTGTTGAAACAGATCAAGCGACTGACAAAGTCGATGATAGTCCTCAGGGTAAGCGTTGTAGTATCTTATTTGTAATTTCTACTTGGTAGAAATTTTGCTTGCTTTTCTCAAACGCTTGCTTGTATCAACTCAAGATGCACCAGAAGCTGATGTACCTCCATCTTCAGAGGTTCCCATTGAAGTAGATTTTGATCTGACAACTATTGTGGATATAGCTAAAGAAGTAGCTCAAGTCCTTCCTGACGCTGAAACATCTCCAGTTAGTGAAGCGACTCTACATGCTGAGCGGTCGATAGAAGTGGCCCCTATTCCAACAGAAGAAATTGCCTTTGTTCTTACTCCAATTAGATCTCCTCCTCGTGTCATCGATTTCTTTCCTCACGGATATTCTGCTGATATTGAATTTTATTATGCCGCTAGAGAACGAGACACTCAGACCCTTGCTGAATCAGAAATCAACTTTCAAAACACTCTTCATAGAACTGATGTTTCCAATTCTAACAAGTTTGAATTCTCCGAGCGATTCGCCGACCTAGGTCTCTAGAATCTGGAGCATCTTCAATCTCGCCTTGAGTATATTCGAAGACCAGGAATCAACAGAATAGACTTTGACCAAGCCTGTTTTAATTTCACCGGTCGCTCCGATGAGTCTTTTTATCCTCTTAGGGCAAACAAAATTGTTTTAAAAAATCCCCACATGGGAGATTGGCTTAAAAACCTCGATGAAGAGGATCTCAACAGAATTGGATACTCGGCTCTTCCATCAGTTGTCAAATCTCCTCAGAATGCTCTCTCTCCTAATCCACTCAAGCTTTGGAAAGGAAAAGGACCGATTATTGCTGAGTGTCCAAATCCAGTTAACTCGTGGATAGAAGATGAAGCCCGAGAATACCTTGCAAGATTATGGGTTGAGGATTACGATGAAGAAACTGAACGTTTTGAGAAATTCCTTGCCTCCAGAAAAGATCAGAAGAAAGCTAACAAGCTTGGCAAGCGATGGATGATGGATACAGCCAAATGGGCTGAAGAGTTCGTTTTACACTTCTATACCCTTAAAGAACTCGTGAGATATCCATTCCTTTTTGAATTTAGAATTGAATACAGACGCCGAGGTTTTGCTACCTTTTTACTTCAACAGCGTCAGCATATTGCCGGAAATGTTAGCGATCTGTCAGTTTACAGGCAACCTATCGAGAGCTACATCCGCCAACAGCTAGACTTATTCAGTCAAGGCGGATGCTATGTGTTTCACCCTTGTCAAGCGTTTGTTTAGCGCATCTTTCCAGATCTGAATGAAGAAGCCTCCACTAGTAAGCAACCGCTTCTTCCAGGACAAAGTGAAATTTTTATCGATGTTGCAAATGAACACGCTGAGTTTGCCGAATTCTACTGGGACAGAAGAGCAGTGATAGAAAACGCACAAGCGCTGGATATCACTTTCAACCACTATTCAGGGCTAAGCGGTTTCCGAGGATACAATTTTCACCCTGTGCTCTTTTGTGAACAGAACGTTCAAGTGGCCAAGATGATATCGCTGATCAGGCTAGTAGACCAAAAAGCAGCTCAAGTGCTAATGCCTTTTATTTTGGACTTCTAGAACTCTTATACTTCAGGAGTTGATCTTCCAGAAGGAGTGCAGCTTGCACTAAGTAATGAAGAACGCGAAAACGCTATATTCTTTATTCTGCAGACCAACCTGATAAGTCCAAGGCATGTGATGGAAGCGATTGGCCCACTCTGGGTCATTGCTGTTGAAAACCCTTCTCATTCCATGGAGATTACTGAAATAGAAGAGGATCAAACTCCTGCTATGGAAATCGCCCAACCAGACGCTGAAATGCAAATAGAAGTTGTCCCCAGCGATCCAACAGTCGAGTTTCCTCTTGTCGAACAAAGTGTTCAGATTGAGGCATCTACTCAATCTCTTGTCTCCGCGATAGAAGAAATTCATGTTGAAATTGCTGAAGAGCCATTTATCAGAGATAAAAGAAAGGCAAGACTGCAGTTTCTAGCTCTTATGGACTCATTCCATCTCCTAAGCGTTCCTCCTCCGAATCAGACTCGGACAGTGATCCAGACGCTCGAGATTTCAGAAAAGTAGTACGGAACTCACTTAACAACATTGAGGGTTCTTGCTCAAATTTTGGATACAGCTGATAGACAAATCCGAATTATTTCTGACACTCGAAGCCGTGATATTTCAAACGTTGCTACAAAGAACACAATCACCGTCATGGATACCATATCACCGATGATCACTTCTATTTTAGAAAAATTCAATCGGACGCTTGCGCAGAATGCTTCAGCTGGTACTGAGCGACACACTACTTCCGATCGAGCCTCTCAAAGTATCGCTGAACAAGTTGCCCTTTTGGTTGAAGAAGTCAGGCTTATGCGCAGACATATCGCTGACTTGAAGACGTACTTTGCTGATGTCAAGAAGGGGGAAGATAAAGAAAAGTCCAAGGCAATATCTAAAACAGATAATAAACACTGGCGATCAATGTTTGATGAAATAGTAAGCATAAAGAAGATGCTAACTAAAAAGAGAATGCCAAGATATTATCCAGGAAGGTACTTGCTTCCGGACTTGGACGTCGGCTTTTTGGAGAGTATGGGATTTCATCCTTATGCCGGGCCGCTTAGACGACCTATCAACTGGAAACCATCCAATGATAGAAGACAAGACATCTATTATGACTTAATTCGTGAACTTGGTATACCTCCAAGGGAATGGTGGACAGGCTGAAGGAACTGAATGAAAGCGCTAGACAGCGAAGGTATGACTATGATGAACTTCAACATTCCACCATGATAGACGTTGATCGACTCCTCATGGACTTAGCAAATGAGATCTTCCAAAAAGAAGAAAGCATAAAGCGACATAAAAGATGAACGCTTTATATTATGTTTTTTTTTTTATTTCAATAATCTTATATTCAGTATAAATCATGTATGCTTATCTCTCTATATAAATGAATGATTTATCGCTGAAACAACTTGTTGAGGCTAATCTAACATTAGCTAACTTTACTAACTTTCCAAACGCTAACTTATATTTATTTGGGCTTTTCTTTGAACTCTTAATCTATAAAAGAGTTATAAGAGTTAAGGCCTTGACATCATCAAAAAGGGGAAAATTGTTAGGAATTTCATGTTAGATGTTTTGATGATGACAAGATAGGATTTTATGTTAGACCCCAAAGTATAATGTAAGTTTATGTTTCATAGATCAATTGTATAAGCATTTGAAAGTATGTAATTTTGTTAGGCTTGTAATTTTTATCATTATAGATTTTAGACTAAGTATTAGATACCGAATCGCTAATAGAATTCTAGGTGAGTCTATTAAGAGATGAAGTTGAAGATCAGCATCTGAAGTCAAAAGAAGATGAAGATTAATTCTTAGTGTTTGTCAAACGCTAAAGGACTATTTCAGGATTCATGAATCAAGCGCTCAAAGCACTCTAGCAATCAGTATCAGATTCACCTGAAATAAATTCTCAAATCATGAAGGACTTAAATGCAATCATTCAACGGACATTTATTTCAAATGGGAAATCAATTCAAATGCATTAAATACATGATAAGAGCATTAAATGTGATAAGACAATATGACTTGTGGACAAGTCACTTTTTGACTAGACTGTCAGAGTTTATAGCTGCTCCCGTCCAATCGGAACCAGCAGGATTTCAGGAATGTCAGAGAAAAGGTATAATCACGCGCCGCGTGAAAGGCACGCTCCTACATGTGTCCAATGGACATAATCCCGAGAATTACCTATAAATACCTAATTCCAGTAAACCCAAAAAAAGAGATAGAGACATACGTAAATACATAAGAAAACTCTGCTGAAATTCTCTCTCAAAGAAAAAGCTTAGAAACTCCATAGCTAAAATTCGTCGAGCTTTTTACATACATTTCATACAGTCACAAATATCTCAAACATTTTCCAAAGAAGAAACCTAAACTCTTACTGAGATATCCCAAGTTGTTTAATCTTTCCAAAAACAAACAAACCATTGTGATAAAGCCCTCAACCTTTCATCTGAGTGAGAAAGTTGTTGAAACCCCTTACAGGCAGTATTTCTGAGTGAGAGAAACTTGTAGAAGAAGATCTTCATTGGTGCTGAAGTTTGTGTGATCAAGGAGCCCGAGATCACTTTCACCTATTTATTATCTTGTAGAACATTCTGTGTGATTCTTTGATAGTCAACTTAGTAAATTCCCTCCAAGTGAAGAAGGATGTAGCTGGGATTACATCACCCAGTGAACCTTATATATCTTATGTCATTTACTTTCATTATTGTCTTGTTTCATATTATTCTATCTATTCTGAAAAAGACAAGTTACAAGTTACTCTGCTAAGCGACTATATATATTTAACCAAAACGAACGCTAAAGCTTTAAAATCATTTTCTCTGTGCTAACCCTGATTAAGTGATCTAAGCATTACCCTACTTTGGTAAATTGCCGAAATCACTAAGTCTAAGTTATCTTTACTGTAGCGCCTGACCCAAGCGTTCAGCTTCCTAAGCGTTCTAATCTTTAAAAGTGATACGACATTTTTGAAGTTGAAAAAGACTTCAGGGTCTATTCAATCCCCCCTCTCCCCGCCCTCCCCTTCTAGACCCTTTCGTATGCCACTTGGGACCACCAAGAGCTTAACTCTTTTATAGTCTAAGAGCTAGAAAATTGACAAAGATTATATAAAGTTAGCGTTTAAACAATTAGAGGAGTTAGCTATAAATTAGTACATGTAACGAGAAACAAGATGTTTTAGCAAACTCATTCATTCAGATAATTAATGTAAGTACAATGAGTTAGAAGGAAAAGAAAAAACATTCATAAAGCGCTTAAAGAAAGATAAAGCAATAAAGATCTAGCACTTTCTCTTGTTTCCTGGAGAAGGCTTGGATTTGCTAGCGTCTTTCTGACTAGCATCCCTTTGCTCTTGCTTAAAAAGCATCTGAGCAAACTTCCATAGCCTATTGTTGGTTTCCGTCATCCTTCTATGCGTCTCATTAGCAAATTGAATACCATCCATAATTTCAGCCAATTCTTCAATACTCTGAAGACGCTTGTTCCGCAAAGAAGGGTCGACTCCCAGTTTGCACAACAAGTCTTCAAAGATATCATAAGTCCTTGTGACTGGAGCTCGGCGCGGATTTGGATATTTTTGGAACAAAAACAGCAAATGGCGGAATGCCTAACTCTTCCAGAAGTTCCACAGAGAAGTCTGGGATAGGGAAACCTGTGTAGAAATGTGGTTTTCATTTATTAAGGATGGCCTACTGGGTGGATGAAATTGTATTCTGAAGCTCTTCCCAGAAGCTATCTTCAGAGCTTGGAGCGCTCTTGGACTGGCCTTTCCCTTTTTCCCACTTCTTGACATCAGCAAGGGTTTTCTTGACTTCATTCATGTCTTGCCGTAGTAACTTCACTTCTTCGACTAGAAGAGCAACTTGCTCAGCGATAGACTGGTCGATTGAATTTGACTGATTGTGTCGCTCTATATCGGTTGAAGCATTCTGAGCTAGCGACTGATTGAAAGTGGCAGACAAGCCTTTGATTAAAGGGCACATTCGGTCAAGTACAGTTTTAGTACTTTTGGCCGCTGAATTGGCTATGTCATGACTTCAAGTATCTGAGGTGAGTCTAATGAGACGCTCATTCCGGACCAGTTTTGAACAGGAACTTTCAATGTTGAGAAGAGAGTTCCAAACTGCCTTTCTGAAGTCTTTCGCTTCTTGTTCGTTGTCAGAATCGGAGTCAGAGGAGGGGGAGGAGCACTCAGGAGATGGAATTAATCCATAAGAGCTTGAGACTACGGCTTTGCCTTTAGATTTATCGCCGATAAAGGGTTCCTCAGGGTCCTCGGTGACTTCTTGAATCGCTTGATTTAAAGATTCAGTTGCAGCATCAATCTGTGCAACTTGAATTTCAAGGGGTATCTCTTTTACTAGAGTGCTTGCGGCATCTTGCATTGCAGCGTCTGGCATCTCAGCGTCAAGATGAGGAGTTCCTTCCACTTGAACTTCTGTGATTTCCACAAATGAAGGCCTTGGAAAGGGAATGACCCAGAGTGAGCCAATCACTTCCAGAACATGCCTTGGACTAATCAAGTTAGTCTGCGGGATATAAAATATAGCGTCTTCGAGCTCTTTAGTACTTAACGCTAAGTCAACGTTTTCTGGCAGAGTTACTTCTGAAACATAGGAATTGAAATTGTCCATCAACAACGGCATAAGGGCCTGAGTAGCTTCTTGATCCACTGGCCTAATTAAGGATTTGATCTTGGCCACTTGGATATTCTGCTCACAGAAAATACTTAGAAGAATAGAGTCTCTGAAAGCGTCTAGATCAAAAAGGTCATTGAACGTAACATCAAGCGCTTGAGCGTTGTCTAGAACAGCTCTACCCATATGATCTTCTTCCTCATGCTCATAAATTAAACGCATGTGCGCATCACTTAGCACCGGGAATGCATCTCGCTTGCTTGTAGATGCATCCTCATTCAAATCAAGGTGAACTCGCTGAACAAAATTTTAATGTTGATAAAATACGTAGCGTCCACCCTGAATGAATAACTCGAGCTGGTTGCGAATGCAGCACTCCACACCTTGCCTAAAGTATGGTAGATTGTTAACATTGCCAACAAGAGATATGCACTGCTCAAGCAAGAATATGGCAAAACTTCGACGCCTGTGTTCAACTCAAAATTAAAAAGAAAAGTATATCTCACCAATTCTTCAAGTGAGTAAAAGTGCAGCACAAATTCTTCAGCCCATTGAGCATTATCTAGCATCCATCGTCTGCCTAGCTTATCAGCTTTGTCTTTGTCTTTCCTTGCAGCGGGATACTTATCAAACCGTTCTAAGTCGCTTTCATAGTCTTCTACCCATAATCTGGCAAGATATTCACGAGCTTCATCTTCTACTCATGAGTTGATTGGATTGCGACGCTCAGCAACAACTGGTCCTTACCTTTCCATAATTTGAGGGGTCTTGAAGATTCAACGTTCTGGGGAGAGTGAATGACCTTTAGCTTGATTAAGTACCCAATTTTGTTCAACATTTCCTTATCGGGGTCTCTAAGCCAACCTGCGATATTTGGATTCTTGATCACAACCTTGTTTTGGCGCGAATGGTACGACGCTTTTTCAGCACGGCCAAAACAGTTGAAACGCCCAGCATCAAAGTCAGACAAGTTGACCGATGTACGACTGATATAACCCAATCACGAACCCAAACTCTTCTTAGTGTGAAGACCATGATCAGCTAGCTTCTCAAACACAACAAACTTTTGGAGGTCAGAAAGACGAGGGTCGTGGAGAGTATCTTGAAATATCTTCTCCATGTTGACCATTTGAGAGGTGTGATTTTCTCTCGAGGCATAATAAAATTCAACGTTTGGACCATAGCCTCTAGGAAAGAAATTGATCACACAAGGAGAAGGACTAGTTGGTGTGGGAACAATGGCAATCGCTTCAGTTGAAGCTGCTTCAATCGGGATAGCATGGGCCATTTCTGTTGATCGCTCAGCATCATCAGTCGCTTCCTTAGCTGGAGAAATTTTAGCATCAGGAAGGACATGATCTATTTATTTAGCGATATCCATGACTGTTGACACATCCACGTCCAACTCGATACAAACCTCGGGAGGGGTTGCCACAGCGACAGTCAAAACTTCAGAATCTGCTGCGATTGGAGCTTAAACGAGCAAGTGTTTAAGATAAAAGAAAGATTTCTACTCAGTAGAATTCTAAGATAAAGAGAGAGAAACGCTTACCCTGAGGACTTTCATGAACCTCAGTCGCTTAAGCGTCAGGAACAGATGGTTCATGTGCCTCGGGCTCCAAAGAAACACCATCGTCAAGATTGACAAGAGTGGTCAGAGAAGTAGCACGAATAGGAATATTGCATTTCTCTAAAGTATTAAGAACATACTGAATATCGGCTTCTCTACGAGCTGAAAAAATTATCCTAGCGTTAGAAGAAAATAACTAACAAGGAAAGGATAACGTACTTTGCAAATGTACAAATACTTACCCTGATCGCTATCAAAATCCTGTGAAGGAGGATTAACTTCAGGCTCTGCAATAGGTTCAGAAGCTCTGCAATAGGTTCAGAAGGAGGAACAATACTCGCTGGTTCTAGCTCAACTGGAGTGCTTGTTGATTCCATTGGAGTGGTTTGTTGAGTGCGCTTTTGAATGAGCGGCATTTTCTCTTCTTCTTCTTCCTCGACTTCTGGGACAAAAACAAAATTTGGAGGAGGAGAAAGGGATTTTTGGAGGAGAAGAGGGAGACGACGATTTCTCTTGGTCTCTTTCTTCATTTTCTTCTGCTTCTTCACTAGCTTGGATGGCTCAAAGTCCTTCTTTGTAGCTTCTCTTTTTGATCGCTTGACCACTACCTCATTTTCAGGTTCATCTGATGAGGAAGTCACTTGTTCCTCATCATCACCACGAACTCTCCATTCAGCAAGGAGTCGCTCACGTTCTTGTTTAAAGACTGCTGCACCACCGCGTCGCTTGGGGTTTAGCAGTTCACTAATCATCTTTTTACCATAGAATTTAATAGCTGGAACTTTGGACTAGCGCTTAAAATATAACTTAAAAGAATCCCATAAGGCTTAGGATTCACTGACTTCTGCATCGCTGCTTTGAAGCAATTAAACACATACAGAGCCCAATTGACCTTCAGCTTGGTCAAAATGGCTATCATCATCTTGTACTGCAGATTTGAAATCTTATCAAACAATCCCTTCCGACATTCCACCATCTTCGCACACATGTCTGCAAGAATGACATACTAGCCCTTCATGTCATTTTTGTTAAAATTCAGTTCATATGCGGCAGCAATGTTGTCTCTCCAGACTCTTTCCTAAACCTTGGTAGCATCTCCCGACGTAACTTTTTCAACTTCTCCACCGTCAGTGGGTAATTGTAACATATTAGAAAGAAGTTGGGGAGTGAGAATAAACGGTGTTGAAGCAAAGGGGAAGGTGTAGGAGATTGAGTTTCCATCGTCAGAAATGACGGCATTCTCAAAGAAAAAAACTTAACCTCTTCCTCATGAGTCAGAGAGTGGGAGATTAGAAAATTTTGGAGTCCAGAATCTTGAATGAGAGGGAGGATTTCTCTCATTGGAAAGTGTTGATTATCAAAGAGGTATTCCTAGTTGACTAGGAAACCAGCATTATAGCCCATAGCTTTTTCAGTTTTGGATTTTGAGGTATTTTTGGCATTAGATTTTGAAGATTTTGAGGGTTTTGGTGGCGTCGTTGATGAAAAAAAAAGGTGTTGAGCTTTTTGAGAGAAAAAGAAGAAAGTCTTTTTGCCTTAGAGAATTTTTACATCAAAGTAAATATAAGAGTGATATAGTTTTTCTGTAAAAAGTTGAAGGGTTTAAATAGAATGGCAAAAAGTAACTCCTCAATTGCTCGATAAATGCCACGTGTAAATGTAGTTAATCAGAAATGAAAAACATTGAATATGAGTCGTTTAATCATAAAGACGGATGTGAAATATAGCGATATTTTGGGTAACTGCTGTGAATAATAAATTTGGAATCCGCAGTTACTTCAAAAAGTATGAAAATTTTGAAAAATTTCAGCGTGAATTGCATGCGCCTATTGGTACACTGACACGTACCTAGTCATGTGCAGTTGCTGAACCGCCTATTTTGAGATAGGTATCATTAAACATCAGTTTGATTTGATAGGAGCGCATGGGCAGTTGTCGAAATTTTATCTTTGGACTTATCCACACACTACCTTTTTAGCGATGTAAACAATGCATGAATTTTGGAGAAAGTTATTTAGTGTCAAAATGGGAATATTTGTAACGCTGAAGTCTTCTTTTTAGAATAAAGACAATTGAATCACTTTTTAAGAAATATTATTTTTGTTTTATTAGCGATCAATCTGACATGCATAAAAGTAAACACTGATGATCAATGCATAAAATTTTGAAAATCAATTTTGATCATTGTCGCTTACTATTTGAGATAACTACAATTTTAAAATTTCCCCTAAAATTGATAGCTCATTTCAATTTTGAATTCGATTTAGATATTACAATAAAGCGAATTCCACCTAAATTATATGCCTATAGAAAGTCTGATGATTCATGATTAAGTGTTTAAATCAATCATACCTAATTCACTTCTCAAAGTGAGAAAACGTTGTTCATTGAGCGCTTTGGTGAAGATATCTGTCATTTGTTTGTCAGTTCCAATGAAATGCATGGAGATATCTTTCTTTTGACCATGGCCATGCAAGAAATGGTACTGAATGTCAATGTGTTTAATTCTAGAATGAAGGACTGGGTTCTGGGTCATAGCTAAAGCGCTTTGGTTATCACAATGGATTGGGGTGGGACCTAAGAGGATTCCATAATCTCTAAGTTGTTACCTCATCCAAAGGATTTGGGCACAACAGCTTCCAGCGGCTACATACTCAACTTCAGCGGTAGAATTCGCTATGATTGTTGTTTGTTACTATGCCACGAGACCAATCTATCACCTAGAAATTGACAAGTACCTCTAGTGCTTTTTCTATCTATTTTGCATCCTGCAAAATCTGTGTTTGAATAACCAATTAGTTCAAAAGGAGAGTCCCTTGGATACCACAAGCCCACATTTTGTGTGCCTTTTAGGCATTTAAAGATTCTCTTGGCAGCAATTAAGTGTGACTATCTAGGATCAGCTTGAAAGCGTGCACACATGCATATCGAAAACATAATATCAGGTCTATTAGCGGTAACATAAAGAAGTGATCCAATGATACCTATATAATTAGTGATATCAATTTTCTTCCCACTTTCGTCTTTATCTAACGTAAGTGTTTGGCTCATCGGAATTTTTGAAGATGATGCATTTTCCATACCAAATTTCTTAATCATATCTCTTGTATATTTAGCTTGGTTTATAAAAATGCCATTAGGGAGTTGTTTAACTTGTAATCCTAAGAAGAAAGTTAATTCACCCATCATACTCATTTCAAATTGATCTTGCATCATTTTCAAAAATTTCTCACACAATCGCTTATTAGTAGTTCCGAAAATAATATCATCAACATAAATTTGGATTAAGAGAATATCTTCGTTATGGGTAATTTTGAATAACGTTGTGTCAACGTTGCCTTTTGAAAAGCCTTTACTTGTAAGAAAGATAGAAAGAGTGTCATACCTGGCTCTTGGTGCTTGTTTAAGACCATAAAGTGCCTTAGCCAATTTGTAGATCATACTTTTATCATGGTTGTTGATGAATCCTAGGGTTGCTCCACAAACAATTCTTCTTGGAGTTTACCATTCAGAAAAACACTCTTCACATCCATTTGATACACTGTGAATTTGTTGAATGCGGCAAACACTAGGAACATCCGAATCGCTTCAAGACGGGCTACTAGGCATAAGTTTCATCAAAGTTAATACCTTCTTCTTGACAATAACCCTGAGCGACTAATCTTGCTTTGTTTCTTACAACAAAACCATCTTCGTTCATTTTGTTCCTGAAAATCCATCTAGTCCCAATAACTCTTTGGTGAGTTGGCCTGGGAACTAGCTTCCAAATCTTACTATGCTAAAATTGGTTAAGCTCCTCTTGCATCGCTTCTACCCAACTTGAATCACTTAGGCAATGTTTGGTTATGTTTTGGGGCCATTTTGGCCCAAAAATCTGACCAGATAGTGTTTGGCTACCACCGTTTCTGAAAAGAATATTTGGCCAGATTTACCATTCTCTCTTCACTGTCTTTCTCCTTCTACTGTCTCTGACATCTATCCAATCTATCTCTATCCATATAAACTTTTGACCCGTCATAATTTCTATGTTGTATTACCAAATCTTTTTATTATTGTTTCTTTTAGATTGCCAATTAGTAGTTACAACTCTCAAATAATAAAAATTGAATATATATGTAAAATTAAATCGGCATGTGCCGATTGAGTGACAATGGAGTAAAGGTTGGTTTCAATAAATTGTTAGTTTTGAGCTAGTGATTTATTAAGCATCTTAACAGAGAATTTTTTATGAAATAATTACTATAATATAGTTTTCAAGTGCATAATAATTAAACAAACCAGTTGGTATCTATTTAATAATTTGAAATACGAAACAAGTAGAATGAATTCATTAGTACTACTATGTATTTAAATATATATATATATATATACATATGATATTTATTATTATATATTATGTGTATATATATACTATATATTTATATATGTGACCAATAATTTATTTTTATGTGTTAATAAAAATAATTAGACACACATATCAATATATATGAACTAAATTACATATATATACATATATATGTTCATCTATATAAAAATAACTACAAACTCAATATTATATTATAATTTACAACTATTAACTAATTATTAACAAACATAAATTTACATGATTTGACTGCTACAATAATTTTTGTTCTCTTTGAGAACAAAAACAAACACTATCTCACAAAAAAAAAAATCCCAAAATCACACATTCAAAATAAAATCAAACACAATCTCATTAAATAAGCATATTTTCCAAAAACAAATTCACCAATAATTCTCAACAAAATATCATCCCAAAACATAACCAAACATAGCCAAATATTTTTAAAAAATAGATATTATTTAAGAAAGAAAACAGGTATATTTAAGTATTATTATTATTTCTGATTATTACTTGTATTTAATTGACAAACAGGGTTTATATGGTTTCCTGTTTTTCTTATTCTAGTTGCTAGACTATTTTATAAATTAAATAAAAAAGAAAAGGAAAAAAAATAAAAAAAAGGGAGGGGGTTACACGCGCACACACACACACAAGCACACGCACGATCACACACACACACACACTGTTACACGCACACACAAACACACACACACAATCACACACACACGCACACACAAACACACACAAAAACATACACACAGTCACACACACATTGTTACACGCACGCTCACACATTCACATTTACACACAAGCAATTTTTAAATTAAGATACATATGTGTGTGTATATATATATATAGATAGATACATATATATATATATATATGAATATATATAAACTTTTCTTTTAAGAATATATATCAACTACTATTACTTATATATATATATATACACTACTATTACTTATATATATGCATATATATTTATCTATATAATAATTATTACAATCTCAATATTATATATACTACTATTACCTACATATATAAATATATATTTGTACATATATATATATAATAATTATTATAATCTCAATATTATATTATAATTTTTAATTATAGACAGATAAAAACTTACATGATTTGACAGCTACAGTAATTTATGTTCCCTCTGAAAACAAAACCAAACACTATCTCACCAAAAAATCACTCAAAAACCAACTCCCAAAAATAACCAAACATAATCCCATCAAAATTGCACGTGTCCCCATAAATTTTTCACCAATAATTCTCACCAAAATACCATCCCAAAACATAACCAAACATAGCCTAAGCGCTTCATCCACTTTCTTTGGTTCCATTTGAGATAGAAAACTCGCGAACATGGCCTCATTGAATGTAGTGGCCCTAGTCCTTACAGGAGCTCCAATATCTCTAATTAATAAATCTGGTGGATGATCTCTAAGCCATTTATGGTCTAGTTGGAAAGGGTTGAGAGACTCTTGATTATCAATCGCTTGACCCTCATTTGCCTCTTGCGCAGTCACTTTATCATTCACAATTCTAATTTGCTCTTGATGATCATTCTCTTCATGATCATCAGCATTTCTTGCAATATCATCATTGATAACCTCACGAGTAACCTTAGGATTAAGCATAAAGATCTCATCATCCTCCTCATCATCACTATCATCACCAAGATTGATCAGAGACGCTTGTTGGGAAAGATCTTCAACTCCTACATCATCAATATTAACCTTAATCGGCTCTTAGTTAGCATCATCAAATACGACATGAATAGATTGCTCAACCTTCAATTTGATCTTATTTAGGATGCGAAAACTCTTTCCAGTCTTGGCATAGCTTAGAAAGATTCCGTCATCCACTTTAGGATCAAATGTCTTTAGGTTGTGGGATCCATTGTTATGAATGAAATATTTTGAACTAAATACATGAAATAAGAAACGTTAGGCTTACATCCCTTCCATAACTCATATGGAGTCTTTTCATGTTACTTGTTGATCATACATCGGTTCTGAGTGTAGCAAGCGGTGTTGATTGTTTTGGCTCAAAACTTTTAAGGTAGCTTGGACTCTCCTAACATTGTCCTAGCGGCTTCTTTAAGCGTTCTGTTCCATCGCTCGGCAACTCCATTCTGTTGAGGAGTTCTAGGCGCAGAATACTCATGGAGTATTCCAAAATCTTTACAAGACTTCTCAACAATATGGTTAGTAAATTCAGTTCCTCTATCGCTTTTAATTCTCATCACCTTTAAATCTTTTGAGGTTTGTAATTGACGGATTAGCGCTATGAGCTTGCCACTAGTTTCATCTTTAGACACTAAAAATTTACCCATGTATAGCGTGAGAAATCATCAACTATCACTAGCGAATACTTTTTACCACTAACACTCATGATTTGAATAGGACCAAACAAATCCATATACAATAGTTCAAGAATTCTAGAAGTAGATAGATGCGGTTTCTTCTTAAAAGATGATTTGACTTGTTTACCCAATTGGCATGCATCACATAAGCGATTTTTCTGAAAGGAACCCTTAGGTAATCCCTCTACAAGATTTAGTGATATTAATTTAGAGATTGTCTTAAAGTTGAGGTAGTTCATCTATCCATGCCATAACCAACCCAATTAATTTTGATTCTAAGCAACAAAGCACGTAGAGTTGTTATCAATTGTTAAACCCCAATCTACCAAATAAGTATTATGTGTTCTTTTTCCTTTCAATTTAGTAGATCTAGTCTTAGCGTCGTTAATATAGCAATAGTCACCAGATAATTTAACTGAAAGCCTTTATAACAAAATTGACTAATGCTCAATAAATTATGCTTAATACCCTCAACATAATATACGTCACTTATCATGCCGTTCCCCCTATGCATGATACCTTTGGAATTGTCACCGAATATGGCTTAAGGACCATTAGTTGCATGATAGTTGATCAAAAGATCCTTTGAGCCTGTCATGTGCCTTGACGACCCACTATCGATGTACCAAATTGATGTATCGGTGCTGGCTCTAGGTACCTGCATTCACACGACAGTTCTAATTCTTTTTAGGTACCCATTGTGACTTGGGTCCTTTAACATTAGTAGCGTTAGTCTGAATTAAAACTTTTGAAATCCATATTTTCCTAGTCTTTATTGCGGGAGGATCGGCCTTTTTGGGCTTCGGTTTGTGTTGTGTGTGTTTTTTAAGTGTATAGTAATATCCTTGATCATAGTTATAATGATAATTGTAATTGTAATCATAATCATCATAGTATTGATAATAAGACCTTGATCTTTGTGGATATTGACACTGGTATTTTCTTTGCACTGGCTTAGGGTACACCTTGGACACTTGACGCTTAGCGTTTGATTCACATTTGCAAGGTTTCTCCTTAACCTTTTCAACGTTTGGATAAACTTTCTTTTGTGAATCATTTACTTTCATCTTTCCCTTGACTGAGTTAGCTTTTGCTTTCTCATTTGGCCTCTTACCACTGTCCTTTGGTTCATTCAGCATTTGACTGTTTGGACTTTTCTCAACAAATGCTACACTTTTTCCTTTGTTGGTTGTCTTAACCTTAGACGTTTTTGATTTATTACTGAATTTATCACAACCTAAACCGGTCATTTCACCAAAAAGTATAGTTACCTCAGTCACATTATCTAGCTTTCTTGAAACTTTTGAAGATAAGACAAGCTGCTTTAATTTAGCAAGTCTAGCAATCAGCTCAGCTTCTCTCTTGACTACCATATCAAGATCACTTTTCAACTGAGCGACCTCTAATTCAAGCGATTGGTTCTTCTCAATGCACTGTTGTTAAACTAGAAACTCGGCTTTGAGCATCACGTTCTCTCTTTTAATCGCTGAGATCTCATCAGTGTGTTCTTGATATAGTCTAGCGGCACTATGACAATCTTTATAATACTGATTGACTTTGTCAAGTAATTCTTCATAAGAAAGAGGATGAGATAGTTCAGTGTATACTTCAGGTAGTGAGTCTTCAGACGCTTCTTCATCTCTCGCCATGAGAGAAATTAGAGCTGAGTCACTAGATGGCTCATCATCGCTGCTTTCATCAGAAGATTCTAAATCCTATTCAGGTGTGGAGAATGGTTCAAATTCCGCTAGCAAACCTTGTTGACGAAGGTTGCTCCTGAATTGGTTTCTATCCACATGATCTTGACTTGTGGACTTAGATACATTTGGATAAGGGCAATTTACCTGGTAGTGCCCTGGTTTTCTGCAATTATAACAAAGGTTAGTTCTCATCTTTTGTTCAGTTGTTAACCTTTTGGAAACCACTGGCGCTGAGAGAGTCTAATTCAAATTCGGAGACGTAGGCGCTTGGTATTGAACTAGCACTGGAGGTTACGGTGCAGAATACACTGGCGCTTGATACTGAGGCACTTGTGCAGGGGGAGAGGTTTGAAATAATGTCTGTCCATTTGAATTTTTCTTCTCATGTCTCAGAAATTTCTTAAATGTCTTGACTAACAAAGCCATTTCCTTTTCCTTATTTGATTATGACACTTTCACCTCACTTGTAGCTTTACGCTTACTTTTGTTAGTTGCAATTAAAGCTCCAGATACAATCGCTGAAGTCGACGTATTCTGACTTCTCCTAACTCAAACTCAAAAGCCCTTAGCTCAAAAAATGCATACTCTAAAGTCATGATATCCAACATCGGAGATTCATTCATCGCTACAGTCTTCATCAAATACTTGCTTGGAAGACTTCTTAAAATCTTGTTGACCATTTCTTTATTGGTTAACTCCTTGACCAATGATGCCAACTCTGTAATAAGCGAAGTAAACCTCGCATCCAATTGATCTAGCGTCCCGATGGGCTGCATCTTGAAATGCTCAAATTTCTACATGACCATGGAGAGCTTGTTCTCCCTCATCTATGCAGATCCTTCACACATAGAGGCCTATTGGGAATCCTGTCGGCATGCGTAGTGGAAAATGACGTGGGAATGCTCACCACGGTCAAAAAATGGCTTTCTAGTATATTTTCCATGAAAGACTTGGGAGAAATAACATACATTCTATGAATTCGTATCTATAGGGATAGAACGAATAGAATGATAGGTCTCTCCCAAGACCTTTACTTAGAAAAGGTCCTAAAGAGGTTTAGGATGGACAATTCTAAGAAAGGTCTCTTCCCACGAGATATGGAGTACACTTGTCCAAATCTATGTGTCCTCAAAGTGAGGAAGATAGAGATGAGATGAGTAAAGTACCCTATGCCTCTGTCGTTGGTAGCCTGATGTATGCAATATGTGTACAAGACCCGACATTGCCTATGTCGTAAGCGTGGTGAGTCTATTTCAGGCAAACCAGGGAAAGGAATATTGGATAGCTGTGAAAAATATCCTAAAGTATCTCAAGAGAACTATGGATTTGATTCTCATCTATGGAGGTGGAGACCTGAAGATGGAAGGATACACTGACTCAGATTTCCAGTCTGATGTTGATGACCGTAAATCCACTTCAAGGTTTGTTTTCACGCTTAATGGTGGGGCGATGTCTTGGAAAAGTTCTAAACAAAGCACAACCGCGGATTTCACCACTGAGGCAGAATATGTGGCAACCTCAAGGAAGTTGTTTAGATGAGAAATCTTCTTGGAGAACTTGAAGTGGTTCCTAGTTCACAGCTCTGATTGCCACTTTATTGTGATAACAATGGAGCAATAGCATAAGCTAAGGAACTAAGGTCTCATAACAAGTCTAAACACATTGAAAGAAGATTTCACATCATCAGACAGATCGTTGGCAAAGGAGAGATAGCATTGCAGAAAATAGTCTCAGCTGACCCGTTCACCAAACCACTACCTTAGGTTGTTCTGGACCAACACCTGGAAGGGATGGGTATAAGATACCACAATGAGTGGCAATGAGTGCAAGTGGGAGATTATTAGGATTATGCCCTTAAATGCCATAGAGGATAGAATGATAGGGTATCTTTCTTGTAATTAACTTATTTTGATATTATTAATAAAGGCATTATTTAGTTCATTTAAATCTTATCTGTTTCTATAAGTAGTGTAAAATATTTTGTCCATGTTTTCAGTGCGATCCCTCTACTTCCTATAGGATAGGAAGATTGGCACTAGAGAGATTAATCTTGATTACTAAAAACAAGTTCGCAAGTAAAATAAAGTCTTTAATGGACAAATAAAGACTTAGAACACTTGTACAATCTTATCTTTGACATGGGAGTGCCTGTCTAGTACCATGGGATGGTAGGAAATTAAGATTGTAGGCACATCAGTGGAACTGATATGCTCGAACACGACTCGCATCGGTTCTATTACATGGGTTTTCACTATATGACTGTCAATGACAGAACTGATTATGCGTAATAGGTATAAGTGAACCTTTGACCTGAAATTTCAGGCTGAAGATGCACTTGTGACATCAAGTATTTCATTAGAGTAGTTA
This sequence comes from Buddleja alternifolia, assembly GCA_019426215.1. Lineage (NCBI taxonomy): Eukaryota > Viridiplantae > Streptophyta > Magnoliopsida > Lamiales > Scrophulariaceae > Buddleja > Buddleja alternifolia. Next base: position 7,350,870 of record CM033395.1, read on the forward strand.
CACCCAATTCACCCATTGGTGGGGTCGACCTCGAAATGCGGCTTGATGGGCAAGTGGTAGTCTTAGCTGATATTTATATGGGATTTTTTCTCTCATAAGTGAGTGAGAAAGTACCCTATGTGATTATAGATACATAGAGATCAAAGTCTTTGGCCAAAGCAAAAAAAGACGATTGTGCGAGGCACTAAATCGATCTCAATGATCTCGTATTATTATAATCAATACATATGGTCAAGTCCAGTGAGTTTGACATAACCATGACTCTCACTTGACCGAGGTACACAAACAGAGGGCTTATACTTATACGGTATTTACGATTGGAAGGATGCAGAATGATCCTATCATTTGTTTTCGTTTCGGCTACGAATGGGCCACGTGATTGGCTAGGTGTTACCCACTTCCTTTGGTTTTCTCTCATTGCTAAACGAAACGAACTTAAAGAGTCACGTTAAAGGATTGATAAAGAAAAATGAAAAAGGAGTTTCTATTTTTCTTCTAGGAGTTTTAATTTATTGGATAAATTAAATAATTAATTATTCATTAGATGAAACACTTTATTATAAGGATAAAATTAATTAATAATTAATTTTCTGTGGAAATAAATTAATGAATTAATTTATCTAATTAATTTGATTATTTACTTAATTTATTTATTTATTAGATCTAATAAATAATTAATTAAAACAAAAGGATCCCCGAGACTTGAGGAAGGCGTCCAAGAGAACGTTTATCAAGCAATATTGGGCGTCCATAAGGATGCCCAACATAACAAGGGGTCTTTTGTTTTGTCTTGTTCAATAAGTCAATGAGATATATAAGGAGTCTTTTGACCTAGAACAATACATGCTCTCTCATAACTCTCCTAGAAAAAAGAAGAAAAATCTTCCTCCTTTCTCTATACTAGCCGTGCCCCCCCCCCCCAGAGATTAGCGGAAATTTTTCGTCAATCAATCCGTGCATGATAATTTAGAGACAGTGTAATTTCGTTGTTCGGATCGAATTCAAGAATTGAAGATTACACGAGGATTGAAGATATCAAGGCTTCAACCATTTGAATTTTGAGGAGGAAGAAGATTCTCCAACTACTTCGCTTCAACGGGTAAGTGGTTATTTGTTAACGAATTAATCAATTTGAATATGTGATCATTGAAATTCAACTTTGGGTTTTAAAATAGAATATTTGAAATCCTTCCGCTGCGTTTATATGATTTTTCGCGAAACCCAACAGTGGTATCAGAGCTAATCTCAGATTCGCATATTTAATTGTGTTTATGTGATTTATGATATGCATAATATGTTTTTTTGAAGAATGCGATTATGTGTTAATTAAATCTACGTTTTTATGATTTTAAGCATGGGTTTTGATTTTTATATTTATTGTAAATCTGGGATTTTTTGTGATGCATGAAAAAATTGGAAAAACGGGGCCCAAAGGCCCCGAGGTTGCTGCACGCAGCGCCGTGCGTTCACCCAGCGCGCCACACGGCGCCATGTCAATACACGACCACTGGCACCGTGTCAATACATGGCCAGGTCGTGTGGCCTATCCACTCAGCCACACTGCCCGACGGGTCGTGTGTTTCGACACACCACCCGCTGATTTAAGTCCGGGATCTTGGTCTGTAAATGGGCTATGTATTGGGTCGAAATTGGAATTTGGGTTTTTGGGTAAATTTAATTATTCTGGTGGGTCAAAAGGATGATGACCCAGTATAATTCAAATTAAGCTCGATTAGCAATTTAATCAATTTCGACTTATTAATTAGTTTGGGCTTAATTTAATTAATTCCAAATGGGCCATTGGATAGGTGATTTGGGATTTAAATTAAAACTAGCCCGATAGAAATTAATAATGCATGCATGTTTTTCCTAATTAATTAATTTGAGCACAATTGAATTAAGTCCAAGTAGAGCAAAAGGATGGTAATTTGGGTTTGATGAAATCGAGCCCAATAAGATTAATTGGAATAAAATATTTAATTAGAATAATTAATTATTTTTCTTGGAGATTAATAATTAATTTATGGATTAAATATTATTATTTTTCCTCGACTTGGAAATTACTTGAATATTTGAATAAAGAATATATATTATTTTTCTTGGATGATTAATAATTAATTCTTTAATCAAATAAAAGTCTTTCCATTTAATGATTACTTTAAATCATAATAAAATAGGGTTCCATATTTTATGTATTTATTTTAGTTGGACTAAAATTATTTTAAAGGTAGATATACTCAATCATAGTTTTGTATATCTAAGTCATCTAGAAGGGCTAGAATGATTTTAATTGAAATGAATAATATATAAAAGTTGGGAATTTTATAAAGGACTTTTTAGTTGGACTAAAATTTTAAATTATCAACATAAGTGTTTTAATATTGCGAGCATGTATTAAATGTTGCGAGCATGTATTAATTGATGCGAGCATGTCTTATGTGATGGAAACATCAATCATGGACTTAGGTTATATTCGATTTACTTTTCTTTCAATGGGTTGTTGTAGTAAGATAATTTAGAATTATTTAAGCCCGTAAAGTTTTGTTTTTCTGCTTTACCTTTCCATGTGATGGTCCATTGGCTTGGGCCCTCTAGAAAAGTCCATGATCGAGTGTAAATGGATTTATTTATTTGTTTATTTAATTCCATGATAATATTAGTAGTCATAATTATTAGTAGTATAATATGCTTGTTCAGTATGTGATAATTGCGCTATATAAATTGATTAATGTGCAAAGTGAGACCAAATATTTGACAATTTAAATTCTCCCAAATAAATAATACCGAGTTAGAAAAGGATGTGTGACATCCTCGCCCTCCACTAAGCTTACTAAAATTAAAATTACTACAAATGTATAATGCTTCCCAATTATGGGGGTTATGCATTTGGAAATAATTTGAAATTTTACTAAGTGCATGGAATACCTTAATCGAAGCATATTTCACCCCAGAAACCAGTTAGGTTTCAAGGTGAAATTCAAAAGTTACATTAAAGGAGTTAGTGGGAATGAACTCGGATAGTTCTCGAGCTTAGAAATCGGTTAGGTTGCGTCTTAGTGAACTATGGGGAAAGGTATTGAAATATTTATTGGATAAATTGATGTTAGACATCACTTCAATTAATTGATGGGCCAGAAATAGGTTAGGTTGCAACTCATGTAATTAATTGAGGACCTCAATACTCGCTGTGGAATCAATGCCAATGATGATTCCCGATTATCAAATGGGAGTGTGGGATTCGAAAAATGCAGTGGGAGCCAAGATAATTTTAAGTCCTTAAGTTTTCTTGGTTAAGTCAAATACAAGTAATCTAATTAAATCTGATTTATTTCTGCAGTTATTTTTTCGTTTATTTCTCTCAAATATGACAAACCCACTTTCAATTCTATTTGAAAAGAATACCCTTACTGGACCCAATTATGTGGACTGGCTTAGAAGTTTGAGGATTGTCCTCAATATGGAATCTCTGGGATACGTCTTGGAGGCTGATATCCCGGCGGTTCCAGCTAGAACACGTGCTAGTGAGGAAGTGGTCCAAGGCCATGAAAAATGGGTCAAGGACGACATCCGGGTGAGAGGATACATGATGGGGTCTATGACCAATGAACTTCAAAGTCACATGATAAGATGCCCACTGCAAGAGCTATCCTAGCTCACCTGGTAGAGTTCTATGGTGAGCATAGTCAAACTGCACGATATGAGATATCGAAAGAGCTCTTCGGAGCCAAGATAAAAGAAAATGAGAAGGTTAGTGATCATGTCCTCAAAATGATATCGAGGATTGAGAAGTTAGAAGCTCTCTACTTCACCATGAATGCCACCCTTCAAACTGACTTAGTCTTGCAGTCTCTTCCTGATTCCTTCTCCCAATTTGTGGTTAATTTTAACTGCAATGAGATAGAGTGCAATTTAGCTGGGTTAATGAACAAGTTGGTTGCTGCACAATCTCAAATGAAGCCAAAGGGAAAGAAAACTGCCTTGGCCATCAGTTCTGGACCTAAAAAGTCTAAGTCTAAGAAGAACAAGAACATGAAGCAGGCTGGCAATCTAGGAGCTGAAGGGGGTGTTCAAAAAGGTAAGGAAAAGACTCAAGGGTTTTATAAGAGCAAAGGACCTAAGAAAATAGACAGATGTCTCGAGTGCGGTGAACTTGGCCACTGGAAGAGGAATTTTCCTATATCAGGCAAAGGCGCAAAAGGTATGGAACTTTTTGCTTTTGAAACTAATTGTTCTATGACCATTTTTTCTACTTCATGGATTCTGAACTCAGGGGATAGTGCCCATGTGTGTTGTTTGGAACAGAATCTACAGAGAAGTAGAAAACTGGGCCGAGAAGAAGTGATGATCAAAGTAGGCAGCTAGGAAAGCGACGCAGCTACTAGGATTGGATTTACTTCTTTATATTTGAATTTTGGATATTTACTATTTTTAGATAATGTTTTAGTTTTGCCCAAGGGGCTTAAGAACATTGTTTCCATTCCTATCTTAGTTAAGATAGGATATACATTCCGTTTTTCTAAATTAAATTGCGACATTTATTATGGAAATAAATTAGTTAGCAGTGCTTCTTTAGTTAATGGTTTGTATTATTTAAATGTTCGTAATTCAACTGATGTAAATGTTGTAACTAATAAAAGTGGTAGGCAAGAAGCTAACTTAAGACTCAAGTGGCATCTTAGACTAGGCCATGCTGGAGAGCACAAGATTCAAAAAATGGAAAAAGATGGGCTTTTAAGCTCACTAGGGTCGGATCTCTATCCAACACGTGAATCATGTCTTTTAGGCAAGATGGCTAGATCACCCTTCACCTAGACTTTTGAAAGAGCCACTCAAGTTTTAGGATTAGTGCACACCGACGTTTGCGGACCATTTGGAGAAATGGCTCGTGGGGGTTTCTACTACTTCATCACTTTCACAGATGATCATTCAAGATATGGTCTAGTGTATCTGATAAAGCAAAAGTCTGAATCTTTTGAAAGGTTCAAAGAATTCAAAGCTTTGGTAGAAAATCAAATTGGGCAGAATATAAAAACTCTGCGATCAGATCGTGGAGGAGAATATATGAGTGCCGAGTTTGATGATGTCTTTAGAGAACAAGGAACAATGTTACAACTAACACCACCAGCAACTTCTCAACTGAATGGAGTAGCCCAGCAAAGGAACCGAACTCTATTGGACATGGTTCGTTCCATGCTTAGTTACATTGATTTACCCATTTTGTTGCGGGGATACACGCTTCTTACTGCTGCTTATATATTAAACAGATGTCCCTCCAAATTCATTCCTAAAACTCCGCATGAGATGTGGAATAATAGGAAACCAAGTCTTAATCATATTAAAATTTGGGGGTGTCTTGCTTATGTCAAGAAGACTAAAGTCGAGAAATTGGAGATAAGATCCCTCATGGGACGTTTCATTGGTTATCCTGAAGATTCCATGAGATTCTTCTTTTACCTACATGATGATCAGAGAATCATTGTGGCCCTACAAGCCCACATCCTAGAAGTTGAATTCATCTTAGAAAGGGGCAAAGGTAGAAAGATTGTTCTAGAAGAACAAAATGAAACTCCCTCTGAGACATCTGTCCAAGAACCAAGGCCTAACCCAATAGTAGCACAATCACCACGTAGATCTGGTAAAATACCACATGAACCTGAGAGGTATAGGTATCTACTGAAGGGGGAGCTAGAGCTTCACACTGTAATACAAGAAGGTCATGAAGATGATCCTTGTACCTATGATCAAGTGATGGTGGATGTCAACGCTTCAAGATGGCGAGAAGCGATGGAAGAGAGATGGACTCTAGGCAATCAAACCAAGTCTGGACTTTGGTAGATCATTCTGAAGGTATAAAACCTATAGGATGTAAGTGGATCTACTAAAGAAAGATAGGTAGCGACGGCAAGATTGACACCTTCAAAGCCAGGCTCGCAGCGAAAGGGTATAGTCAAAGAGAAGGAATTGACTATCAAGAAACCTTTTCGCCCGTGGCCATGATAAAGTCCATCTGAATACTATTATCCATGGCTACATACTTAGATTATAAGATATGGCAGATGGATGTCAAAACGACTTTTCTAAATGGATTCCTCGAAGAGGATATCTATATGGAGCAGCCAAAGGGTTTTGTATCCAAGACCAATATCCATAAAGTTCGTAAACTTGAGAGGTTCATATAGGGTATCAAGCAAGCATCTAGAAGCTAGAATCTCCTGTTTGATGAAGTAGTAAAGGGATATGGCTTCATCAAGAACGAAGATGAACCCTATGTCTACAAGAAGACTAGTGAGAGCAAAATCTCGTCCTTAGTACTATATGTGGATGACATTCTACTTATAGGAAATGACGGGGGAATGCTCACCACCGTCAAGAAATGGCTTTCGAGTACATTATCAATGAAAGACTTGGGAGAAGCGACATACATTCTAGGAATTCGTATCTATAGGGATAGAACGAATAGAATGATAGGTCTCTCCCAAGCCTTTTATTTAGAAAAGGTCCTAAAGAGGTTTAGGAAGGACAATTCTAAGAAAAGGTTTCTTCCCATGAGACATGGAGTACACTTGTCCAAATCTATGTGTCCTCGAAGTGAAGAAGATAGAGAGGAGATGAGTAAAGTACCCTATGCCTATGTCGTTGGTAGCCTGATGTATGCAATTTATGTACAAGACCCGACATTGCCTAGGCTACAAGCGTGGTGAGTCGATTTCAGGCAAACTCGGGAAAGAAACATTGGATAGCTGTGAAGAATATCCTAAAGTATCTCAAGAGAACTATGGATATGATTCTCATCTATGGAGGTGGAGACCTAAAGATGGATGGATGCATTGACTCAGATTTTCAGTCTGATGTTGATGACCGTAAATCCACTTCAGGGTTTGTTTTCACGCTTAATGGTGGGGCGGTGTCTTGGAAAAGTTCCAAACAAAGCACAACCGCGGATTCCACCAGTGAAGCAGAATATGTGGCAACCTCAGAGGCAGCCAAGGAAGCTGTTTGGATGAAAAAGTTCCTTGGAGAACTTGAAGTGGTTCCTAGTTCACAGCTCCGGTTGCCACTTTATTGTGATAACAATGAAGCAATAGCGCAAGCTAAGGAACCAAGGTCTCATAACAAGTCTAAACACATTGAGAGAAGATTTCACACATCAGAGAGATCGTTGGCAGAGGAGAGATAGCAGTGCAGAAAATAGTCTCAGTTGACTCGTTCACCAAACCACTACCTCAGGTTGTTCTGGACCGACACCTGGAAGGGATGGGTATAAGATACCACAATGAGTGGCATTGAGTGCAAGTGGGAGATTATTAGGATTATGCCTTCAGATGCCATAGAGGATAGAATGATAGGGCATATTTCTTGTAATTAACTTATTTTGATATTATTAATAAAGTCATTATTTAGTTTTCACTTAAATCTTATCTGCATCTATAAGTAGTGTAAAACATTTTGTCCATGTTTTTAGTGTGATTCCTCTACTTCCTATTGGATAGGAAGATTGGCACTAGAGAGATTGATCTTGATTACTAAAAATAAGTTCACAAGTAAAATAAAGTCTTTAATGGACAAATAATCAATCTTATCTCTGACATGGGAATGCCTGTCTAGTACCATGAGATGGTAGGAGATTCAGATTGTAGGCACATCAGTGGAAATGATATACTTGAACACGACTCGCATCGGTTCTATCACATGGGTTTTCACTCTATGACTGTCAATGACAGAACTGATTATGCGTAATAGGTATAAGTGAACCTTTGACATGAAATATCAGGCTAAAGATGCAATTGTGACGTCAAGTGTTTCATTAGAGTAGTTAGACTCAATTCACCCGTTGGTGGGTTCGACCTCGAAATACGGCTTGATGGGCAAGTGGTAGTCTTAGCTGATATCTATATAGGATTTGTTCTCTCATAAGTGAGTGAGAAAGTACCCTATGTGATTATAGATACATAGAGATCAAAGTCTTTGCCAAGCAAAAAGAGACGATTGTGCGAGGCACTAAATCGAACTCAATGATCTCGTATTATTATACATATGGTCAAGTCCAGTGAGTTTGACGTAACCATGACTCTTACTTGACCGGGGTGCACAAACAGAGGGTTTATACTTATACGGTATTTACGATTGGAAGGTTGTAGAATGATCCTATCATTCGTTTTCCTTTGGGCAACGAAGTGAGCCACGTGACTGGCTAGGTATTACCCACTTTCTTTGGTTTTCTCTCATTGTCAAATGAAACGAACCTAAAGAGTCGCGCTAAAGCATTGATAAAGAAAATGGAGTTTCTATTTTCCATCTAGGAGTTTTAATTTATTGGATAGATTAAATAATTAATTGCTCATTAGATGAAATAATTAATTATAAGGATAAGATTAATTATTAATTAATTTCCTATGGAAATAAATTAATGAATTAATTTATCTAATTAATTTGATTATTGAATTAATTTATTTATTTATTAGATATAATAAATAAATAATTAAAACAAAAGAGCCCCGAGACTTGAGGAAGACGTCCAAGAGGACGCCTAACAAGCCATGTTGTGGATGCCCAACTTAACAAGGGGTCTTTTGTTTTGTCTTGTTCAATAAGTCAATGAGATATATAAGGAGTCTTTTGACCTAGACAATACATGCTCTCTCATAACTCTCCTAGAAAAAAAGAAGAAAAATCATCCTTCCTTCTCTATACTAGCCGTCGCCACCTCTCCTAGAGATTAGTGGAAATTTTTCGTCAATCAATCCGTGCGTGATAATTTAAAGATAAAGTAATTTCGTTGTTCGGATCAAATTCAAGAATTGAAGATTACACGAGGATTGAAGATATCAAGGCTTCAACCATTCGAATTTTTTAGGAGGAAAAAGATTCTCCAACCACTTCGCTTCAACGGGTAAGTGGTTATTCGTTAAGCGAATTAATCAATTTGAATATGCGATGATTGAAATTCAACTTTGGGGTTTAAAATAAAATTTTGAGATCCTTCCGCTGCGTTTATATGATTTTTTGCGAAACCCAATAATTTAATCAATTAACATTTAATTCAATTAAATATATATTGATTAAATCAATATTCTTATTAATTAATTATTTAATTAATTAACTAATATTTTAATTTAAATACTTAATTAACCTAGTCAGTTAAATATTCAAACTAATTAATTTAATTTGTCATTGTTTAATCCGATTAAATAACCAATTAAATTAATTTGTCCAATTAATTAATTCGTCCTTCCAAAGGACAAATTGCCAAAACACCCTCCAAATACAAGACTTGATTTTCCCTTCTATTCCTTTATAGCGTGACTCTCTAGATTCGTCTCGATTGGCAATGGGAGGATTCCAAAGGATGTGGGTGACACCTAGCCAGCGCCGTGGCCCCACATCGTAGCCTAACCAAATACAAAATGACTATGTCATTATGAACCTCTAGATTATGAATACCGTATGTGTATAAGCCCTTCACTGACGTATACCGATGGAGTGAGAGTCATGAAATATGTCAAACTCATAGGACTCGATGCTATGCAAAGAATCATAGTAATATGAGATTACTAAACACGAGTTAGTTCATCAGCTCTTGCCAGAGACTTTCAATCTCATTTACCTATGATCGCATAGGATACATTTTGTTTACTTTCGAGACAATGAATTCCCTATTGGCAATCACCTCACATGCTACTTGCCCATTGGAACGCACTTCGAGGCCAGCCCCAGCAATGGGTGAATTCAGCCTAACTACTCTGATGACAGAATCCAACATCACAAGAACACTGTGACCGTGACTCCTCAGGTCTAAAGTTCACCCATACCTTCATAATCAGTAATCTAATCATTGACTGTCACTTAGTAAAAAACCATGTGATTGGATTACTACAAGCCGTGTTCGAATACACTAATCCCATCAATGTATCCATGACACAAACTCCCACTATCCCATAGTGTTCGATTGACACTTCTTTGTCAGAGCATGCGTCATACAAGTCCATACGAATCTCAATTCCCAATTGAGATTCTCTGACTTGTGAACCATTAAGTGATCAAGTATCAAACCCTTCCAGTGTCCATCTCTTTAACTACTATAACGAGTGTGAAGGTTTGCCTTGACACACATGGACTAGTTGTTCATTTAAGACTTATAGATGCTATCAAGAATTATACGAACAACATACTATTGACTTTATATTAATTAGAGGTTGCACAATATAAACCCGTGCCTTATATTCTAACTCGTCATTGTCATCGAGGCCACATTCCCAACAATCTCCCACTTGCACTCAATATCAATCGCTACGGTAATAAATACCCATTTTCTAAGATATGTCGCTCTAGCACCGCCTGTGATAGTGGCCTAGTGAGTAGGCTAGCCGTTTAATTGGCTAAGCTCATCTTCTACAAGGCCTCATCACTTTTTCCAACAATCTCTTAAGAGATGTTGTATCTCTCATCATTTGTCAGGATTTGTGAGACCTAGGTTTCTTTCATGCGCGTGAGCTTCATTTCATCCAAGTAAAGTGACAATGTAAGATCCACGTTAGGGACCAATAGAAGTTCCATCATGAACTTCAGATCCAAACAGTTTTTTTGACAGCCTTTCAGGCTCCAAGGCACTATCACATTCGATCTTAGTAGGGGGGTACCATACTTGGAACTTGTCCAAATTACTATTCCAACTTTTGAGAGTGAATACAAACCCAAAGTGGAATTTTAATCTTCTTTGTCAGACTCAAGGTCTGAGTATGTATAAAACTTCCACTGTTAGTTCTCCATGGGCATAGACGAAGAATATATACTAAGTTCTTTTTCAAGTACTTCATGATATATTTTGTATCTACCCATTGCTCTTCCTCACCAAGCAAGAGCCCTTTCTCAGATCTTTTATCCTTAATTTCTTTAGAATTTATTCTAAGCAAAGGGATTGGGAGAGCTTAATCATCCTATTTGATCTATCTTCATAGATGCAAATTTTAAGGATAAAGATGGCTCATCTCAAGTCTTTCATGGAGAATATGCTCGATGTTTATGTCTTGACCCTGTCAATGAGCCCACTTCATTTCCCATAAGCAAAGCACTCTCTACACATTGTACTAGAAATGATACCTCACTCCCACTAGACTTATTATACACATTGATCCCTCTTCGTTTTTTATGATATCATAATTCCTAATTATTTCATCAAGGTGAAGATATTAACTATGAGATGTCTGATTAAATCCATAAATGGATTCATACAGCATGTAGACCTAATGAGAATCGACCTCAAATGTGAAACCCTTGGGCTGTTCGAAATGGATGTCCTTCTAGAAGAATCCATTTATGAACGAGTCTTCATATCCACCGTCCAGATTTTCATAATATTGGTGTGTTGTTATCGAAAGTAAGATTCTAATGGATTCGATTGTAGCTGTGGCAAAGGGGTTTTCTCATAGTCAATGCTCTTCTTTTGACTACACCCTTTCACCATCAGCCTGGCCTTGCCATTCGAATCAATCTTTCTCTTGTAGATGTATTTGCCTCTGATGAGTATAAAACTCTTGGGGCGATCTACTAGAGTCTAGGATTGATTCAAAGACATCTAATCCATCTTCACTTTCATAACCTTGACACCTTCTCGTAAAGTCCATATCCACCATCGATTTGTCATGGTAGAGGGATTCTATCCTTGGTTCTCCTCTGCTACATCATACATGTTATGCTTTCCTTATAGCAGACAACCACTTCTCTCAGGCGGCTGAGATACTCTACCATATCAATCATTGGTGGTTGTGTTTTAATGGGCTTAGTTTGGTTCCTTGAATAGTAGTGTCCTAAGATATTTTGTTTTATTCTCTTAGAATATTCTTTCCACCTTCTCTATCAAATGATATTATCTTTGAGACAACACACCTCTAAGGCCATAATGATCCCCTGATCATCATGTAGGTAAAATCCTCCCACTGAATCCTTAGGATAACTAACAAAATGTCCTTTTAAGGACCAAGCCTCCAGGTTCTTTACCTTTATCTTTTCTACGTAGGTTGGGAATTCCCATACCATCACGTGTTTAAGATCAGGCTTCCACTAGCGCCACATTTGATATGGTGCCTTATAAATGAATTTGGAGGGACATTTACTCAAGGTGAACTTATGAATAGCGCAAGACTCACTATGAATTGGGTAATTCTATGTAGCTTAGCATAGAATGAGTCATGTCCAACGATGACTTTTTCACGCATTCTACTACCCTATTCATTTGTAGAGTCGCTGCAAGTGTCAACTGTGAAACTATGTTACGTTCTTTTAGGAACGGGTCAAATTAGGAAATCATATACTTGACCTTAAAATCCAATTGTAGGGTCTTAATATGATACCATATATTCTACCATAGACGTTAGTACGCACAAATTTTAGAATTTGAGTGGCCCTTTAATATGTTCCCTGTGAAGGGAGATTTGGTCATCTTGCCTATGAGATAAGATTCTGAAGTTTGGATAGGGATCCAATCCCAATGGGTTTGTAGCCCCACGTTTCTCCTAACTAGTGAATCTTATGCTAGTAAGGCATGACCTAATCTTCGATGCCAAACAATTCTTCCAATTCTTCTAGCATACTATGTTCTCTAGTTTATGTGTTCACAATATACTAATTCCGAACTTTCAAATCGTGTTAACAATTTTAGTAAGGATGTAGTGTTCCTAAACTTATTTCCAAAATAAATGTCATGAAAGTTATTACCAAAAACTTGATACGAGAAATTCTCACGTGTTTGCACAGCAAGTAGATTGGTCGTGTGTAGTAATAAAGTGGACAATTAAGCCCGGGATGTCGAACCCATAGAGACTTGATTATTTGAAGCTAAGAATTTAAAAGTAATTAAAATTAAATTAAAAGATTGTGATTAATTGACAGTGAAAAGGTGAAAATGAGACTTGGCAATTTAATAGAGATTCTTATGTAAGAAAGCAACTAAGGCACATGCTTCAGCCGAATTACTTATTTGGCTATACGAATTATTAGACTACTCTTGCTTTGGTGGAAAAAACCTTAATTAATTACTACCCGATGTCTCGGCTGTAATAATCCTACGATTAATTGATGGTTCTCTAAAATATCTCTATCCGAGAATCTAACCAACAATCATGCATTCAAGTTCTAGAATTTCCCCGGATTAATCCGGCTAACTGCACCCGGGAATCTCTACCTATCTCTAAGGGCAATTCCCTATTTTTTCAAAATGATGTGATGATTTCTTTGAACCCTAACTTTTGTTCTTTCAAGCTATTAAGCTAGGCAATATGACAAACATATGGTGATCAGGCATATGTAAGTAGTTAAGCACAAAATCAATACACAAAGCAATTGTAGAATTAATAAGAAGAACAATATCATATATATAAAATCATAATCCGGCCTTCACATGGCCCTAGTTTGATGAAATTAGTTCATAATTGTAATGCAAAAAACAACAAAAGATGTAGAATTATTCATAGACAAATAAACTAAATCTAAAAATCTTCCTATTATGGATTGATGAATAATCTCAGTGTAGAATCATCTTTCTCCTTGCCTTGGCTAGTATCCTTGCTCGAAAGTTTCTCAAAGTAGTGAATTTTCCAAACCCATTACTGTTATAAGAGTAGGTATTTATAGAAAAGGATCCTCAAGTCTTCTACTTGAATTAGGTATCAAAAATTGCCAAAAAAACTTCCAACCGACTGCGACGTTCGAACGTTGCATACCTCACGTTCGAACGTTGATGATGTGGCATAATTGGTTTGACTAGGAATTGACTGGGCTAACGTTCGAACGTTGGATGGCTCACGTTCGAACGTTGATGACGTGTCACGTTCGAACGTTAAAAATCCCACGTTCGGATGTTAGCTGTAGTGTATTCTTAAAATATTATTTTTCCGCTCTCTTTGCTCGATTGTTGTGCTTTTGACCCTGTACTCAATTAACACACAATTCAAAGCCACAAGTGGTAAAAATCACTCATAATCGACTCTAAACCAAACAAATATCGGGCCCTAAAACACGTAAAACTCATACTTATCACAAACTTAAAGAAGTACCATTTCTTGACCATGTCAGAAAATGATAACGTTCTTAATACCATTTGGTGAAACTAATCAATCATCCAAACGTGTTCATAATTATAAAATAACCGAGGTGGATTATATTTGGATACACCCCGACCCCATGTTTGGTTTCAATATTGATCACCTCTTATTTCTTCAGCTTTTGTACTTCTTTCTAATTCTTCAACAGGAGCACTAGCTCTAGAATGTAGAATACAAAAAGTTGAGAAAATCGGCCATAGAACAATTGTTTCCAAAACACATGGTTCTATGTCCAGTGTGCCTCATATTTAAGCCCTACTCATCGTCTCATTCTTAGAATTGAGTAGTGCTTGCTTCAAGCATACAAATCAATGACTCTGAACTGAGGACCTTCCTCAAGTGTCTAAGTCCGTTGATTTGGTTAGGCAAGTACAGGCAAAATTTTTTAGCATAATATTAAACAGGTTAATTTCCAAGAGAGATATAAAATAAACGAAAAAAATAAACAAGATTCAATTTGGATGTTTATATTGTACACAAGTAAAACTAGGAGTTTAATTTTACTTAGATCCCACTACATTTTTTGAAACATCGCACTCCCACTGCAATTTTCTAAAATCTCGTTGGATAGATTTCGTAGTGAGTATTGAGTTCTTCAAATAATTCAGTGGGTTGCAACCTAACCGATTTCTGGTACACTGATTATTCAAAGTGGTGTCTTACACCAATTTATCCAATAAATGATTCAATATCTTTCCCCATAATTCACAAAGCCGCAACCTAACCGACTTCTAAGCCTATGAACTACCATAGTTCATTCCCACTAAATCCTTTAATCTAACATTTTAATTTCACCTTGCAACCTGACCGGTTTCTGGGGTGAAATATGCTTCAACTAATGCATCCCATGCACTTAACAAAACTTCAAATTATTTCCAAATGCATAACCCCCATAACTGGGAAGCATTACACAAGGGTCGTAATTTTAATTTCATTAAGCTTAGTGGAGGGAGAGGATGTCCCACATCCCTTACTAACTCGGTGATAGAGTAGATGCCCAGCGCGCCAATTTTGGGCGCCATTTACTATGTGATAAACTCTATGAGACAATTTTTTCTTATGAATAAAGTCAATTATATTATGGCATTTTTTGTTCTTAAATTGTTATTATATGCTTAGAACAAAGTCCCTTGAATTACACATAACTATGAAACATCATTGGACATCGCGAATGACGATGATGGAATATATCTCTAAGGTTGTGATTCTTAAAAGGTTCCAAGTCAATGATGGGTCTGTCAAGATTAGGGATATTGAAAAAGACCAAAAAGACTTGCTTGTGTACATAGTTCTTAGAGAGCGTGCCTCGTTCCATAGGCATAGGTGTACACGACGGTTCTCATTTGGATAATGAGTGAATTGAACAACCCCGCCAAGAAATTCCAAAAATGGTCATCGAATGTGGAATTTTCTATAATCACGTAGGCATAAGAGTAATCCTTATGGACCTGAGGTTCCATTATCACTTTGAGCATAGTCGATTATACTTTGACTTATCTCATGATTCCATCGCGAGTCGTCATATGCGATATCTTGGGTATAGTGTGATTATGTGTCAAGGTACAATAGAGACTAAGATGGGATCCATCACTGATTTAGCAAATCAGACATTTCCTATGTTTTGCTTATTGAATCGATTCAAGGAATCTTTGGCCAAAGTATGGCAATCCAAAGAGGCGGAGTGTTTCTTCGTTTGGATTGCATGAATCGATAACATGCAATGAAGGAGACATAGAGATTGGGTAGTAAGGGTTTTGACTAAGTCATTACTCGAGATACCAATTCGGGAAATTTGATGGAGGGATCTTACTTATGCGAAAATCCTGTTATGATAGGTTGAGTATCTTGACATCGTTTCTGTCTAGGTTTTCGGGGCCCGTTGCTAAACAATAACCTCGATTTGTAGGTACCATGATATTATGGTGAATAATACATGGTCTGATTAAATCAAGGAGGATTTAATCTAGTACTTTCTAAATATAGAAAGGTACAATGACACTTTTGGAAAGTGTACTTACTACTAGAACATGAACGAGCCTAAGGGGACACACACTAACTCTTGAGGTTCCTACTTAAAAGATATAATTAATCAACTTTGGAAGTTGAGGTGAAATTAGGAAAGTCTAGGACTTACCTAAAGAGGAATATTAATTAATTGGTTGGAGGTCAATTAATTAGACTATTTAATTAATCAAGTAAGATTAATTAATTAATGGACTAAGTAAAGTCCAAGGGTTTTATTTAATTAGTAGAGGAAGTCGAAAATTAAATAGAATTAAAAAAATAGTTATGTAATAATAATTAAGGTTGGACTTTAATTATTATGGAATATTTAATTAAATGGTTGGACTATTTAATTAAATAAGGAGTCAAAAATCAAATCAAGTTGGATAAAATAGGACTCCAAGAGTAAGAGGGGGCGGGTGGCGGACGAAAATAAGGGAGAGGATTTAATTCCTCTCCAAGTCTTGATCAAGTTGAAATTAAGGGAATATTTTAGGAGAGAAAAAAGAGAACAAGTTAGCTTGCAAGCTAAGTTCCTTGTTTTTAGGAAACTCCTTAATAGAGTTTGATTAGGAATAGATGAAAGTCAAATCTTGGAGATTTTATTTCATCTTGATTTCCAATCAAATCAAACATAGGAGTCTCTCTATAAATATGTGTGTTAAGAAAAAAAAATACACACACACACTTTAATATACATAATATTTTCGTCCACTCCTAAGAGAAAAAGAAAGAAAATTTTGTCGTCTATTTTCTTAAGAAAACTTGCCCCTCACCTATAACTTCTTGATAAGGTTTTACTCATGTGTTGAAATTAACCTTTCACATATATTTCTACCTTCATATATAAGCTTAGATTAGATCTAAAATAATTATATAGACTAGCATCACATATATAATTATTGAGAATTATACGGAGGTATGGATACATCTTAGAGGCGAGACGATTGGATTGCTTGAAGGTACAAGGAACAAATCGAACCTCGGGATTTCAGGGAGGCCGACGGCTTCTTTGTAGATTCGATCAAGGGAGTATTTATTCGGGTTGAAAAGATCAGAATCTTGTACGAGGGAAAAAGCGCAAAAGGTATTTCGCGTAGTATAGTTTTCTCGTTTTAATTAGCACGATTAAACCAGCCAATGTAATCCTGTTTCGGGGTAATTGTAAATTTTAAATTCCGCTGTGCTAACTTATCCCAGGGATTACCCAACCCAACACTCGGTATTATTTAATTTTTGAGAATTTTATATATTTTAATCAAGGTCACACAAAGCATATTAACTCCAAACATGCTAACATACATATAAAGCGTAGAAAAACCTAGCAATTCTACTATTGCACATTTTCATAGACTAACTAGATCGGCCCAAGCCAATGGGCTAATCAACTTATATATTTTAAGCATACATAATAAAACATAAATCCAAGCCCATGAAATGTAAATCTCATCACATATAACAAGCATTTAAACATAAAAGCACATATGCGATAAGAGCATAAAATAAATCTAATATATCTATTAATCAAATTTAATTTGATTGTTTCAAAATTAAATCCCATTTAATTTTGTCACAGAGACTAAATCCTATTTAATCGAAGTTAAATTAAATCCAATTTAGTTTTATGTGATCAAAAAATCTATATCATAATCAATTAAATCTAATTTTGTTAATAACAAAAATAAATTCAATTTAATTTTGATATGAAGATTAAATCCAATTTATTCTTCATGGAGTTAAATCCAATTCAATTTCCATTAGAAGATTAAGACTAATTTAATCAAAGCGATATTAAATATATCCGACATTAATTCTTACTTAATTTCAATGGGAGGATTAAATCAACTTTAATCTAAGTGGAATTAAGTCCTACTTAATTTTCATGAAAAAGATTAAACCGATTTCAATCATTGTGAAAATGAGTCTTATGTAATTTCCATGAAAATGATTAAATCAATTTTGATCTTAGTGAAATTAAGTCTCACTCAATTTCTATGTAAAGATTAAATTAATTTAAATCAATGTGATATTAAGTCACACTTAATTTCAATGGGAATGATTAAATTAACTTTAATCTAAGTGTAATCAAGTCCTACTCAATTTCTATGATAGATTAAATTAATTTCAATTAATGTGAAATTAAGTCTCATTTATTTTCTTTGGGCTTACGAATCATTGACTAAGTCCCACTTAATCAGTTACAAAGTTAAATCTGATTTAACTTTGATAAGTAAATTAAATAGATTCAAAATATCAACAAAACTAAATCCCATTTAATTTTGTTAATAATTTAAATCTTAATTTAAATATAATTTAATCTATGTAAATCTAATATAATTTAATTTATGTAAATCAAATATAACTTAATTTATATTAAATCCAACTTAACAATATTTAAATTTAATTTAATTTACAGAGAAGGCTTTAATTTGATAGGAAGAAGGAAGGACCCAATTAAAATTGGGTATTGGTGTTAGGATTATGCTCTCAGATGTCATAGAGGATAGAATGTATAGGGCATATATCTTGTATTGAACTTAAACTCTTCTTAAATAAAAGGCATTATTGAGTTTTAACTTAATTCCTATCTGCATCTATAAGTTGTGTAAAACGTTTTGTCCATATTTTCAGTGTGATCCCTCTACTTCCTATGGGATAGGAAGATTGGCACTAGAGAGATCGATCTTGATTACTAAAATAAGTTCGCAAGTAATATGAAGTCTTTAATGGACAAATAAAAACTTCGAATACTTGTACAATCTTAGCTCCGACATGGGAGTGCCTATCCGGTATCATGAGATGATAGGAGATTAAGATTGTAGACACGTCAGTGGAACTGATATGTTCGAACACGACTCGCATCGGTTCTGTCACATGGGTTTTCACTCTGTGACTGTCAATGACGGAAATGATTATGCGTAATAGGTATATGTGAACCTTTGACCTGAAGTATCAGGTTGAAGATGCACTTGTGACGTCAAGTCTTTCACTAGAGTAGTTAGACCCAATTCACCCTTTGGTGGGGTCAACCTCAAAATGCGGACTTGATGGGCAAGTGGTAATCTTAGCAGATATCTAATATGGGATTTGTTCTCTCATAAGTGAATGAGTATGTACCTTATGTAATTATAGATAAATAGATATCAAAGTCTTTGGCCAAAGGAAACGAGACGATTGTGCTTGGCACTAAATCGATCTCAATGATCTCGTATTTATTATGATTTATACATATGGTCAAGTCCAGTGCGTTTGACATAACCATGACTCTCACTTAACCGGGGAACGTGAACAGAGGGTTTATACATATACGGTATTTATGATTGGAAGGTTTCGGAATGATCCTATCATTCGTTTTCGCTTGGGTTACGAAGTGGGCCACGTGACTGGCTAGGTGTTACCCACTTCCTTTGGTTTTCTCTCATTGCCAAACGAAACGAACCTAAAGAGTTGCCCTAAAGGATTAACAAAGAAAAATGAAGAAAAAGGAATTTTTATTATTTCTTCTGGGAGTTTTAATTAATTGGATAAATTAAATAATTAATTATTCATTAGATGAAATAATTAATTATAATGATAACTTGATAAGATTAATTATTAATTAATTTTCTTGTGAAATATATTAATGAATTAATTTATCTAATTAATTTGGTTATTTAATTAATTTATTTATTTATTGGATATAATAAATTATTAATTGAAATAAGAAATTAATTAAACAAAACAAATCTCGGGCTAAATAAGGAGTCCAATTGGACGCCTATGAGGCCTCAAAGTGGCGTCTTTGAGAGGCCACATATTAGGGATCTTTTGTTTTAACTTGTTCAATAAGTCATGAGATATATAAGGACTCTTTGACTTAGAACAAGAAAAGGAGAATACACAACTCTCATAACTCTCAAAAGAAAGAAAAATATTTCTCCCCTCCTCTATACCTAGTCGTCGACCATAGAGAAAGAAGAAAGGGGATTTTTCGTTTATTGATCCGTGCGTGACGATTTAGAGACGATGTATTTTCGTTGTTCGGATCAAGTTCAAGTTTGAAGAATCAAACCAAAGGATTGAAGATTTGGAAGCTTCAATATTTCGAGTTTGGAGAAGAAGAAGTTTTTTTCCATCATCATATTCATATTAACGAGTAAGTTTTATTTGTTATACGCTTTTAGATTCAATTATGCGAATTAGAGTACCAATTGGGTTTTCGTTTTAATTTTTGAAATCCCTTCCGCTGGGTTTATGCTTTTTCGAACGAAACCCAACAATTGGGTCTAATCCAATTTGAATTTAATTGTGTGTTGGGTCCAACCCAAATTAACACACATGGGCTAGATTGAGTTAGAACCCAATAGACCCATTTAAATTATCCATCATTCTCTTGACCAAAGCAAGCCTAAGCCCATTGTCATAATTACCAGACGCTGGGCCAAGCCCAATACCTATTAATTTTGAAATCAGTCTAGGCCATTCATTTAATGAATCCGAGAGTGGGCCAAGCCCACTTCCCAGAAATAATTTAAACATCTTGGGCTGGGATAATTACTTTGTATGTCGGGCCGAGCCCATATCCTTATTAAATAAAAATGGGTTAGCCCAAGCCCAACACATAATTTAACAAGTGTTGGGCACGGCCCAACACCACAAAAAGCCCTTTGCCCTTTTAGGGAAACAGTGTTCTTCTTCCCTGCGACGTCTTCCCCGGCACCTGCCGTCGCGGCTGTGGCTTCGCCGGCCTTGTCCGTGGCGCCCTGTGCCGCCATCTCAGACCGTCGTATCCACGGCCACTGTCTGCTCTCGAAGTGACAGAAAACGACGAATTCCACAGTCGATTTCAGCAGCCATGAACCGCCGCTTTTGATCATCTTCTGCAGCAATTCCGATGATTACAGGTGGTAAATCGAGCGTTACTCTCAGTTACGCATGGCGGCATTTCTTGAGCGACCACCGACGGAGTGTTGCAACCACGGTTGTCGAACAAGGCGTCCCAAATCCGATCTGTAATTATAGATCCAAAAATCCGACTACAAATCCTTGGCCAGTCTCGCTGCCATCTTCATCGGCATTTTTGGCGCTGCTAGAATGACGACAAATCTAATGTCTCGCCTATATCGGTTCAAAAGGACACGTCCAATGCTGCCTCTCATCGGTAATAATGGCGGTTTTGCGTCCTTTAACAGCGTCGAGAGACGCCATTACCAGTGACTTTGAGCAATGATTCCGGTGATTTAAGGTTACACCTTCATCATCGTCTAACCCCCTTGTCACCGACGAACAGCAGCGATTGTCATCTCCGAAGAACACCGATGCCAGCGAACTTCCATAACTCTTTTGCTTCAACCAAAACAGATACCAAACAAAATTTTCCACAAATTCATAAACAGAATTTTCCAGAATTTTCAATCTTCAAATTTCAGATTTGTTCACCCAATTCAGATTTAATAATTTATTTGAAACTTTTGATCCAATCTTAAATTTCAAAATAACAACAGATTTTTCGATCCACAATTTCATGGATTCAAAATCAACAACTTACATCAAACACGATATACAACGAATAAACATGAAGAAGGCGAAGACAAAATCAACGAAGCCAACAAAATTGGCTCTGATAACATGGTTGGGAATCCTGTCGGCATGCGCAGTGGAAATGAAAACAGATCTAGATTCCCAAACCAAGATCAATTTGTGACTTTCGTCGATTTTTAATCAAGAAAAAGATAAATACGAAAAACTTACCTTTTCTCGTATTCAATCTTTAATCCTTGCGAATCTTCAATCTTCTCCAACGGTTCAATTGTACCGTCTCTAAATCTTCACGCATGAACGGACTCCGAAAAATCTTCATCACCTATCTCCATGGCGGCTAGGCAAGAATGAGTTGGAAGAAGAGTTTTCTCTGTCTAGTATTTTCTAGTAGAGGATTTCATGTTATGTTTTTCAACTATGTTCTCTAGCTTGTGTTGGAGGATTAAATAAATCCTCCAACTAAGCCCATCAGTACACACGCCCATATGGGCTACTGGACAATTAATTAGTTTATGTTGACCTAGTCAACTTAGTCCAATTAATTTAATTAATTAATATTTAATCCAATTAAATATATATTGATTAAATCAATATTTTTCTTAATTAATTATTTAATTAATTAACTAATATTCTAGTTTAAATACTTAATTAACCTAGTCAATTAAATATTCAAACTAATTAATTTAATTTACCATTGTTTAATTCGATTAAACAACTAATTAAATTAATTTGTCCAATTAATTAATTCGTCCTTCCTAAGGAC
Source organism: Buddleja alternifolia (assembly GCA_019426215.1). Classification (NCBI taxonomy): domain Eukaryota; kingdom Viridiplantae; phylum Streptophyta; class Magnoliopsida; order Lamiales; family Scrophulariaceae; genus Buddleja; species Buddleja alternifolia. Next base: position 7,373,253 of record CM033395.1, read on the forward strand.
AAATTACCAAAACACCCTCCAAATAAAAGACTTGATTTCCCCGTATATTCCTTTATAGCGTGACTCTCTAGGTTCGTCTCGATTGGCAATGAGAGGATTCCAAAGGATGTGGGTGACACCTAGCCAGCACTGTAGTACGAAATGACTATGTCATTACGAACTTCTAGATTATAAATATCATATGAGTATAAGCACTTCACTGGCGTATCCCGATCGAGTGAGAGTAATGGAATATGTCAAACTCATAGGACTCAATGCTATGCAAAGAATCATAGTAATTTGAGATTTCTAAACACGAGTTAGTTCATCAGCTCTTGCCAGAGATTTCAATCTCATTTACCTATGATCACATAGAATACTTCTCGTTTACTTTGGAGACAGTAAATTCCCTATTCGCAATCACCTCACATGCTACTTTCCCATCGCACCGCAATTCGAGGTCGGCCCCACCAATGGATGAATTGAGCCTAACTACTTTGATGGCAGAATCCAACATCACAAGCACATTGTGACCGTGTCTCCTCAGGTCTAAAGCTCATGCATACCTTCATAATCAGTAATTCAATAATTGACAGCCACTGAGTAAAAACCTATGTGATCGGATTACTATGAGTCGTGTTCGAATACATTAATCCCATCAATGTATCCATGACACAAACTCCCACTATCCCATAGTGTTTGACTGACACTCCTTTGTTAAAGCATGTGTCATACAAGTCTATACGAATCTCAATGCCCAATTGAGATTCTCCGACTTGCGAACCATTTAAGTGATCAAGTATCAAACGCTTCCAGTGCCCATCTCCTTAACTACTATAATGAGTGCGAAGGTTTGCCTTGACACACATGGACTAGTTGTTCATTTAAAACTTATAGATGCAATCAAGAATTATATGAACAACATACTATTGTCGTTATATTAATTAGATGTTGCACAACAAAAACTTGTACCTTATATTTTAACTCCTCGTTGGCATCAAGAGCACATTCCCAACAAGGCCAACTAATCCCAATTTCCTTTGAAGTTTTGCAAAGCTTAATTTTGTTGAACAATCCTTCGTTATCTATCAACGCTGAGTAGAGAGCGCTTCGTCCAACATTATCCAGATTCGCTCTTCTTCGATCATCTGGCGTCCATTCTACTTTCAGCTTCTCGACATAACAGTCCGGAGTCGCATGAGTTGCTCCAGGGGGTAGAGTTATCACTTTCATGATCTGAATGGGGCCTTCTGTAATAACATCACACATTTCGTTATCAAATGAGCATAAATATGTAAATGTTCTAAGTTTTCATGAGTCATAGTTTTACTCAATCAACGTCGGCATCTTGTTAAAAGCTATGATATGTGATTTTTCAAAAAGCAAGCGACTACATTTTTTAAAATGGATCTAAACAAGCAGTTACGCTCGAAAACGCTTAGGTTTCTACTTCAACTACTCTAATACCACTTGGTGGTCCCAAGTGGCATACGAAAAGGTCTAGAAGAGTGGGGGTTGAATAGACCCTGAAGTCTTTTTCGACTTCAAAAATTCCGTATCACTTTAATGAATTTGAACGCTTAGAAAGCACAGCGCTAGGTCAAGCGCTAAAGAATAGATAACTTAGACTTAGTGATTTCGACAGTTACCAAAATAGAGTAATGTTTAGATCACTTAATCAGGGTTAGCACAACGGAATTGATTTAATGCTTAGCATTCTTTTAAGCCAATTAGTCGCTTAACTATTTTTAAAGCCTTTTTAAGATATGATGCGAATAGTGAAGTAAAGCAATCAAACATTAAAGATAAATAACACAAGATATGAAAGGTTCACTGAGTGATGTAATTCGAGCTACGTCCTTCTTCTCCTTTACACTTGGAGGAAATCCACTAGAATGATAATCGAAGGATCACACAGAGGCTTCTACAAAATAGAGGATGAAAGGAAGATGATCTTGAGCTTCTTGATCACACAAATTTCAGCTCCAATAGAGATCTTCTTCAACAAGCTTCTCTCACACAGAAATACGACTTGCAAATCAACAACTTTCTCACTCAGATGAAAGAGGTTGACGGTTTTCGTCATAGGGTTTGTTTGATTTTGAGAAGTTTAAACAACTTGGGATATCTCAATAATAGTGTAGGGTTCTCCTTTGAAGAGTTTGAGATATCGGTGACTGTCTTTGGAATGTTTGAAAAGCTTGAATGATATGGAGTTTTGTAAGCTTTTCTTATAATAATTTCAGCAAAGTTTTGACCTAATTCTTGTGTGTGTGGGTATCATTTAGGGTTTACTGAAGGGCACTATTTATAAACATTTTTTGGGATTTGTCTGTTGGATACATGTAGGCGCATGTCTCTCACGTAGCGAGTGAGTAGTCCCTTTTTCTGACATTCCTGAAATTCTATTGCACCGGTTAGATGTGGCAGGTTTGAACTCTGAAACGCTGACAGACTTAACCAATAGGGTGGCTTGCTCTGTATGCAAATCGTCCTTATCACATTTAATGATCCTATCCAACATTTAATACATTTGAATTTATTTTCCGTTGAAAATAAATGTCTGTTGATGATTGCATTTAAGTCCTTAATGACTACGGAATTTATTTCAGGTTAATCTGATCATTTGATCTCTTGATGGCTTTGAGTGCTTGATTCATAACTCCTGAAATGTCCTTAGCGATTAGCAGTTGCTTAAGATAAAATCTTCATCTTCGCTTGGCTTCAGACGCTGATCTGCAACTTCATCTCTGATAGACTCACCTAGAATTCTATCAGTGACTTAGTATCCAATACTTAGTCTAAAATCTACAAAGATAAAAATTGCAAGCCTAGTCTAAAAAAGTACAACTCGATAACTTGTTAAAATCTTAAACATATTCTAGTAAAGATAGACTTACATAATCTTTGAGGTCTAACATAAAACCTATCTTGTCATTATCAAAACATCTAACATGAAATTTCCTAACACTAACCATAGTGGGTATTGTTGCCTTGAACTTTCCACAAACAAAATCATAATTTCCCGTCATGTTGTTTTTGATGAATCGATCTTTCCCTTCTCCACGCCTTGTCCTTTGGCTCCACCATCCGATTACTCTTTTATTGGGACTGAGAACGACCCGTGCAATACCAAACTAACCTCCTCCTCTCACGGCCGACACATCACAGCCACCATCTCCTACTTTCGCGCCTTCGCAGCACCCTATGATCACTCGCTCCAAATATGGCATTGTACACCCTCGTCCAATTTTTAACCTCTCTTTCAATGCCTTGTTTTCTCCTCTTCCTTGTTCGCACACTCAAGCCCTTCGTGATCCCAATTGGGAAGAAACCATCAAAGCCGAACTCTCTGCTCTTCATTCCAATTCTATGTGGAACCTCGTACCGTGTCCACCCGCTAGCAACATTGTCAGATCCAAATGGATTTTTTGCCATAAATTTCATTCTGACGGCTCCTTAGAATGATACAAAGCTCGATTAGTTTCCCAAGGCTATTCTTAACAACCTTGTCTCGACTACGATGAAACTCTTAGACCGATTATCGAATCTGCTACTATTTGCACTGTTCTCTTCCTTGCCATTTCACAATCCTGGCCCATCCATCAGTTAGATGTTAAAAATGCCTTTTTACACGGACACCTCACTGAAGTCATTTACATGAAGCAACCGCCATGTTTTGTCCATCCATCTTTTCCCAATCACGTCTGTCATCTTAAGAAATCCCACTACGACCTCAAACAAGCGCCCGCGCATGGTACCCACAGTTCTCTTCTTATTTTTTCTTCTCTAGGTTTCACAAGCAGCAAGGCGAATACCTCGCTCTTTATTCTTCGTCATGGTTCAAACACTGCTTATCTACTTCGCTACGTGAATGACATTGTATTAACTGCTTCCTCCTCTTCCCTTCTAACTCGATTTACTCATCTTGTCTTCCGAATTTACTATGACTAATCTTGGTTATCTTCACTAGTCTTTTGTTATTTACGTCACTCACTCATCCTCTGGTCTTTTCCTTTCCCAGTCCAAAGTTGCCTATGACATCTTAGCCCATGCCAACCTCTCTTTATGAAATTCGGCCTCCACTCCTGTGGACACTCGTGCAAAACTTTCAGCTTCTGGTCCTCGTGTTTCAAATGCAACTCTCTATCGTAATTTAGCTGTCACTCTTCAATATCTAACTATCACTCACCCCAATATTGCCTTTGTTGTACAACAAGTTTGTCTTATGATGCACGATCCCTGAAAACCTCATATGCTTGCCCTTAAACACATTCTTCGCTATGTTAAAGGAACTCTTGATCATGGCCTCCACCTTCGGCCTTCTTCTCTGACTCGTCTGATTGCCTACTCGGATGCGGATTGGGCTGGTTGCCCGGATACTCTTCGTTCCACCTCTGGGTATTACATTTTCTTAAGAGATAATCTCATGTCCTGGTCCTCCAAATGTCAAAATGTCATTTCTCGTTCCAGTGCTGAAGCTGAATATCGCGGAGTCGCTACCGCAGTTGCCGAAACTTCTTGGCTCCGTAATCTTCTTCTTGAGATTCATTGTCCTCTCTCTTGTTCGACTATTAGTTTTTGTGACAACATCAGCTCCATTACATGTCCTCTAACCCCGCACAGCACCAACGTACTAAGCATATTAAAATTGACATAAATTTTGTATGTGAATCTTAGGTGAAGTTCATGTGTTACATATTCCCTCTGCATACCAATTTGCTGGTATCTTCACCAAAAGTCAACCCTTGCCACTCTTCTATGATTTTCGGGCCAGTTTCAATATTCGTAAACTTCTCGTTTCGACTGTGGGGGAGTGTTAAATATATTAGATATCATATATTTTATGTATCTTGTTACCTAGTTTAGTAGGTTAGGGTTTCTTATACTATTGTACTTGTATATACGTTTGATATCAATACAATATACTAACTGCGGTTTTACCACTCCAATAATAACTTTTCCAAATAACTCCTAAAATAGACCAAAGGCGCAACCAAGCGGAAATGGTATCTATCCAGAAAAAATAGTAACAAAACGAAGTTTCGGGTTTGACAATTTTGGTTCAAATGAGATAGTTTGAGAAAAAATGATAGAACTCTCATCTGCATAACAAAATTCACTATAAAAAATTGTGATTGACCGTGAATATTTCAATAAAAAAAATACGACCATTTTTCATTAATATAATGTATATATACACATATGTAACAAAAATCATAATACGTAATACACTGATTTAAGTATAGTGGCATAAAATAGAAAAACACATTAGTATCATGTGACATCTCTTATTAATTTAACCATAATACTGAAATTAGAATAAAGTTCATAAATGACTGTATTAACGAGAAATTTGGAAGAATGTTGACACATAATAATTCACGAAGGATACTTACGGCATTTAAACATCCCATTAAAATATCAAAGTCTATTCAAGTTTCATTTTTAATAATTCAGAGAAGTTGTTATCATTATATGTTAAAAAATAAAGCAATAAACCCTGTGTCGGACCAACTATATCAAATTAATTTAGAAATAGATGGGATGTGGGCAGCATTTTATATCTGTAGATCCCATTCACAATTTGGGCCTAACCAACTAAGTGGACACGAAATATTTTGGGCTCCCTAGGAAATGAGTAAAAGACAACTTTCACAAATATGAATTTAGCCTTTATCCTTACCACTTCTAAGTTTCACTCGTAAAAATTTATAGTGGAGCAACCAATACATCTTTTGAAAGAGATGGCAATGGAACGGATTTATCAAAACCCTAGACCGACCCATCCATCAATTAGTATTAATTTTCACCTTCATACAAGAGGTTTTGGATTTAATTCTAAGCTGTCACGAGTAGTGACTTTTCTCTCTTTTTTTGGAATTTTATAAGATCTGTGTAACTCATGATTAAAAAACTATCGGCCCGAGTTTGTCAATCCCCTTTGTCTGGAATAAAAAAAAAATTGAGACTGACCCTGCCAAAGATTCTATGAATCTGAGACCGCCCAAATCCCTGATCGGTGGGTTGGATCCGCTTTGCAATCTAGAAATATTTCAAAAATTATTTGCAAAAACATGCTATGACTATTTAAGTATTAGAAATAATGTTATTAGCTATAGAATTACTTTTTATCAATTTATAATTAATTTCTTAATTACTTAATTTCAAGTGTGTTTTTCATTTTTACAGTTTTGAAGTACAAATTATTTATTTACTTTTCAAATTTCTTATTTTAAGTTTAGAAGTGTCTTTATTTAAAATTTTGCCTGTGAGAGTATATGTCAAATGCATAGTAAGGTAAATATATAAAGTTAAGCGGGGCAAGCTCGGGTCTAAAACATCAAAAAAACTCAAGATTTGCCCTGAAACGAACATATCTTCTGATGGGGCGTCTTTAGTGTGATTCCTTACTATATCTGAACACGTTGTCATCCCTACATTATGTGCATAGTTGGCTAATTTGATTATTTTTTCCACCCAATTCTTTCTTTTTTAACAATTTATTTAAATTTATCACAACATGAGGTGTGCATGAGTCTTAAACAATACTAATATCCCAAAAGTTAGTTGAAAACTTTGGATACCATATATGTTGCAAAACACAATGTTGTTTGGTGTAATGTGTTGACCTAAAACTAAGGACGTATTCATGAGTTTCTGTTCCCATGCAAACACTACTTTAGAATATCAGAAATGGGCTGGAAATTTCTACCAATATCTAGGGCTGACTCTTGACTGGAACATTTTCTGGAATTCTTGGATCTTGTTTTCACATTCATGTATATATTTAAAAAAAGAATTATCTAAAATTTTAGTTTGAAATCTAGTTTGGTTTAATTCAATGGCTTTTAAAGAGTCCAGCATAATCATAATTGTTCGTGTTTGGTGGACTTATAAGTCTCGTTGTATAGATGATTGTGATTATATAGGGATATAAAATCTCGTGAGCTCCTCAAAATGCAATCCAGATCTCTGTTATGCAATCGTGTAACACTTTCTTTCAGATATATGTGTGACAATTGTATACTCAAAAGATTAGAATGTGGAGAGATAATTTTCAGTCTTTTTTCTTTTTACATCACAACTTTTTCAATCTTTATATGTATCATAATCATCTGTATGCACATTTTTGCGTAGAATAAGAAGTGTTATGTGATGATGTAGCAAACGATTTAGATTGACATGAAGTAGCTAAATTTATCCGACAAATGTAATTTTCTCTTTGTGACTTGTCAGAGACTCCAATAAGTGTGAATTTAAACATCTTGCGGGAAGACAACAAATAATTTCTTGCCTTAATTTCCCTCATAATACAAAAAAAGAAAAGAAAAGAAAAAGGAAATGCCATGAAATTTTGCAATAATGTCTCACATTCAACGCTTTCTCCTCGTGCACATCTCTCTTTGTTATTGATTCATGGTGCCATTAATCAAATGCTTCGTTTTTGGAAAAACAAATTAATTGCTCTTTTTAATTAAGCTATATAAGTGCAGTTCTCACGCCTAAAATTTAAGATCCCAAAGTACGTATTTTATAGTATTAATTCTTAGTCTCGTGATTGAAGATTTCAATCGTGTTCTATTGTCCCTTAAATATTGTCTCTTGAAATCATTGATTTTTTTAATTACTTTTTTGGGTAAACAAAATCATGGAATTTATTATTACTATTGGACTAGACTTATCAAATTTGTAATCATAGTTTAATTTGATATTATTCTTATTATAAATAGAAGCCGAAAATTTCCAGCAAGATTATTTTCTTCAAATGAAGATATGTTACACGTTATTACTGGTAAATAAGTTGTTGATTTAGATTTTTTTTTCATTTAAACTTTCAAGTATTTCCTGTTAGTACAAACTCTAAAAGTTACTCTCAATGTTAGTGCATATTCGAACATAATAAATAATAGACATATTTCTACACTGAAATATTTAGTACATGAAATACTATGCAATTAAAGAGTACAAATCATAATAGTTTTTAAAATATTGATTATTTTCAAATATGTATCTTTTTATTTCGATCAATTTTCTTTTATTAAAAGTAAGTACAAGCATGAATAATATAAGATAATGTAAAAAAAAAAATCGCTCTTTTATCTTCAAGTAACTCATTTATATTCGTATTTTATCTGGCAAAACTGCCAATTTAGTCCTATAGCTTTGTGTCATTGGCAATTTTAGTCCCGTTTCTTTAAAATTGGCAATTTTAGTCCTCCACATTTCTCAATTTGGCAATTTGAGGCCAATTTTCACCGGAATTGACTAAATCAGCCGGAAATCCCCTTTAAATTGGGGATTTTCAATTTTCCGGCCAATTAATCTGATGTGAACGCTTGACTCGGATAAAGTGCCACCTAGACTAGGGAAAAATTACCAATTTAGTCCTGTAGCTTATTGCCTTTGGTAATTTTAGTCCCGTTATTTTTAAATTGGCAAAATCAGGACATTAAATTTGATAAATTGGGAATTTAAGGACAATTGCCACTGGAATTTGAGAAATTGGCCGGAATCCCAAATCAATTTGGGGATTTTTGATTTTTCGGCCAAATTTGCCTAGGTGGATAACAAGCTTGCCTACTTGGAAAGAAAATGACAAGTGTACCAATACCGATATGCCAAGTGAAAAATTACAAAAAAAAAAACACAAAATTTTATATTTTATACTCATACAAACTAAAAAATTTTTAAAAATTTACAAACTAGAACATATGAATATTATTTTTCAAACAAATATTTAAATTTAAATTAATTTATATTTATTAATGGCAAAAGCAAATTTCTAGTTGACAAAATTTCATTTAATTAAATATTAAATTACTTAATACATTTCTAAAAATTAGAAAATATATTCTGAATCATACTTTAAATATTCATACAGAAAAGTATTTTTCTAATATTATTAGTTATCTTTAACAAATTAAATAAATTTCTAAAAAAAAAAGGGGGGGGGGGGGGGGCGACGGGGGAGGAGGAGGAGTAAAGACGCCGACGGAGATGGTACTGGGCGGCGGGAAAAGGGGGACCGGAGGTGGTGGCGACAGACCTTTTTTTTGTTTGTGGGTGGGTGGGTGGGTGGGGGGTGGTTTGCACAGAGCTGGAGAGGATGATGTTTTTCCCCCTTTTTTTCTTTTTTCTTTGGTAATTTCTTTTTATTTATTAAAAACTTATTCAAATAAGAAATTAGTTTGGAATATATAATTTTAGTATTTTCAATTATTTTTTTGGTATTTTTAAAATTTTCAGATTTTTTAGAATTGTTTTTTAATTTTCTAAAAAAATTTATCCATGTGAATTTTTTCACTTCAAAAATCGGTCCAAATGACAGTTTAGGTGGAATTTATTCCATGTCATCCAAGTTCAAATGTCCACATCAGCAAAATTAACTGAAAATTTGAAAATTCCCATTTTAAAGAGGTCATGTGCGGTGCACGTGTTAAATTCTGGCTAATTTAGTCAATTCCGGTGTAAATTGACCTCAAATTGCCAAATTGAAAAATGTGGATGACTAAAATTGCCAATTTAAAAGCAACGGGACTAAAATTGCCAAAGGCAACAAACTACAGGACTAAATTGGCAGTTTTGCCTAGTCTAGGTGGCACTTTATCAGAGTCAAGCATCCACATCAGATTAATTGGCCTGAAAATTGAAAATCCCCAATTTAAAGGGGATTTCCAGCTGATTTAGTCAATTCCGGTGAAAATTGGCCTCAAATTGCCAAATTGAGAAATGTGGAGGACTAAAATTGTCAATGGCACAAAGCTACAGGACTAAAATGACAATTTTGCCTATTTTATCTGTATATCTTCCATACATTACTCATTCTCATATTCTTGAGTCTATATTTTTGCATAAATTTAACAAAAAGAGAGATCAGCTTGGTTTGAGATTCAGACATTGTTTGACAGTTGGATAATTGACTTTGCATTAAGTTGCATTAATTATAAAATCAGAATTAATAAAATAAAATTATTTTATTTTGTGTGTGTGTGTGTGTGAGAGAGAGAGAGAGAGAGGAGGCCCAAGCATCAACCCGGCGCAAGCGTTGTTTCTGGGCCTGGGTGGTAGAGGGTTGACTATTCGAGGCCCCTCACGTGACCCCCAATTCTTTATACTTATCATCCTATTAATACTAATTAACTAATTAATTAATTGTCATTACTAATATTATCAATTAATTTGATCCCCAAGTCTATGCATTTTTGTATGGAAATGTGTTGTATGTATGTGTGTGACTTGTTGAATATATATAATAATGTGTGTGTATATATATACACACATATTATATATATACATATATATATACTTTGTGTTCTTTTTTTTTTTTTTTTTTTACGAAAGTTCGGGTGGGATTGACGCCGGTCCCCCACCCGGGCCAGGGAAGACCACACTCTAGCAGAGTCCCATTTGATAGAAAGATTATTAGAGTTGGGAAATTATATGTCGCCCACCAACACCTGCCCTCACATCGGCAGAGGGACTCGAACACACAACTTTCTGAGGGGAAGGTACCCGATCTTACCAACGGGTGTTGGCTGTTCTTTTTTTTTTTTTTTGTGTGTGGGTTGTCTTTCTCATATCAAAGCAATTTGTCAAGACTCAAGTAGTCAACCTTATGTTATGGATCTTTGTTCATAATACGCGCTTGTGCCCATGGGAGGTCAATCAAGCCCACATGGTGAAATTTTGATTATTTCTTCTTAAAAAAACACAAAATAGTTTGGTCAATTTTTAAGAGATCATGGAATTTCAATTATCAATAAAATTACAAACATTTGTATACTAAAATCTCCTTATAAATACGCTAGAATGAATATTTTTCGTTGCTTCGAAATTCTAAAAGTTTTTAAATTTTCAAAAGGATTGAGAGTATACTTGAACGTCATATTCCAAAATACCATACACTGGATAGTCCTCCGCAACCTTTTTGTTTGAGACATATTGCCAACTAGATCTTGATCAAGTGGTAAGATTACGGTTAAGATTTTAGAGGTTTTGAGTTTAAATTGCTTATATGTGCGGGTATTATCTACTTTAGTTGTTACTTAAATCTTTAAAATTGATATTACCGGTGTAAATATATTTGCTTGGGCAAACAAATCAAGCTACTCAATACTCATTTGAGATCGATTGTGAAAAAGCTCGTTCAAGCTCAATTCGTTTAACGTAACAAACGGGCTTGAATATATTTCTATGATCAATATGATTTGAAATTCAGTTTGAACACAATTTGAATAGTTAAAAAATATGCGTATATAATTAAGTTGCTCAAACTTGACTTGTTAGAGCTCAATCAATTTAGCTATGAAATCAAACTCAAATATAAATTTTGAAGTTAGACACGAATTTCATTTACACCCATCTATATAATTAATTTTTTAAGAAAGGAAACCAAAGAGAAAAAAAGAAAACTTGGAAAATATTTCGAATTAATACACTGATCAAAACAAGTTGGTATGAGTAAAAGGGGTTCCAATCATTTATGCAAGAGATTTTATGTTCAAACTTTTGTGTATGCAAAAAAATTCATTCTGAAAGGTCCCTGCAATTAGGGGTGTAAATGAGTTGAGTCGAGCCGAACGAGTTATTGTTCAAACTTATTTGAACTACAATCGAGTTTCAAAATTTGTGTTTGAGCTTGTTTGATTGTTAATCAAGCCGAGCTCAAACGAGCTTTATTCAAGCCGAATACGAATCGAGCTCGAGTAGTTTGATTTGTTTATACATGTTTTTATCAATTTTATTAATCGAGCCAAGCTCGAGCTGAGTTTCAAAACTTATCAAACACAAAAAGTTGTTCAAACTTGGTTTGATACACTGACGAGCCGAGCTCAAACGAGCTTTTAGCGAACGAGCTCGAGTCAAGTATCGAGTAGCTTGGTTCGTCTTTTAGTCCTACCAGCAATTGAATCTGATAGTACTTCAAGGGATTAGCTTTGAAACTTCGAATTTGAAGATAAACTTAGAAATCAAAAAATAGGAAAAAAGTTTCACAAAATTTGGAGCGTGTATCACACGAAGAAACCTAATAGCGTGGGAGTGAGAGCTACAATTTTGGTGATCCCATAAATTTTTACCTGTTTCCGTTGGCAGCTTACAAAGGTCACTGCCCCAATGAGCCGCGGCCATTAAGAAATCTTTGTGTAAATGTTTTGACCTATCCCTCATAGACACCCCCCCCCCCCCCCCCCTCTCTAAACAAGGGTAATACTTTTCCTCTGAACAACATAACACTTGGGATTGGAGCCAATATATTAGTGTTAGTATTACTATTTAATCCTTAATTAAATGTTAATAATTTTTTATTTTATTTCTCAAATCCCAATTGATTTCACCCTAGTCTTGCGCCACCAGAGTAGGTTTTTTTGTCTGGAAATTGAATTCTTGTTTGTGCTCGACATTTGTGCTAAAAAGTCCAACTTAGAGGAGCCGAGAAAATCAGAGAGGGACGACTAGTATAACAATCTTCAGTGAGTCACGATCATATATATCATATGCCGATGTATAACATGATCAATTTGAATCATATAGCGAAAGGCGAATCCCACATCTCAATCCTTCAAAATCGAGCGTTCCGATATTGAGTGAAGCGGGAGACATAATTGTCAATCAGATTTAAGTTGTCTCATGCAAATGTTAAAGAAAACTTAACCCAATGACGAACTTGACCTAGGAACTTATCACCGTAACCATTGATGACAGACATGTGGGTCGTACACTCAATGACTATGTACACCATCGTTTATTCATTTAGAACAAGCCTGAGAGTAATTATCACTTTCATTATGTATTCAAGGATGGAGCTAAGATTTTTGGTTTTGGGAGAGGAAATACAAAAAAAATAATGCAAGTTTAACATTTTAAACCTTTGGGTGCAAAATTTTGAATATGAAAATTTATAGGGCAACAAAATTATTTCTTAAAATTGAGATGGGTAAGTGCCACCACCAGCCCTTTTAGCTCTGTCCATATATGTGTTAATCTGATTTCTAGAGCTAACTTGCGCTTAAGCCTCTAATTACCCTGAGATCTTCCCAAGAGTTTAACAAACTTGTAATTTCTTAACTAACTTAGATTATAACTAAGAACCAGAGATCTTGGACAATCTCGTTCCTTAGATCTGACCCAGGTTGAATTTGAGTTGAATCACCAAAATGACCCGGTTTGAGCCACAAAGGAGTTTTTATTCACAATCACTTCAAATCAAAATAAAATCCATCAGCATTTGGATATTGAGTGAAGCGAGAAACATCACTTGGGCATATACCCATTTGGGTAACATAGAATTTCCCGATCGAGGAAATTTCATGCTACCAAAGTGGATAATACTCAAGTGTATTTGTCAATCATTGGATATGCATATGATGATGTCATAAAAGTGAAATAACCACCTATAACCACCTCATTATGTATGATCCAACGGTTTAAAACTCATTTGGACATATGCCCACTTGGATAGCATGAAATTTTCTGAGTCGTGAGATAGATTTAAAGTTGTCATATGCACGTGTTAAAGAAAACTTTTTATCATTTGATGCTTGATTTAGCATTCATAATCACATGTATCAAAGAGTTGAATTTGGTAAATAATATGCATTCATTAATTAGCTTCACTTAATTTGGTGTTCACTATCACATGATGTGCCACCATTGCTTGGACTACCAACCAATTAATACATACAGTTGTCACTGTGCTATTATAAACAATTTGGCTTTCTGAGTTCGCAACTTAATTATGCGATTCATTTATTAACTGTCATAAGTATGTAGGGTTTTTTAAACTCCCTCTTTAATCAAAGCGCTCATCTTGAAAAAAATTTAGCCTGCTCCCGGCTCAATATGACTCAAGCATATTTCATCGAAATGAGTTGTTAGAAAAACCATTTTCCTAATCTCATTGATAATTATGGCTTACTAAAAGATAAATATACTCTCTTTCCCTTATATGGTAGTAAATGAGTTAGAAAAACCATTTTCCTAATCTCATTGATAATTATGGCTTACTAAAAGATAAATATACTCTCTTTCCCTTATATGGTACTACCGTACTAATTCATATTCGGATACTCCAGTTTAATATTCGTGAAAATTATTTTCATTTTTTCAGGTAAATCCATTTTTCCAAACGATGAACTAAAGCGACTGAAATTGAATCAGTGACAAAAATTATAGACAAAAAAATGAACTTAACTAACGTTTCATAACCAAAAGTTCCTAAAGACTGCATGAAATAAGATCTTGTAACTGAAGAATGAAATTCATAATAAATTTTAATAATATAGCAACATCTTTTTTTCGCTTTTGTCATAATATAAAAACAATATGAAACTGTTCTACAAGTTTGAGCAGAATACAATTTCCAAAAAAAAAAAAAAAGGGTTTAAGGGATTCTTCCCACAATTTCCAAAATTTAAACAAACCTACAGTTGTAGTTAAATCAACTGTACACTTGAAAAATGGATCAAATTCTTCTTCTCTAGTTCCCAAGATTGACACTGCCTGAATCCGTAAGAATCGTAAGCCTTCGAGCTTTCTTCGTAAAATCGCTGCAAATTCAAAGCCATCGGAAAATAATCAGCACAGTTAACTTTTTCACTAATACTGTCAGGTCACATTCGGATAGAAGGATCAGTTATCATGTATCCGAAATTCTTTTTAACTCCCAAATCATTCAATCCAAACGAACCTTAAATTATTTAAAGAACGAGTGCGATATGAGTTAACGAAGTATTACCTGAAGGGTTCATCTCCGGTGTGTTTAGTGGCACCTTTTTCATCACTATAAACCACATTGCTCAACATATCCGATCTTTCCATGCCAAACATGGCAGCCAATCTCTTGTATAGCTCGTCATAAGAGCCTATAACGGACATATCAAGTGTTCGACCAACATCCTCCGACTCCACAAACACCTTACAATGTCCTGTTCCGAAACTAAACTCGAGCTTCTCATCCTTAAACCTCGAAAACTCTCCATCCGAAGAAGCTTCCGGAGGACAATTTTGAATAACTAATGATCCCGACCCATTAGACACATTTGCCATATGTTCTTGATTTCCATCCGACGAACTATTGCCACCTGAGCAACTTTGAGATATTTGCTTTTCTGTGAGAATCGGTTGGCCAAACAAAAGAAATGCTGGTTTTGTTCCACCGTTGTTATCTTTCTTAGTAGAGTTTCCAATTTTCAACGAGCAAGATAAGGTGTCAAAGTTGGGATTACTAGGGAGCGGGCCGGGGACATAATTAAGCGGCTTGAAATCAAACGGCTGAAGTTTCTTGAAATGGAGATCGGATGGTGGTGATAATCCAAAATGAGCTTGCCTGGCTCCCTGTACGCCTGAAGATATGTTGTCGAGTAAACAACACAAGGGGCTGCTGGGGCTGAGAGGGTTAGTAAGAAGTGTCGGCATTTGAAGTTGACCGAGAGGCGGAAACTCCGGAGGTTGTGGAAGCCGAGCCCTTTTTCTTGGTGGAGAGAAGGGGGAGAGATGGATGGCTGGGATACGTGATACCAATTCTACCAACCACGGGTTTACCCGCTTCACGTTTTGTAGTAATTCGGGTTCGTCCCATGCTACCTACAAACGAGTTTTGATAAGAACATCATTAGAAGCAAAGAATGCAAGAAGACCTTACTGACAAGGTCTTAAATAAATGAATAAGTACATGCACACCCCTCACTTATTGGGTAATTCCCGCAAGCTCTCTCAAAAGGGATAAGAACATCAACTTTCGGTTTTTTTCTTAGGACAATATTCCTTAAATGCCCTCAAAAGATTAACAATACTAAGCAAGATCATCGTAAATGAAGAATTCAACTAATAAAGTATATAAATGAATTAAATGAAATTAATAACAAGATTATTACCTGAAGAAGTCTCCAAGGAGAATTAGGCCAATGGATAGGGTCATCCACTTGAACGGACGATATCGTCCCCATGAACCAACTAATCCGAGATGAATCTTCCGTCTCGAAAGCCATCTTAAACCTCATCCCCGAACACCACTGGACTCTCATTGCAGCCCGAACAGCCGACTCCCTCACCACAAACTCCGGTGTGCTAGCACGCGGATAATAAACGACCTCAAACGCCTCCCCCCTTGCAGCAAGGCTTGCAGCTTCCATAACGCATTCGGCCCTCACATTACCCCTATCCCTCGACCCCAACTCACTATTTCCACTCCCTTTCTTGCTATTACCAATACACAAGCTCGAGTTATCGTTTAAAAAACCCGAGAATCCTCCGTAAGATGCGAAACTCGCGGACCCCGTGTTCCAACCCGATGAAACCTCAGGCCCACCTCCAATTCCCACTTTTGCCCTTCTTATCCCTACACAAAGATCACCATTTTCGGCCCTCAAGAACACAATTGAATCCCCCGCCACGAGCTTTTTCTGGTTAACGAAATTACTCCAACCGGTGGTCAAAAGATGCCGCCTAGGAGTCCCTCTATAAATATGCCTAAATTTCCAAATCTCGCCGTGGACATCCTTAACCAAGATCGTCTGAACCGGCGGTTCGGCCGAGTAATCTAACCTAGGGAATATTGTCTCAGCACAATACCTAGGAACAGAGAAACCCCCACCATTGTTTGCATCAGACTGAGTTAAAGTCTTTGCAAATGAATTAGGTTTCTCCTTTTCATCATTCTTATTATCAAATCCCAACAATCCATTCTCATCACAATCAACAACACCACCAAATTCATTCCCTCTTAATGGGATTAATTTAATCTTTGCATAAACTTCATCAGTGTCAGAATCAGCTAAATACTTAATTGAGGATACTTTACAGGGTATAATAGGGGGTATTCTTGGAAATCTAGTAAAATCAACTGTTTTATTGGCATGTTCAGAGTGGCCTTGAGGAAAATAATAAACCTTTGAATTTGGAGGTGGGATTTGAGCCATTCCACCTGCACAAGCATGCCATAGCTGTGGATCCAAGCATTTTTCCAACTGATTCATGGGCTTGTTTAATGCATGCATAACATTAATCATTCTTCACTAATCAACACAAATCCTTTCAGGGTTTCTTCACAAATTTCTGCAACAAAAAAAAAAAAAAAACAAAAAAAAACCCAATAAGTATTAATAGTAGAAAATTAAAAAAAGATGAAATTTTTAATTATTTCAAGAAAAACCCAGATCAAAATCAAAACAAATGAGGAAAAATAAGAAGAACTTACACAGAAAATCTTGTGGGCTTCTTCTTCTTCTTCTTTTTTTTTACCCCTCCTGGAAATCTCAAAGATATGAAATTTGGGTTTGATTTAATCTGTTCCTGGACAAAGCCTGAAGAACCCTTTAATTAATTTTGTCAAATCAAGAGAACAGTGAAAAAAAAAAGGTGAAATGTGGAGGGTTTAACTTGAAGAAAAAGCAAAAGGGTACAGAATGAGTGATGGTTGTGTTGTGTAGGCCTTTTACACAACATAAAACTGTTATGAATTGTGACTGTTAGAGTGTGAGTGGAGTTAGAGAGAAAGCCAATTGGGAATTTATACAGCAGAGAGAGAGAGAAAGATTTGATGACAATGGGGACAGACAGAGACAAGAGAGAGAAAGAGGAGAGAGAGAGAGGAAGAAGTAAAGAGACACCTGAAATTAGCTTTGGTTTGCCGACCAGAGGTTGCAGAAGGAATTGATATTGACAAATGACACACCAAAAAAGTCCTAATATTTATAGTGACATTTTTTATTACTGTTGGGCTGTTGAGTGTGTGTATGTATAATATACTGTATCTACACTGTATTTTTATACTACTACTTTATTGGGATTTTTTTTTTTTTTGGGTGAGGAGAGAGATTTTTTTCTTTTATTTTTCTTTTTTTTTTCTGATGTTGTGAGGATATTCTATTGGGAAATAAGTTTGGATGACCAAGGTCTTAAATTTTAATTTCGGGGTAGATATTGGTGTAGTAAATTTACTAAAATTTTGATGTAAATTTCGGGAATATTCAAAATTTCGATTTCAATTTTAAAGAAATCATGGAAATTTATAATAAAATTTTGGGTAACTTTAAGTATAATACTTATGCATCTTTTACATCAATAATATTCTATATATAATATATGGATAATGAATTTATTAAATAATATCACTAAAAACTGTTGAGAAAAATATGAAATAAATATAATTTGATAATAAGATAATAACTAAATCTCATGAGAACTTTTTTAAAATAACATGTAACAAATTTAAGTAAAAGTTACTACTCAATACCACATCGAGTTTCTAGGAGGATCGAAAACTCTATCACTAGTATCTGTCCTACCTCTACTTTCAAATTGCAAGTGAAAATTATTAGTTACATGTTGACAATATTCCGCTCATGATATGGAATGTTGAAAGTACTTCATATAATAATGATGATGATATCATTCTGGTGTTGAATCTTGAAGAACCTCCAATGGAGTAGTATAATTTCTTCAATCATATTCATTTTCAGTTTTTTGCTTGACAGCTTCTTGTGGTTGGGGGATAATTGTTAAGTGTGGTCCTTACCAAGTATAAATATAATTTTCTAATTATATAATATTTAAAAATATAAAAAAAAATCAGCCGAAATTTCGGTTTCGGTGAATGTTTCGGGAAATATCAGGTTTCAGCTGAAATTTCGATGGATATTTGCCAAAAATACTTTAAATTTGGGAAATTTCGATAGAAATTTTGGAAGATATTCTGCAAAATTGGATCGAAGGTTCGATTTCGCTTCGGGACCCCCCGAAATCCGAAATTTGTGTGTTTCGACCGAAATTTAAGACCATGCAAAAAACTACCTTGGGAGAGGTCCCCACAATTGTGTCCGACAGTACCTTGAGGGATTAGTCTTGAGCCTCCGGACTCGAGGATACCTTGGGAAACCTAAAAAAAACAAAAAAAAGTTATCCTCAAAATATATAATTATATTTAAAAGCACAATCATCAATTAAAAAACAAATACAATATTGAAAGTGAAGAATAAGAAGAAAAAAAGAGGAATGATATTGGAGCTCCAAAATTACTATTGGAGCTCCACTTATATTATAATCTCTAAAAAATGACAAATACCCATTTCTAAATAAAGGACAACCTTTTTACTTCAATTTTTCCCCACCATTTAAACCATCATACTAATAAATTCCTCTTATGCATAATCTAAATCAAAAAATAAAAAAATTTATTTACTTCGTATTATAATCATGTCAAAAAAATATTTTTATGAATAAAATAATAATGCAGAACAATATTTTTAAATCTTTAAAAGCAGAAAACATTTAATGATCTACAAGCATATAATTATTCATCAAAACTCATTAAAGAACAAAAAATTTCATGTTTTTTCAAATCTTTTGTGTATTCAAATTCATGAAAAGTCACTAATTACTTTTATAGAAAACCATAATTTATGTTATTTTTATTTATTATTGCCTGAAGAAACTAAACTTATTGGTTGAACAAAAATATGAAATTGATTTACTAAATTCTAATATAAAGGCAAAGTAGAGTGAATAATTGACGTTGATATTCAATTTTTTCTTTTTGGTTCATATAATAATTGTCATTCTCGGATTTTATACATTATTACTTTGTTTTGTCGATGATGCTCTACATTTTAATTATTTGTTTCATTTTTGTTGAATATGATTTTATTAGTTGACTTTGATTTAAAGTAGTGAAAAAAATCTATAACACTTTTAATTTTTTTTTAATTGGATAGGGGTAGTTTTAAAATTCAAGGATAATCTTGTCATATTCAAGTGTAAAAATTAAAATTAAAGCTCTTATAGTAATTTTTTGGAGTGCCAATATCATTACCCAAAAAAAAATTCAAAAGATTTTTACACTTGTCTTTAGTCATCCACATGGTCTTAAATTTCGGATTTTGGGGGCTCCCGAAGCAAAATCGAACCTTCGATCCAGTTTTGCAGAATATTTTCCAACATTTCGATCGAAACCCGAAATTTCTCGAAACCTGAAATTTCTAAAAATTTAAAGTATTTTTGTCAAATATCCATCGAAATTTCGGCCAAAACCCGATATTTCTCGAAACATTCACCGAAACTGAAATTTCAGCAGAATTTTTTTATATATATTTTTAATTTTCTTTATATTTTTAAATATTATATAATTAGAAAATTATATTTATATTTGGTAAGGACCACACCTAACACTTATCCTCCAACCACAAGAAGCAGTCAAGCAAAAAACTGAAAATGAATATGATTGAAGAAATTTTACTACTTTATTAGGGTTTTTCAAGATTCAACACCAGAATGATATCATCATCATTATTATATGAAGTACTACCAACATTCTATGTTATGAGCGGAATATTGTTAACACGTAACTAATAATTTTCACTTGCAATATAAAAGTAGAGGTAGGACAGATACTAGTGTTAGCGATTTCGATCCTCCTAGAAACTCGATATGGTATTGAGCAGTAACTTTTGCTTAAATTTTGGTACATGTTATTTTAATGAAGTTCTCATGAGATTTGGTTATTATTTTACTATCAAGTTATATTTATTTCATATTTTTCTCAACAGTTTTTAGTGATATTATTTAATAAATTCATTATATATATATTATATATAGAATATTATTGATGTAAAAAAATGCATAAGTATTATAATTAAAGTTACCCAATACTTTATTGTAAATTTTCAAATATTTTTATAAATTTTCATGATTTCTTTAAAATCGAAAACGAAATTTTGAATATCCCCGAAATTTCCAAATTTTCGTAAATTTACTACACCAATATCTACCACAAAACCAAAATTTAAGACCTTGATTTTTTACATCCACAAGGGTTTGAACACAAAACCTCTTATTTAAGCGACCAGAGCTCCTTCCACTAAGACCAATTGCTTTTGGTTTTTGAGGAGCCCTTTAAGGATAACTTTTGATTATGAAGAATTATTCCCAAAATTATCTCGTTAAGACTCATTAATCACATAATAATATTATCTTATAATTGACCATTTGTCTTGAATTATAGCCGAAACTGAGGCCAATATTTTTTTTAATCTATTAGTGAATTATATACGAGTGTGCCAAATCCTATTGACACGATCTCCCTCTTTATTGTTATGGGGTAGGCCCTCAAACTACAACCCTCTCATCGCATTTCTTCTTGTTGTCCACACTCATCAATGTTTACTCTTCTTCTCTTTCTAATTCACTCTCATCATTGAAGCAACAACAATATCTCATCTGCTTCCAATTTTTGCATACACTGGTGATAGTTTCTGGTTCATTTTCTCTGTTTTGGATTTTTGTTTTTCTTTTTTCTCGAGCAAGAGTGCTTCACTCTTGTGTAAGAGTTTGTTGTCTCGTATTTATTCTTTGAGATGCATAATCTATTTGATTGTTCAACGGTTGCTTGTTAAATTTGTTAAATACAATTTATTTATTACACTATAAATTGTTTATTGACTGAAATAAAATGATTTATTTCCGCGAGTTAAAAAAAAAATTACTCTTACATGTATTTCTAATTATATATTTCAGGAAAAATTCACGTTACCCATTTGCTGGAATGAATAAATGAGCCATTTAATTTAGTCTTATAGACGACATTATGATATCGAGGAATCAAATAATTCACAATTTTACCTCAATATTAATGCTTTTATTTCGCAAGATTCCAAGCACCATAAAATAAAGACACTAGACCATTTACTACTATTTGTGAGTGGTACATAATTATTTTAAATGGTCTTTCTAAATTCAACTTTAAAGTGTTCTGAATCTTGTATCCAATTTCAATGCTTCTTTAATAGAACGTGCAATTGGCCTAATATGCTTTAAACATTGAAGAGATTATCCCAACTATTTTTTTTTCTTTTTTTCTTTTTAAGTATAAGAAAGAGATTTTATTTGTTGTAATTCCTAAAGAAATGTTGAGCTCTTTTTGGATCCGTTTTCATTTCATTTTCAACCGTCACCTTTTAAAATGTATGCAAAATTAAGTTTTTATTTTTTTTAATTCTTGGTGTTTAAAAATAGGAAATATGTTTGGTTGGAATTTATGGTTTGATTATGCATGAAATAATTGAATTAATTAAAAGTGGGTATTACGTGGATATTATAGATAAAATAATTGATAATATTATATTGATTAAATAAATTAATAAGTGAAAATGATAAAAATTAATTAAGAAAACACTAAAAGTACTCAAATTGAGTCTTAAAATAGAATAATGGACCAAGGATTTAAGGGCACCGATGATTAGAAATGACATATTATTTTTGTTTTTATATTTATTGAAGAAAAATAAATTAAAGCTGAACTTTGTAAAGAAAATGAATATATATTATAATATCTTTGTCGGTCTTCCAAAGAGATCGGCAAAGAGAAAAAAGACGTGTGGTCTCTCTCTCTATTGGCTACACACTTGACACCACAATCTATGTTTTGTCTCATGCCTTATTTTTAAGGGATAATAGCATATACCCCCTCAGTTTATGGGGTGAAGTGCACTTTACCCCCTCACTTATCATAAAATGTGCACATTGGTCCTTCGGGCAGTTTTGGGCAAAAAAATACAAAGGAAAATTCAAATCCGGGCAGCAACGTACGGAAATTCCTTTGTATTTTTTCTGCCCGAGCTGACCGAAGGATGAAAGTGCACATTTTATGATAAGTAAGGGGGCAAAATGCACATTTCAATAAGTGAGGGGGCAAAGTGCACTTCACCCAATAACTGAGGGGGATATCTACAATTATCCCTATTTTTAAAATGGACCAAAACACTCAAATAAATATAACGTATATTTCTAGTGTGATGGATAGTAATATGTCCAAAATATTAAGAGCAAAATAGGTATTTCTCAAATGTATTAATAGTTATCCCAAGGTTGGTTAGTTTCGTTAGTTTTCACTTTATTTATTTGGGAGGTCCTGAGTTTAATTTTAAGTTGTCAGAAGTTGTGATTTTTTTCCTTAATTCACAAAGGAGGATATCCTAACCCGACAGACTTGAGCTGATAGTTTTTAATCATGAGTCACGCAAACCCTATAAAACTCCAAATAAGAATAGAAAAGTCACAATTTGTGACAGCTTGAAATTGACCCTAGGACCTCCCACATGAAATAAGGAGCTGTACTACTAGGCTAACAAGCCTTGAGTGACTATTCTCTCCTTATTTGGAATTTTATTGAGTATGTGTGGTCCATGATTAAAAAATTATCAACCGGGCTTTGTCGGGTCTGGGTATCCCTTCGTCTAGAATTTAAAAAAATATTAATAATTAGTAACATCGTCCATGTAAAAATACATCATATGACTTCAGTATTTTTCTGGGTTGTATTCTGACAAAATTTATGAAGATAAAAGTTTTATTTATAAGGTTGATTAGGCCATTAAATTAGTTATAAATAATTTTTAGTTATAATGTAATAGGTAAATTCTTAATTCTTTCTTTGACATACTCTCATTCCGAGTCGCTACTAATTCTTAAGAGTGATCCTTGTTTGAACGTTAAAAGAGTTATTTCGAGATGTTATGGATGGTAGGATCAGAACACAAAAAATAATCAAAAAAATATAAATTTAAGCTTAAACATGAAGATAATAACACGAGAATTTTAACGTGGTTCAGCATAATTTGCCTACATCCACAAGTCAACCTAAACTACATCTTTATTTCTCAATGAGTGAATATGAGTACATCAATCAATTACAAAATGAATTCTACTATTTATAATAATGGAGTAAGTCTAAACCCTAACAAATTAGAAAAACATTCATTAACAACTTAAAGAACATTTCCGATCCCAATAGGAAACAAACCCATTCAAAATAGGACTCAAAACTGCCAAAATCCGCCCAAAATCTCGGGAATTTGCGATCCAAGTATCAAATTTGCGTACAGTTGCCATGGCTAAAGCATCAGTAACCATGGCTAAAATCCCTATTGACACTCTGAATTGGAAGCCGCGGCCGCAGCTAAGCTTGCCGGTAGTTGCGGCTATCACACTTGTTCGTAGTCAATCCACTTCATACGACCCTGTTGCGACTCTGAATCTCCTCGTCCCATTTCGTCTTCACCTTGGCTCTATTTGGCTCCATGTTTTGGCTCTCAAATCTACCTTTGATTTGACTCCATTATTTCCGATCGACCTCTCAACGTCTTAATGTGCATTATTTTGTGCACATTGATTCATCTCAAAAGGTCTTTTCCAAGAAGAGCTGCAAGCTACTACGATTTGGACAACATCAAATAAAAAAAAGATGCAGTTTACTTTTCAAATACCAAAATTTATAGATGAAAATGGACAATCTCATTACATTTCAAAATTTACGTCATGATACAATTTTGAAACAGTAAAAATACCCAAAATCGATGGAACAATTTTCTTCATTTAATGTCCTCATATAGGTAAATGATACGGTAGAGCCTAAACTGCGATATGATCTTTTCAATTTCAAACTAATATTTTATTTCGTATTAAATTTTATTCATGTGCACTAATTACGACATGCATAATGTCTAAATCACACACACATACAAGTGCGCCAACTCGCAGACACACACACACACACATATATATATATATATATATGTTATTTTAACACAAAATATACACTAAAAAACATAATACGAGATAAAATACCAATATATAATAGAAAACTCAGTCTGCCCAAAATGAGTATAGTGAACGGAAACAACAAATAAAGAACAAGCAAATGTGGTATAAGATAAGCCAAAAGTAACCGGCTATTGGTCACAGCTCATATTTCTCTCTACTGAAGGGACATTTCTGATTAATGCTACTATCTTAGGTAGCAACACTAGAAATTGTAGCAATGTTTACATAATATAAAATTATTTTAATAGCTAACTAGCGTAACACCCGTGCTATGCACAAGAATATAATTTGCAAAGAGAAATAATTAGATTTAAGAATTACAGCGATGTACATTATATTGGTGCACAATCAATAATTAAAAGGGAAAACCCTCCTAAAATATATTTTTATATCCAAAAATTTCATTAAAAAATATTTTCCAATATCAAATACTCATTCTACAATCTTTTCAATTGAAAAAAACTCATTTTTTTTAACGAATTAGTTATATAATATATATCATGAATAACAAATTGTAACAATTTACAATCAACTGATAACTATTACAATCAACTAACACAAAAAAATAACCTAGAGAGAAAGACTCGCACATCGACATCGGTGGGAGTAGAATCGAAGACCTTTAATATATTGGGGAAAAACCCAAAAGTTAATATTAATAATATTTTGGAGAGTAAATTACCCTTAATTTCTTAATTAACGTTATTAATCGAATTGCTTTGATGATGCGGCAATTGTTAAGGAATGTAATAAAGAAGTTCTTTTTGGCTTCGAGTATGGGGACAATCACGATAATTTATATGATGAAATTCATGTAAAATCTATCATATAATAATTGTGATTATATCGAAATTTGAAGTCAAAAAATTTATAGAATCTCTTTGTAATAAATATTGTAATGGAAAACATGAGTGATCCTTAAAGAAATTCAAGTTACAAAGTTATGTTACAATCGCAGTTGTCAATGTATGATGAACTCCATTGTCCTATAATACTTTAGACGACATAGGTAAATAAGGTATATGAAAATTCAAGATATCTAAGAAATATTTAATTGACATATGGGTATCACTAAGTTTTTTATGCTGTAGTAATTAAGTTGAGTTATATATTTTAGAAAATTTTGGTGAAAGAAACATCTCGTAACTATTAAGTTCCTTTTGTTAAGATAACCATCATATATTTCACGTAAATTAGTCCTTTTTTTGAAAATAAATAAATAAAGAGGTTGAAGAAGGTATAAAAGTAAAAAAAGACTATTGGTAATCAATTGGGTTTCGGTCTATTTCTTCCGTGGAAAAAATGAATTAGAGAACATATACTAGTGTTGTAGGGAACAAAATAAACAACTCATGAACAAAAAATGTACATCAAATATTGAGAAGGGCTAATTATATCTCGTATAATACTAGTTTCTCCTTACTTTTGAAATTATATTTACGTCATTTTGATCATAGGAACTCAGCAAATTTGAAGAGATTTGGCCCAAAAATAATTAAATTGTTTGGATGATGTTATCAAACCATTTCCAATAAAATGTATAAGAATATTGATGAGGTCAGTCAATTTCATTAAATTGATAAATCGAAAGAGACGATTGTTGAACCAAGATAAATCGAAGAAATATATATATAGTTTCAAAAGTAAAATAAAACTTTTCCGTAATTAACCCTATTAAAAAATCAATGAAAAGTCAGAGGAAATCAGGAATATATAGTTTGCCTAATATATGTAACACAATATTTTGGACTACATAATGAAGCATCAAATTGGTTAAAAACAAATTAATGGGCCATTGGTATAGGGTACAGGATAAGCCAAAAACGACCGGCAATTGATTATCTTTAAGTGAGGGAACATTTCTAATTAGTGCTAATCTTTGAGGTAGCAACCATAAATTAGTATTATCATTATTCCAAATAATAATAATTAAGTTAGCCGGTTCGGAGGTTGTCGTTTCATAAACGATCTGTTGATTGGGTTTAAGGTCGCTATTAACTTTGTTAGTGTGTTCATTTGTTTTCTTTTACTTAAATTTAGCATAATGGACAAGATTAATAATACTAATTCTACCCTTTGTGAGCAAAAACCAATGTTGTATGTCAATTAATTATAAATCAAATAATGAATCATATATGTATATAAATAATTTTTATAAGCATTAATTTTCAAAACATTGAATAATGAAGCTTGCATGGTTTATATATTATATATTCTATGCTAAATATGATGGGACAATAGAGATTTATGGCTTTAAAGATACTATTTTAAGTTCAATTGAGAAACCAAAAGCTAGAATTCAACAAAATACTTATTGTATTTTTTAATAGAGGCACATTGTCCCCCGCTTTATAGGAAATGGCTGATCATCCACTTATGTTACTAAAAAAATGCAATAATACCCAAATTCATTTATTCAATCAGAAAAGACAAATATATCATCAATATATTTATTATGTGATATTTCTTCAGTCTTCACTTATTGTTCCTTTTTGGTTTTTAAAATTATATATAAAAAAAATACTATACACAGTTGAATATAAATAATTTGATATGTAGTTTGTTATAAAATATTTGAAATAAATTTGTTTGTAATATTTTTATTTTTTCCTCAAAATAGTGTAAAACATTGAATAAAATAAAAGATTTAATCTTATATGACATGCATGCAGATTTTAAAAAAATGCAATTTTTTTCAAAAATCTATTACACACCATAAGTATGTTGAACATCATAATACTTGTATATTATTTTATTGTATTTGTGATATACGTTAATACATCTATAATTAAAGGATATGTACATAAATCATAAATCATAAATCGACATTTTCTTTTTAGTTTCATATATATTAGGGCAACATGATATATTAGTAAATGTATATGCTACTTATGTTTATTTAATAATTATTACTTTAAATTACGGTTGATGGAATAAATTTGGGTGATTTTGTAAGAAAATTCATTGGTCTTGAATGCATAAGGGCGTTTTTATCATTTTAATGAGATTGAGAGCGTTTTGCCTCATTTCTAAAAATTCAAAGGGATAATCAATCTATTTTATAACATAGAGGGTTTTCCATAACTCAAGAGGTTAATATGCATTTTACCCATAAATTATTTATATTCATTGGACACCTATCAAATAAAACATAAAATAAAACACAAACTGTAATAATGATATAAAGTCTGTTGTCAAAGAGAATAATTTGTTGTACCATCATGACATTTTGGAAAGGGTTAATGTCTTCTTTTTAGTTTTAGTAAAATTCCACATGAGTTATTTAAATCCATCTCATGTCACTTATGGCTAATTCTTGTTCTTAGTGAAATGTTGGTTGCAAAGTTAAATAAGAGTAAATTACATCCAAACTTCTCACTTATTATGTTATTATCACCAAGGTATTAAATTTTGGTATCGGTATCGATATCGGGGTAGTAAATTTATGAAAATTTCGGGGATATTCAAAATTTCGATATCGATTTTAAAGAAATCATGGATATTTATAGTAATATTTGAAAATTTGCAACGAAATTTTGTATAACTTTAAATATCATAACTATGCATCTTTTACATAAATAATATTGTATATATAATGTATGTATAGTGAATTTTGTTAAGTAGTATGATTAAAATCTGTGGCGAAAAATATAAAATAAATATGATTTGAGAATAAAGTAATAATCAAATCTCTTAGGAACTTCATTAAAATAAAGTACCACAATTTTAATACAAATCATCATTTAAAACCACATTGAGTTTGTTGGAGGATCGAAATCACTATCATTGGTCTCTCTTCTCCCTCCACTTTCATACTGCATGTACAAATTATTAGCCAAATGTTGATAGTATTCATCCCATAACACTGAATATTGGTAGTACTGCATATAATGATGGTAATATCCTTCTGATGTTGTATTCTGCTGAACCACAACGGGCACAACATATTCGACAGTATTCATCCCATAAATATATTCTTTGAAAAAAATCTAATGTGAATTAGTGAGTACATGACTTATTTGCACAAGAATTGACATAGAGATCACACTTTCCAAAATGAATGTATAGTACACGCAAAAATACAAAATTTTGAAATTTTTTGAGTATGGTCGATATTTCGGGATATTTCGGAAATTTCGGGATATTTTGGTGGATATTTGACAAAGTATTTTTTATTAAGAATTCAAGATTTTGGGAAATATCGGGAAATATCGAAAATATCGGGAAATTTCGATAGATATTCTGCAAAATTGGATCGAACGTGAGATTTCGCTTCGAGATCCCAGGAAATTCGAAATTTCGGTCGAAATTTCGAGGTATCGGAGGATAGTTAAGACCATGATTATCACTACAACCCTTGATGATTTTATTTGTAAGAATTACAAGGGTAAAATTATAAGATTTTTTAAATACATAGATGGTGTAATTGTAAAAAATACCTCAACATGAGGGTTCTTTATACAATTTCAATAAGTTGAGGGTTGATAATTACACAATAAGTGAGGGAATTTGTGTGAAATTTTTCTCGTTAAAGAATTACATCCCAACTTAAAATTATTTTTTCAGTTAAACAATTTATAATCATATGATATTTGAAATAGAATCATCTAAAAAATAATAAATCACAACCATCTACTTTCTCCTCTAGGGTCTATTTGCTATTAATTATTAGTTGGTGCACTACATAAATTAAGATGATTGGTTAACACAATAAGATTTGATTTCTCTCCTAACAAAGTTCAAGAAATAAATTAATACTACATGCAATAGCAACAATTAAGATGATAGATAACAAATCAAGTAAATCTTCTATAAACAAAACAATCTTGTAGCACTACCAACTTCATGGTAAAAAATGATATTTGTCTATCAAATTACTTTAATGAACCAAACATTGTACCAAAGAAAAAACCAAAACATACTACTAGAAAGTGACATTCTAACAAAGCATATGGGCAACCGAATGATTGATATACACTTAATTGAATGGATTGGGGGACAATTTAATAGATCAGAAATGGAGTCGGGACTTTTTTACCGAAGAGACGAAAATGAAAAGAAAGGAAAACTTGGTATTTTTAGGAAGGGGCAGAATTTTACATATAATATTTCGTAGGCTAAATTTTTTTAAAAGTTTTTTTTTTTTTGGGGGCGGGGGGACCAACAGCACACCATCATTGATCAGGACCAATGTTCTTATAATGTTTCTTGTGTCTATATATTTCATACAAGTATATGTGATCCGCCATGAACTATACATTATTGTGTGAAATAGATAGAGACTAGGAGTGTTGCACCTGATCTTTAAAAGAATTGCACAACGGTTTGATGGATGAACAAGAAGGCACGCTGACTTAGTTTGGTGACTTTGCTTGCACTTGAGAGAGGTGTCCGCCTAAAATCCACTTAGGTGATCGAGCTTACTTCATAATTTGTGACAAAAAAAGTCTATGGTTGGACTGTTCCGTGCAATAAAAAGGGAATTAACCAAATAATGGTAGAACAATTGGACACAAAATAAAAACATGGACAATGACATACATACATACATAGAATATTTCTAATTCTCAATTATAGCCTCACCCAACAACCTAACCAAACACTTGAAATTTCAATGGGGCCTTCATTAATTTTAGTGGTCTAAATATTGTCCAAGCATATGCAATGCTTTGTCTAAATGCTAATAATAGTACTAATATCCACATCTCATTCAACTCATTAAGAATAATTTGAAATGGTTGGTTTATATAGTATTAAACCTTGGCACGTCCGACAAGATTAAGGTGAACAATCTTTGATCCATGCTTCATGTTTAATCCCTTGATGAGCATGTGATAGTTTTGTTTCTTAAGGACTTGTTCGGTTTCCATGATTAGCCTGTATAGACTAAATAGTTCAGGTTTATTAAATGATTGGTTTCAGTGTCAGAGGCCCTGTATTGATGTGAGGCCCGAGAATATATCCTCAATTCTTTGGATAACTTATCCTCAACAAAAGGGTGAGATTAAATAATCCCACCCTCATGGTGGTAAACTAAAAATATTGGTTGACTTTTGTACTCCTTAAAATCTGTTGGCAAAGACAATATTATTCTTGCAACTAATAAAATTTCCATATATTCAGTCATTCATTAACTTGATATTATATTCGAAAATCTATATTTAATTTATATTATTTTCCGAAAAGATTGATTTTATATTATTTACTTAGGAAAATTATTGTTAAGTGAATAGAAAGTTTTCAAATTAATAAAAACAATAATTTATAATTAATTAGTGAGAATGGATTCCTAAACTTTTCAACTGACTAAAATAACCCATTAAAGGCCTTAAATTGTGATTGTTTTCATTTATTTTAAGAAAATTTAGAGGTCTCACACAATTTTTTCCAAGTAATATTGAATTTCTTATTCAATGTGATGGGTCAATTGGCTAAGAAATTAGTGATAAAATAAATTATTAAATGGAGAATTTGTTATCATTTGTTAGAAAAAGAAAAGAATAGACGGAGTAACATATATTGATTTTGTATTACAATTGGCCTTTTAATATTTTATATCGTTTAGCAATTCCTTTTCCCTAATTAATTAAAAATTATTGTGTCTTTATAAATTTGAAAACTTCCTACTCCCTTAACCATAATTTTTTCTATTTACTTTACATTATTCACAATACTTATTAGCTTATGTAGCATTTCATTTTCTAGACGAATTATTTGGTTTTGATGTTATGTATAACTTTATATTAATTTTGTTATTGTTTCGTTTTTCTCCAAACGGGCTAAAAATTGCAAATAAGTTTTGAAACTTAGCTCAATTAGTGGAAAAATTTAATACATATATACATAAAATATTTTACTCGAGCTCGACTCGATTAAATATCCTTTGAGCTTAGCTCGATTAACAATCAAACCAAGCTCGACTCATGCATGCATAATAAAAAAATTATTGTCATGTTGGTCACGTGATAACCAGAAGGTTAAGAAAAATGTCTCATACAAATAATTGAAAGGTTTCCTAATGAGATGATTTGATGCCAAAAATCAGATCTTATAAATATTGAACTTCCATAAATATTTGGAAATTGAGGAAATTCTTACAATTTTAGGAAATAAAACAAAAGAAAACAGGAAAATTACACTAGACGACTTGCGGTAATATCTTACTGCAAGTATATTCTAAATTAAACACTACCACTGCTTTGGGAGAAAAATACCTTTTCATCTATCCTTTTAACAAACAAGAGTATTTGTGTAATTTTACTTATCAATCTCTAGGTCAAATGAACCAAACATTTGATAAAGATAAACTGGATAAGTTGTTGGTTCTAATCTGTTAAGAATGTATAAAATTATATGTAAAGTTGTGTTTTAGAAATACAATTTTAAAGTGTTAAGTAAAGTTAGTCTTTTTAGTTAATTTTTAAATTAGCCGTTGTAAAAGAAAAAGGATAGAAATATCCCTTTCCTGCTCTTTTTTTCATTATTCTGGATTCTTCTTCTTGTAATTCTTTACCAACATTTCTTCAATGAAAGTCTTTTGTGTTTCTTTCCATTATTTTAACATGGCACCATAGCCACGGTTGAATTTCGATTAAACTTCCGGTGACCGATCTTCCAATTCTCCGGTGAAGTGTGCGATTAATTTCTGGAGAATTGAATTCATCATCTGCCAATTCGATCAGCAATCAAAGTTCTGCAATCGCGATCAATTCATGGTGATTTCGATTCAGTAATTGTATTTCGTATCTTATTTCACCGATTTGTGATATTTTGCATTCATTGTTGATTGTTGCTATTGTTCATCTATTAATCGATCCTGTGAGTAATTGATTCTGGATAATCTTCAAGAATTGAAGATTCTGTGTTGTTGTTGTCTTCCGCTTGCGAAATTTCATAGTTCGAATTAGGTTTCAATAACTCTTTGGTATGTAAAAGACTGGTGAAGGAAGAGGTGCAAAACAAGCACAAGTTAAGATAGATTCTCAAGATCCGATGTTCATACATCCTTCCGATACTCCTAATCTGGATCTTGTTGCTGAGACGTTGAAAGGAGTAGAAAACTATAAAATTTGGTCTAGAGAGATGATAGTGGCATTAGAGGCAAAAAACAAGATTGGTTTCATTACTGGTACATGTAAGGAACCTGAATCAGATTCAGAACTTCATCCCTACTGGAAAAGGTGTAATGCGTTGGTCAAGTCATGGATACATAGATCTATATCTAGAGAACTAATACATGGAGTTGTGTACACTGAATCTGCTAGTATGATTTGGAAAGATTTGAAGGAAAGGTTTGATAGAATAAGTGGTGCTAGACTGTATTCTTTGTACAAACAAATTAACACCATGACACAAGGCTCTAATAATGTCACAAAGTATTATTCAAGGATGAGGTCTTTATGGGATGAATATGAATATCTGGTTCCATCCCCTTCAGTGGATGTTTCAAAGGAATACATTGAGTTTTGTACACAGTTGAAGATGATGCAATACCTTATGGGGCTAAATGAATGTTATAATGGTGTTAAGTCACAAATCTTGATGATGTCTCCATTACCAAGCCACAATCAAGTATATTCCCTGATTAGCAATGAAGAGGCTCAGAGAGGGATAAGCAATCAACATACTAATACAGATAGTAGAATAGCCTTCATGAGCAATTCTCAAAATCAGGGATTCAATAAGTCAAAAGTGATATGTGAACACTGTCAGCTTCCAGGGCACACAAAGGATAGATGCTTTGAACTGGTTGGATACCCTGCTAATTGGACAAAGGGAGGCAGAAGAGGTGGCAGAAGAGGAGTCTACCGAGGAAATGCTGGTGGCAGGGGCTTCATTGGAAATCAAGCTAGTTCTGTGGTTAACTCACAGGATAACAAAGTAAAGATTATTGGAAGCATCACTGATGAAGCTCCAGGAACATCACATAATCCAGAACAATCAAGTGTTTTTACAAATCAACAATACCAGCAGCTTATGCAAATGTTTGGAAGTGTTAATGTGCAGAATCCTCAATCTAGTCAGAAGGGAGTTACAGCTAATATGGCAGGTATGACTGACACTCATACACTATATATTTGCATGCTTGCTGATAAATATGGTGATCATGATAATAACAATTGGATAATAGATACAGGGGCTAATCAGCATATGTTATCTGATCACAGATTCTTTAATGATACATTTATACCTTGTGAAAGTTCAAATATGGTCAAACTCCCCAATGGGAATTTTAGTGACATTACTCACATTGGAAATATTGATTTAGGACCAGATGTGTATCTTAAAGATGTGTTATTGGTTCCTAGTTTCAGCCATAATCTTTTGTCTGTTTCTAAACTTACAAAAGATAATGGTGTAGTTGTTAACTTCTATCATAACTTCTGCTTGATACAGGCAACTTTGAGTGGCAAGATCAAGGGGATTGGTAAGCTCCACAATGGCTTGTACTACTTGCAACCAATTCCCAAAGATCATGATGTTAAATTTCAGAATTCTATACCTAATTGTAATATTGTTTCTAGCAATAAGTTTGATTCCAGTAACACTCTGCATAAGGCCAATCTGTGGCATAGGAGGTTTGGACATATGTCCTTCAGTAGGTTCAAATTTTTACCTGAATTGAATGTTAAAATTGATGAGAATAAGATGTATTGTGATATATGTCCTTTGGCTAAACAACCAAGGAACATTTTTCCAGCAAGAAATGATATCACTTCTGCTATTTTTGAGCTTGTTCATATTGATGTGTGGGGACTTTACAGAGAACATACCTATAATCAAGAAGCTTATTTTTTTAACTATAGTGGATGATTATTCAAGATCCACTTGGGCTTTCTTGATGAAATTCAAATCTGATGTGTATGAAATTTTAAAGAATTACCTCACTTATGTTCAAACACAATTTTCTGTTAAGGACAAAACTATAAGAACAGATAATGCTATGGAATTTTTTAGTCATGAATGTTCAATATTGTTTAAATCCTTGGGAATTGTTCATCAAAGTTCATGTGTTTACACACCACAACAAAATGGTGTGGTTGAAAGAAAACATAGACATATTTTGGATGTAGCAAGATCATTAAAATTCTTATCCAATGTACCTGTTAGATATTGGGGAGAGTGTATCTTAACTGCAGTTTACTTGATAAATAGAACTCCTACACCTCTTCTTAAAGGAAAGACATCTTTTTCTGTCTTGTTTGGAAAGAAACCTGCTTATTCACATTTAAAAGTTTTTGGTTGTCTCTGTTTTGCAAAAAATATTCCTCAATATGATAAGTTTCAACCAAGGGCCAAACCATGTGTTTTCTTAGGATATGCTCCTACACAGAAAGGATATAAGTTGCTTGATCTTGGTACTAAGGCTATGTTTGTTTCCAGAGATGTTGTGTTTCATGAGAATATTTTCCCATTTTCCTTATATCTTGGTGATTCTGACAAACAATTATTCCCTTCTCAAGATAATCATGTATACCATGATGAGTTTATTGCTCCTTATATGTCTCATAATCCAATTATATTAACTATGATAACATTAGTTCAAAATATAAAAGTTATCTTTCAGCATTGTCAAATGAGAAAATTCCCAAAGATTTTTTTGAAGCTAAGAAAGATAGAAAATGGAAAATTGCTATGGAAAAAGAAATTGCTGCCTTAGAGTTGAATCATACTTGGGATATTGTGGATTTACCCATTAATAAGAAACCTATAGGGTGTAGATGGGTATATACTATAAAGTACAACTCAGATGGTACAATTGAAAGATATAAAGCAAGATTAGTGGCAAAAGGTTATACACAACAAGAGGGAATTGATTATACTGAAACTTTCTCACCAGTGGCAAAACATGTCACTGTTAGACTTGTCATTTGTCTTGCAGCAAAGTATAGTTTGCCGATATGGCAGATGGATGTCACTAATGCCTTTCTACAAGGAGATTTGGATGAAGAAGTCTACATGACTGTTCCTCCAGGCATTAATCATCCAGGTAGCAGTGTTTCTTCAACAAAGGTATGTAAGTTACTGAAATCTTTATATGGGTTGAAGCAGGCCTCTAGACAATGGAATTGTAAGTTTTCTTCTGCTTTACAAACTCATGGGTTCATTCAGTCTAAAAATGACTATTCACTGTTTATCAAATCAAGGGGGAGTAGTATAGTCATTCTCTTGGTTTATGTTGATGACATATTGATAACTGGAAATGATTTTGATATGATAAATCAGTGTAAGCAATATTTGAATAAGACTTTTCATATGAAAGATCTAGGTGAGCTCAAATTCTTTCTTGGAATTGAGATAGCTAGATCTACAAAAGGCATTGTTATGAATCAAAGGAAGTATTGTCTTGAAGTGCTTAGTGACACTGGTATGTTAGGATGTAAACCAGTGGGTATTCCTATTGAACAAAATGTTAAGTTACTTGATCATAGTGTTGATAATTCTGATCCTATTATTACAAATGTCACAGAATATCAAAAGATTGTGGGAAAGTTAATATA
This sequence comes from Buddleja alternifolia, assembly GCA_019426215.1. NCBI lineage: Eukaryota > Viridiplantae > Streptophyta > Magnoliopsida > Lamiales > Scrophulariaceae > Buddleja > Buddleja alternifolia. The sequence continues at coordinate 7,409,327 of CM033395.1, forward strand.
TTTATGTCTCACTAGACCTGATATAGGGTATGCTGTTCAAGTTTTATCTCAATTTATGCATGCTCCAAGAAAATCAAACCTTTCAGCCATGTATAGAGTGTTAAGGTATTTAAAAGGTAAACCAGGTTTAGGTCTTTTCATGTCTACTCAATCTGATTTTGGTTTGAATGTGTACTGTGATTCAGATTGGGCTTCTTGTCCTATGACAAGGAAGTCTCTTACAGGATATGCTGTCATGTTTGGTGGTTCATTGATATCATGGAAGGTGAAAAAGCAAACAACTGTGTCAAGGAGTTCAGCAGAAGCTGAATACAGAGCATTAGGAGCAGCTACTTGTGAAGTTTTGTGGTTGTTCAGTATTCTTAATGAATTAAAGATTGAAGTCAAGAAACCTACTCATGTGTTTACAGACAGTAAATCAGCAATGCAGCTGGCAGCTAACCCTGTATTCCATGAAAGATCAAAGCACATTGAAGTTGATTGTCATTTCATAAGAGAGAAGATACAAGAAGGTTTGATTGATACCATCTCTATCAAATCCAGTGAGCAGCCAGCTGACTTGTTAACAAAAGCTTTAGGAAAATTACAGCATGAATACTTACTTGGCAAGCTTGGTGTCATAAATCTTTTTGACAAACAAGCTTGAGGGGGAGTGTTAAGAATGTATAAAATTATATGTAAAGTTGTGTTTTAGAAATACACTTTTAAAGTGTTAAGTAAAGTTAGTCTTTTTAGTTAATTTTTCAATTAGCCGTTGTAAAAGAAAAAGGATAGAAATATCCCTTTCCTGCTCTTTTTTTCGTTATTCTGGATTCTTCTTCTTGTAATTCTTTACCAACAATTCTTCAATGAAAGTCTTTTGTGTTTCTTTCCATTATTTTAACATAATCCAACTTTCAATCCTGCATCTTAAACGCTTGATTCATTATGCTCCCTTGATAGTGAATAGTATAATCCATCATCATCAATTTAATCATTCCAATCCCATCCTTTGAACCAAACAAGTCCTTATTTTAATAATGTCGGGACTTGGGTTACATACGAACCGAGCACAAAGAATATTTTTTGTTCTAACTCAAGCTCGACAAGCCTATTTTTAATGTTCGAACTCAAGCTCATAAATTAGAATAAAAGCTCAAACTTGAGTTCGCGTAAAATATAAAATAAAGTTAGAAAACGTGAGCAGAAGCAAGAGAGATAGAGGCAGATATTGGGCACCGTCTCATCATTCATTCGCATTTCAAATAAAAAATGAATCTTTGAGTAATTGGTAGAGCTTGAGCTTAGCTCTAAGCTATTGTCGAGTCGGCTCGACTCTATGCACCCTTAGGTGAAATTATGATGATATTAACAAATTCAAATTTTGGATAACTCAATTTGATTGCATCCAATTTATCTAAAGCAAGTGGAATTACAATTGCTATATAATTTTAACATTTATATTGGTAATTAATTATATGATAAGCGTAAATATACTTGGTATTTGACTGGTTTGATATTGTGAGATTGGCCAATCTTGAAAATATATGTAACATAAGTTTGAGCACAGCCCAAATAAATTGTAAAATAAGAAGATGATCATAGCCCAATTGCCAGATCCAATTTTCTAGCTCCGGGCCAAGGAAAAGAAGACCTTTTGTATTCTCAGACTGGGCCTCGTACTAATGTACTTGTATTTGTAAGGTATTTGCCAGCACTTCTTTATGTTAACCAAAAACGAGAAACTAAATGGTAAAATCAATTTTGTTCTCTATTTTCGTCTTCCTATAATTAAAATACTAGAATGGTGAAAGCAATAGTGATCCTAGAGAGAATAAACCCTCTTTAGGAATGCAGAAATTCGATCAATTTAAGAACCAACCATACAGACGAGTATTTTTGTTGTGTGGCTCTATGTAACAATCTCTTAACTAATTATATTTTCTCTTAAACAAAAAAGCATAATTAATCAAAAAAAAAATTTTGGTTGCCCACCCGGTTCAACGGAGCTTTGCCCCAACTACATCCGGATCCGACCCGGGTCGCACACCTAGCAGTGGTGGGTGAGTCTCCCAGCGGAGGTTTTCTGCATTCACAAGGTCTCGAACCCGAGACCTTGCTTAAGCGAAACCGAGCTGCTTACCACTCGCACCAGCCCGTTGGTTCATAATTAATCAAATGAACATACACCATAATGTAAAAAATTCTAAATATAAGTGGATTACAGTCCTTCAATCCTCTCCCAAGAGAATTTCCAAACAAAGCTAGGAGTCTTAATTTCATTTCATATTTTAATATTTTCTTGCACTAAAATAACTTGTACGTATATATGACATATCACCCTAATGTCTTTAAGAGATGGAATCAGAGCAAAGTTAATGACAACTTTTAAAAACGTTTTTCAAACCTAGAATACCAACTATTATTCTAAAAGTGGACGAGGGAGGAAAAAGAAAATTGTATAATGTTTGAAAACAAGTTCTCTCTCTCTTTTATTTTTTTAATTCAAGAGGGAGGGGGATATCCTATATATCTAACCCGACAAACTCGGGTTGATAGTTATAATCCTGAGCCATAAAGACTCTATCTAACTCCATAAAAGAGGGGAGAGCCGCAACTTGTGGCAGTCTGAATTTGAACCTGGGAGCTCTCACATAAAGTGGAAGGTAGATACAATTATACCAACAGGTCTTGGTAAAACAAGTTCTCTTTAAAGAAAAAAAGAGGATCACTAATTTGGTGACCTTAATTTTCTATAACATATGAAATTAAATGGCTCTCTTCTTGATTAGATATTTCGTCAAGCTTCACAAGAGGATTGTTTTTCATTTTTCCTTAGATCATTTAAACTTAGAAAAATCTTAAGACCTTATCATGAGGATATAAATAAAATTATTAGAAGAAGCATTGATGATAAAATGGAATACTAATTTTACTTTATAGTTAGGTATTAACCCGCGATAATTTTGATGTTTTATTTTTTTTTGGTTGTCTACCACAGTATCCCGGGTATTGCCGGACTAATCTGTTGGTCGACCCAGGTCGTACATCTGGCCTGATGGGTGAGTCTCCCAACGAGGATAACTGCGTACACAAGGAATCGAACCCGAGACCTTGCTTAAGTGGAACCAAGCTGCTTACCACTCGGACCAACCCCGTTGGTAATTTTGATGTTTTATGCAACATAGAACTTGTATTGATTAAAATTGTACGATTATTCTCCAACCATTTCATTGGAGATTTGATTTTTGGGCACCATTCTCCCTTGTGATGTGGGATTCCGATAAAGACTCCCTTATTTCAATTTTCGCCATAGATTCTACTAAGGTTCTATTACAAGACCACACTCGCATTCCCTTTTCTATGAAAAGATTTAAAGCATTGTTCATTTTTTCTCCATTTATTGATCGAAGCTAAGTAATTTTTTTATTGCAAAAAAAGAGAAAGAAAAAAACAGATCCAATTAAGTCTTAACATCTTCAGTGCTGCAGATCATTATTTTTATAATAAAATAATCTTTTCGAGATAATTAAGATGAACCTTACTTGAAATGGATATTTACTTGAAGGTCTAACACCACCAATAGTCCCTCAATTCTATCATTTGTCTCACTTTAATCCCTCATCTTTCAAATGCACTCAAATAGTCTCTCAAGTAGTCAAGTTCATTATTTATCCCACTTTAGTCCATCGTCTTTCAAATGCTCTCAAATAATCCCTCAACTCTTAGATTCATCCCATTAAAATCACTGGAGGAAATTTTTTACTTTTGCAATAAAATTTCCTCCAAATCCACCTACCAACCATATGCAGCAATTAAAAGCGGGTACAGAGCAACAACAATGAGAGGAGATGAACAGCAGGAAGGGAGTTCGCGGTGGGATTTATAGATGGTAGAGGAGGCGGCGTGGATGAAGCTACGACATTGGATTTTTAGAGGGTGGGGTGGTGGTGTTCGATTGTCCGAAGGTGGGGCACAGTGTCATTCTATACCAACCAATCCATCACTCAAATTTAGTTCTCTACTTCTCTATGAAAAATAATCATAAATTATTAACCTTGATTGAATATTTTGGATAGGAAATAAAAATGAAGTGCCATCTTTTGCACAAATATAAATTGTTATTTAATTATATCCCAAGCACTAATATGCTAAAAGGACTTCTCATAGAACCAATATTACAAAATATATTTTTCAGGTGGAATTTTCTGTTCTGAAAATGGTCTCAAAAGGCTATTTTAGGAATTCGAAACTCTTCTGCTCAAGAAGAAAAATAAAGGAAAGAAAATGATCCGCAGACGTATGTAATATATACTCTTACCTATGAAAAAATAAACTATACCCCCTTTATTCATAAATAAAATATCCACTATAGGTTAATTTAAGTAATTTGTGCCTTTCCAACTACTACTGAACACTTTCTTTTTTTCATGAAAAGGAGGGGTTTACTCAACATGTTTGTTCTAGCCTGACATATCCGGGCTAACAGTCAAAATAAGTGGCCAAGTTCGACCAAAATTGTCATCGTCCAAAATGTGAAGGTGTATCGCTCAGCAGGAGTATTACAATAAGTGAACAGGGTGTGTAATCCTAACTTGGCTAGCATGTCCGCTGCTCTGTTGGCTTCCCGCCAAATGCAGGTGATAGAGACCTCCCAGCCTCTATGCAAGACATCACGTATTTTTTGGATCAGCTCGTGGTAGTGATGAGCTGTGGAGGCCTCCACAATGCTTCGGATAACAATCCGCCAGTCAAATTCAAGAATAAGCTTCTTTCTCCGGTGTTCCACGTCATCTCTAGTCCTTCTAGAATGGCTCGCGTCTCGGCCTCGACAGAAGAGCATGATGTTATTTGCCCCATAAAAACCTTTTATCCAATTACCGTGCTCGTTCCTCAGGGTACCCCCAATCCCCGTCAAATGGACAGAGTTGTCTGCAGTTTGTGTTACCGCCGCATCCACGTTTACTTTATAGTACCCAGGATTTGGCTTAGTCCAACCCGTCTACAACTGAAGTAAGGTTACATTCGGGTCAAACAATGTCGATTGTACAATTCCGTCAATTCGTGAGCGTAAAATATCTAGGACCATTGTAGGTGCCCCATTCCTTTCGCCATGAATTAGCTCGTTGCGGACCTGCCAAATGAAAGATAGAATCTCAGTAAATGATAAGGACCAATTCCCACACCACGCATACCTATTTGCCGCATGGGAAAGGTTCCAATCGACCCAACTTTTACTCGTGCCCGAGAAAAATCTCGATTGGTAATTCGGGTGGATTGGTCTTCTTCCACACTTTCCTCGCCTACGCACAGTCGCGTAATGCATGCAGGTTGGTGTCCACCGACCTACCACAAATATCACAAGTGTCAGTATGCGTTATCTGTCGAGTTTTCAAGGTCAATTTTGTGAGAACACGCTCATATCTAAGAAGTCAAAGGAAAAAAACGACGACGATAAACCCCCTTAATTTTCCAGATTCTGGACCATTTTTTACTTTCGGCAACATAGGTGGTTGTTCCCGATAAGGCTTCATAAACACCGTTGACACTATATTGGCCATCTATAGCATATTTCCAGCACGGAGTGTCTTCTTGGCCATTTAAAGCATCTAAGTCAATCGCGTGAAGCACTTCTCGCGCAGTATCCGGCAGGTGGCTTAGGGACGTCCAATCCCACCCGGTAGCCAGTGTCCAATAACTCTGAACCGAACGGACAACAATCTCGTGATCTAGGTGATGATCAATTTGAGAAATGAGTTTTCCGCCCATTCATCTAGCCAAAATTGGATTTTACGCCCATCCCAAATACGCCATTTGATACCCGATTGGACAAGAGGTAGCAAATCCGAAATACTTTTCCAATTTTGGGACATGTAATAGCATGAGCGAGTTGGCCTTCGAAGGAGGTATTTATGTCGAAGTACCTGAACCCACAGTTTCGTCGTATTTGTGAGTAGCTGCCAACCAAGTTTACCCAAAAAAGCAATGTTTGTGAGTTGCATTTTCCTAAATCCCAAATCCGCTAGCTCTTTTGGGTTGACACACTGTATCCCAGTTTATAAGATGTATTTTCCTTTCAGCCTCTTACCCGCCCCAAAGGAATTGTCTGTTGGCTCTGTCAATTGCATCACATAGCCCTATGGGAAGTCGAAGAGTCTGAATATGGTAAGCCGGGATTAACTCCGTGATCGACTTTATCAGAGTAGCTCGTCCCGCAAGTGCTAGATGTTTCCGTTTCCATCCTTGGAATTTATTTTTTACTCGATCTATGATAAAAGTGAGGTCTTTCCACAATAGACGCCCATGATCGAGAGGGATGCCAAGATATCGACCTAAATTATCCATCTGTCCCAGTGAAGTAAGTCGATCAATGCGCTGCTTGTCTTCAATGGTGACATTTTTGGAGAAGAAGATACGAGATTTCTGCTGGTTTATTGTCTGCCCTGAAAGATCACAGTAGTATCCCAAAGTAGTCATGGCCACGATAACTTGGCGGTTGGTGGCTTCTCCAAACAGTAGCAGATCATCCGCAAACATTAGATGAGAGATGCGCGGACCCAATCATGATGTAGGGACAACCTTCCAAATCTTTTCCCGAACTGCTTTATCAATAAGTGCACTTGATTTCTGGATACAGAAGATAAATAGATATGGCGAAAGGGGATCCCCCTATCTTAAGCCTCACTTCAGCATGAACCACTATGTGACTTTCCCATTCCACAAAAGGGAAAGTTGAGCCGTCGTAGTGCATTCCATAATTAGCTTAACCCAAGAGTCAGGGAAAAGTCCAATTAATTTTGTTATACGTTTTTTCAAAGTTAATTTTTGCCACAAAATAACCTTTTTTGCCTGTACGATTACGCATATCATGAAGAAACTCTTGAGTGATAAGTACATTATCAATAGTCTGTCAACCCTTGATAAAGCTACTTTGAGTTTGTGGAATAAGTTCATTCATAAAAGTCCGAATCCGGTTAGTCATGGTTTTGGCGATAATCTTTATGCTCACGTTAGAAAGACTAATTGGACGAAATTGAGAAAGACGGTTAGGTTGCTTATCTTTAGGAATTAAGACAATGTGGATTTATTGAGAGAGGTGTCGATGTAACCTGATTGGAATGCCTCATGGACCATGTGAAAAATATCATCACCGACAATATCCCAACATATCTAATAAAACAGTGGCTGAATTCCGTCTGGTCCAGGTGACTTCGACTGGCTCATCTCCCAAAGTGGACGCTTGACTTCCTCTTTTGTTACTGGCTCAGAATTGCTATGTGGTGATTCTGTAATTTTGGAAATCCCTCGGTGTGAGCATACTATCTCGATGTCGGTCCCGCTCCGTAAAGATCCCGGTAGAAGTACACCACCATCAATTGCAAAGTCAAAGGATCCGATTCCCATTCGCACGTATCCCTTTGTAATGTTCTGATTGGAGCTTTGTTCTGCCTCGTGACTGCCGACAGATGAAAGAATTTCATATTCAAATCCCCTGCCCTCAACCACTTTATTCTTGCTTTTTGTTTCCACAGGAGTTCTTCTTGTCTTAGGGTATCGTGATATTGCATCTACAGTTTGACTTCCAATTCTCATAGAGACCAACGAAAATGAATACTCTGAGCTCATTGGATACTTGCAATCCATGCCACTAACTGTTTTTTCCTCTTAAAGATATTACCAAAAGTAGTTTGATTCTAAGTAAGGCTGAGTTTCAAGTGCTACTAATCTGAGCCGAAAGTCCAAGGCATCTATTTTTGACCCAATAACAAGAGATCATATTCTTAAATGTCGGATGAGTGAACCAGGCTGTTTGAAAACAGAAGTATTCCTTGGTCTGTCTAACTGATACTGTGGTATCGAGAGATAGTAAAATAGGCGAGTGGTCTGACCCAATTGGCGGAAGATGCGAGACCGTGGCAGTCGGGAACTCGAGGCGCCACGCTTCATTGCAAATAGCACAGTCCAATCTTTCTTGTAATGGACACCGTCCTCCTTTAGCCCAAGTATAAGGTGTACCCACGAATTTCAGATCAATCAGGTTACATTTATCCACACAATCACGAAAAGCTTTGCATTGATTATAATTTACCGGGCCGCCCCCTGTTTTCTCCCCTTGATTTGTGACAAAATTCATATCGCCGGCAATAACCCAAGGTCCCAAAACATGTGGTTCCATATGAGTTATGTGGTCCCACAAATGGTTCCGTATTTCCACTTTCGAACTGGCATACACGGCTGTCATGACCCATTGAGTATCTCCGGAGTGATGAACAATGGATGTTATGCTCTAATCGTTTGCTTCGATAATTTAAGTCACTTCCCCCAGTATTCTGAAAAAGCAAAATTCCCCCGGTAAAGCCTCGAGCTTCAAACTTTTCCACCTTGTCAAATCAGCTTTGTCGTAGGACATCGTCCGCTTTACTACCATGAACTCGTGCTTCAACTAGAACTAAAATCATTGGTTTATGCATACGGAGAACCTCCTTGAGAGAATTCAAGAATTCCTATTTGGTTGTTCCCCTACAATTCCAAAATGTACTTGTCATTAAAAAACTATGATACAAAGTTTCAGCAGAAACATAAAGGTCATACCTGGGGGGAGACCGAAGTCCCCCCTATATTCTGCATGGAGACATCGGTTTGCATGTGCTCGTTAGGGTTTGAATCATCCCTAGCTAGCATCTGGTGATTGGCTCTCTCTTCTAAGTCCACGGAATAGAATCATCCTTATCCGAGTCCTCCTCTGAGTCATCATCAAGATCGTCTTCTGAATTACTCAGCTGTTGCATGTCATCTCCTGGTTCAGGCGGGCGATTGATACCAAATTGTGATGGCTGCTCCGAGAGGTCCATCACATTTGATGATTGACCTGATTCAAAGAGCGGGTTGATAGAATTGTTTATGATCAGATAAGTATGGCCTTGTCTAATTGGCAGTATTTTTTCTATTGCCAGAATATTACTTGTCGGCTGTTGTTTGTCGATCACCAATTTTTGTCAGGCTAGCGGTTGATTGCCGATGTCTATCTTCGTCTGAGAAGTATTAAACCCGTCTAGCTCTGTCGATTCCATGTCTTCATTTATATTATTAAGAATACCGAATCTGGAGCCAGACATCTCTTTGGTGGTGTTCTTGACCTGCTGACTTCCTCTTGGCCGATTTGGTGCTTTATGTTGTCCATGATCATCAGAAATATTCACCGTTGGCAGATCGGTTGAAGCTGTAGGAATTGGGTCTTTCCTCCTCCATGTTTGTTTTGGCACCTGCTTATCCTTCTCACCCGCTGATTGCTCTTTGCCAAACACAAAGACATAGTTTTCTTTATTAGTCCCTACATTAGGACCATCCTTTTTGGGTACAGGCCGACGTTTCCGTGGTTGAACTATATTCCATGACCCATAAGTAGTTGGTGTAGGGGTCTGCATGGGGGCCGGATTTGGATTCATCTCCGTTGCCGTGTCCTTATCCTCATTATCACGTGTTCCACACGTCTCCTTGCGATTTCCATAAGTACCGCACGTGAAGCAAACCAAATTCAAACCTTCATATTCCACAATGCGGATTTTCTTGTCCACTTTAATGTACAGTATCAAGGGCTTCCTAAGATCAATTTCCATGCATACCCGTGCATATCTTCCCCGCAAAGATTCCTACGTATGCTTGTCGATTCCTATCACTCTTCCAATCTGTTCACCCATACCACGTAAAATCGGGTCATAAAAATAGCGCATTGGCAGTTCAGGAAAACGGATCCAAACCATGGTGGACTTGATCGTTTCAGATTTGGGGTCGAAGGATGGATTCCATTTACGTACAGTGAGATAATGACCAAGAATTACTCAAAGGCCTTCATTAAGCACTTTATCATATTCCTCCTTTGCATGAAATCGTATGAGGTAGAATTTGTTACCTAAGTCGACCATAGTAGGTTCATACGGTAATTTCCAGATAGTTTTGACTCTTTGCTTCAACGTCATGTATCTGACTTTCCTGCCCAATAACTTCACTACGAGAGCCTGTCTGTATTGTGCTAGACCCTGTCGGAGAACAGATTTGGGTATGTTATAGACTGATATGTTGTTACCTTCGATCTCGGGTTCCTCTTCATCGGATTCGGAGTAGGAATCCATGTCGTCTGGTTCGCCTTCGCCGGTGTAGAATACCAGACCCTTTTTTTTCCGATTTCATGAGTTGCGAATGTTGTTTTGCCATGCATTCGGATTCTCCGTTGGATGGTCGTGCAGTTTGTGGTTTGCCGTCGAAGTACCCTGCTGCAAGTTAGGGTTTTCATGGGATACATGTTGTATGTTGATGGAATCCACTCCAATTGTGGAGAGTTTAAGCTTTTTTTGGTTACGGCTGGGTGTTACCGTGAGTGGAGGTGGTCGGCCGAGGTCCGGCTCCTCCATGGCCGTGAACGGAGTCGGTGGACGAAAGAGTTCTCTTGTGCGCCGTCTAGGGTTTTCACTCCGCAAAAGTCGGAGAGAGTTTTTCTTTTTACTTGAAGGCTTACTACTGAACACTTTAAACGTGGCGAAATTATAATTGAAAAATTACAAAAGTCATCACTACACCGCTGTGATAGTAACTAATTTGGGTTTCAAAGAATTTTATGTCTTTTGGACTGTATGATAAATTAGTTTCATAAAATAATATAAAGAAAATCTTTATTCGGTTGTAAAAGTATAGTTCAACAACTATAGTTGGATCCGAGAAAATCTTAAATCATTGCCGGTAGTCCCATTCTTATAGTATGTCTTATATGACCTAACTCCGTAACACGGTACAAGACACACCAGATTTTCTATTACAAATAGTTTTCCATCTCCTATTTTATTTACTTCTATGTATATTAAGTGTATAAATATTTTGAGCCTCCAAACTGAAAAAAAAAAAATTTGATAAATCTCCAGACTGAAAACTAGGACTTGTACAAGAATGACAATTTATTTATTGTAGTTTCTTTGCACTTTTTCCCTATGATAATGGATTCGTTATTATAAATTCTCTTATTCTTGTATGTGGATGTAATTTGACTTGGATTGTGTGATCGGTGAGTGTTGTTCTCAAGAGCGTTATAATACAACTTAAAACATTTAAACCGTATAATTCAAGTGCCAGGTTTTGTCTGTGGCTCATGGGAAATTTTAACTCGCTCTCGGTTCGTTTACACCCAAGTGTATTTCATAAAATTAGTGATCAATGAATATTACAATATAATTCACTCACCTTGTAAAATATATTTGGATATAGCCGAATCAGAAGCGGGCTAAAAATTTCCGTGGCTCTGTTATGATGACAACCAGAGCCACATTGATCAAACTTAAGTGAACCATTATGTTGTATTTATAGTACTATACATTCAAAGGCCATCTCCGGATACCATTTCATACCAATTTCATTCACAATATAGCTTAAACTTGTTCTAGTATATCACTAAATTGTCGCGCTTTTGGCATTGCGAGACTGCACAACGGTACATAAAATGAGCTTTTAGCGATCGATATTAATTAAGAATGGAAAGAAGTAAAGAAGGAAGAAAAGAGGCAAGAGGAATAAGACATAACTCATACTCATTACGACTTCAAAATCCCTACAACAAATATGCATCAACTGCAAAAAGAATTCCCATGAAGGGATGATAATAGTGACTAAAGATAGAGAGACACAAATACTATCCTTAAAGCTATAGATCTTAAGGACCTAAAACAAGTTTCAAGACAAAGCCCATGAAGTCCTAACCTTCGTTTATAGCTAAACTTCCTAGACTCTTTCTTCTCATTCCTTCTCCCGACTAGCTAAATTACGGTCATCTATAGCTCCCTATCAATCCCCTTCCATTACAAATACTATACAAAGAACCAACGAACAAAGAAATAGAACTACTATAAAGGAGTAGCATAAAGACATATCCCCCACAAGGGATCATCATACGCCATTTGGAACGGGCTCGGCCTTTGGAACCACAGGTTTAGTCGATGGTGCATTCCCTGTTTCAACTTTGCTTCTCATCTCAAGAACTTTCTTGTGGGAGTTTGAGTGCAAAGACGGGACAAATGTAGGGCTTGCAGCCGGACGATACTCGGGATACAATCGGCCGGACTTGTGGCGGACCCCACAAGCATTGCATAGTGTTTTTGGGCCCATCGGCCCAGCCCTCCATTGAGGAGTTTTCGTGATCCCGCAATGCAAGCATTTCTGAATCGATTGGACCGGAGGGTCTTGATTGTGCTTCGCCATTGGATTCACAGGGAAAGTTATCTTAATTTTCTTTTTCTTCTTCATCGGTTGAGACTCGGCAAAATTATCTGATTCTGACGAGAACGTCCCAGGATTAACGAAAGGCTGCAGGGTCGGGGTCGTCTCTACGGAGGAGGATGAAGGGGAGATGAGTCGAATCGCGGGCCTAGGGTTAAAAGTTGCTGGGCGAGGGCGCTTGCTCCGTGCACGTTGTGGGCCACGCTGATGACTCGGGCTGAGAGGCACAATCGTCTTTCCTCCCGAGCAAGAGCTGCTGCTGCTGCTGCTCTCTAAGACTGAAACTGGACTAGATGTTTGGAATAGGGTGTGGGATGGGGGCTCGTTGTTGCCACGCAAATTCTCTTTCCCGAGTGTCATCCCTCCGCCCGAAAATGAATCCTCCACGAAAGTCGAGAGCCATTCTAGTTGCACGATATCCTCATACTGAGAGAAATGAATAAAACAGTAGACGGATTAGAAGCGAGCAAAGACAAACTCAAAAATATATGCAATTGAAATGAACTACAAATCCGGCATATGTTCGTTAATTTGAGATGGGGAATGATTCCACCTTTGCCATTCATTTGACTTTAATTTCTGATATTACCACAATAATCGTTTACACTTCCTCCAAAGTTTTTCATTTTTCGTATTTATGTTGAACCTAACAACCCCTAGATTACCGACAACTACCACAACTTGCCAAAATATACATAGACACCCCAGAGTGAGTCCCTAATTACGAAAAATATCCAAAAATTTGAAAAATTACCGTAACTTTCCTTTCAATAAACATATAACAATTTCACCCGTTTGTCAATCGAAGACAATTTCACGTCCTATTTTTTGAGTTGTCAGATTTGATAAAGGGTGTCTTAGTAATTTGAAAGACCTCAAGGACTCGGGCTCGTAGTAATCACCCAATAAGTGAGGGAATGTGCATGTAATCATCGTTATATACATAATTTACTTGGCAATCACATAAAGAACGTGCAGCCACACAAAGGCTAAAAGCTTAACGAGATTCTTGAAAAAACAGAACAAAATGGGCAAAAATCCATCTCAATCATTCAAATCTGTCCGAATGCTCACCGGAACAGAGAGCTCAGCGGAAAGGTCAGACATGGAGTCGACATGGGTGCCGGAGAAAAGAGGGTCGCAATCTGGAAACGCATCGTTCCAAGTGTCTGAAAAATGCTTGCAATCAATGGAGTTAACTAAATTACCACCACTTCCACAGTCATTATCCGGCGGGAACTCAATCAAATCATCGATTTGATCGAAGAAGTTTCCACAATCGGTTTCATCGATGAAATTTGGCTCCATTTCCTGCAAGAAAAATATGAAGGAATTGAGACAAGAAAAAGAAATACACATATACAAACACATTTCTTTCTATAGACATACATACAAAAAACCAAGGAAATGAGCTGGACTATGTGAGTTTTGGAAGGGGCCTCGATGCTAACGTGCGCATGAGGTGGGTGCGGGGGCCGCAGTGTGATGACAATGCTTGATAAGGGGCCGGGGCATGGCGCATGTTAGCAGAAACAGCTGAATTTTTGGATTATTGTTCACAAGACCCTAAAAAATCTAATTAATTTTTCACCGAGATTTTGAAAATCTTTGTGATTACACAAATAATATCGGTGACACCAAAAGGGGGGGGGGGGGGGGGGGGGAAGGATAAGAAAAAGAAGCCAATGTAAAGCCAATGTGAACATACACATACGGCTTATGTTAGACTGCACCGACACATGAATTTGTTAAATCTTCAGCACAAAAGCCAAAAAAAAACAGAGTAATTAAATAATTAAAGGTCCAAATGCAGAATTATAGAACAAACCTTGTAATTTTTTGCTGGAAAATGCACAAATTTGAGAACTCAAAATGCAGAAAATTATAAGTAAACATTTCAAGGAAAAAAAATGGTAAAATTTGCAGAAATCAAAGTAACATCACATTTTTCAAGAAAATAATCTCCGAAAAAATGTAAAGAAAATATTTTGCTAAGAAAATCCCAGCAAATAAAAAAAAGTAAAGGCGAAAATGCTGAAACAAACCTGTGATTAAATCCCACAAAAATGCAGAATTCCTTCTTTTGTATGAATGAAAACAGAGCACTCTCTCTCTCTCTGTAATACAAAAGATGCTTCAAAGAAAAGAGGGACAAAAACAGAGCACGCACTGTTTACTACACTACTACTATCTATCACTGTTTACTGGGGAAATAACCAAGAGATATAAATATATACGCTTGTGTGTGTGACTATATATATATATATATTTGTATGTATATGTATGGCGAGGTAAAGAGAGAAAAATGCGTGAATATGAAGAAGAGAAAGAGAGAGGGGAGGCGCTAATAATAAAAAGAGAAGGAAAAAATGGTAGGTGAAGTATCTTGCTTCATTGCAAGCTGTCTTTTACACTCACACCTTCACTGTCGTGATGTTTAAGTCTTCCTCATTACCCCACCCCTAACCCCCGGGGGGTGGGGGGGGGGGGGTGGTTCTGTGATTACAGATGGGTCCCACGCCACTACCACCGCTGCTCTCTCTTTGGACTGTTTTTATTTTTCTCACACCGTATATCATACGCGTATACACACTTGTATACATTGATTGGGATTGGTGTATCTACGCGTTGTATATATGGGTATATTGGCAATACGCGTAATTGTGCATGGTAAGGGAAAAAGGATGAATATTTCCATTTGTTTTCATTGGGACTGAGTTTTCGGTTAGGTTCTAGCGGTTTTATGTAATTTAATTATGAAAATATAAAATCGCCACTTTCAAAGAAACAAATTAAATTAGATTCGATGATTGCGAGCATATTGGCACAATTTGAATATAATTACAGTTGCTTATATATAGTGGATTTATAATACTATATAGATAATTGAAATTGTGTCGAATCCCGAAAGCTACTAAAAATAATCACTTTTTGAAAATGTTAAGTGATATAAAATTAGCATAATAATCGTGTGGTCCGTGATAATTTTGTTTCTTTTATTGTAAATATTTGTTACGTTTAAGTATTACCATTATGTGACATAAATCACGTGTCATATTGTTAGTAGTATTGTAACGCACGATAAATATGATATGTATTAGTTTATTATAAATACATTCACCAAATAGTACCGTGAGACCTTTACAATCTCAATGATTTAGACTATTAAAATTTTGCAATTTTTGACGTAGCTAGTAGATAACAAGTGCATGGAAAGAAATTAAATCGATGTTACCTCACATTTAACTTCATCAGTATTTCACATGTTTTCATATAGTAGGTTGCGGGAACCATTATTTTTCCTGTAATAACAAGTAAAATGCAATCCATGGAACGTAACAACAAACACACACGCAAGTTCATTGTTATGAGTGAATTATCGTAATTACTTGCATTAGTCACACGCATTAATGAATAATTAACTACGTAATTATTAACTATAATTAATAAGGTTAAACTCATATCTCATTGAGGTAGAATTTTGAATTATAAATGACTATGACTAATTGACCATTCAAAACTTTGATAATTTGAGCAATAAATTATATACTAAGTTATACAATATATATATATATATGGAAGAAATAATGTAAAATTAGTGATGTCCACATGCCTATGCACCTAGCACGAGTGATCATGTGAGGATTCCATGAGACCATGACATCACATGCCAACAACTATATACGTGCATATAATTTGACAAAAAATTCAAACATTATTTAGAAGATTGTTTCACCA
This sequence comes from Buddleja alternifolia, assembly GCA_019426215.1. Taxonomy (NCBI): domain Eukaryota; kingdom Viridiplantae; phylum Streptophyta; class Magnoliopsida; order Lamiales; family Scrophulariaceae; genus Buddleja; species Buddleja alternifolia. The sequence goes on from CM033395.1 coordinate 7,425,302, forward strand.
CATTGTCATGATAAAATTGTGTTATATATTATGGTACCACGTAAATTATAATTGAAAATTTTTAGAAGAACAAACTGAAAAGGAATCAATCTTTTAGTTAATTATGAGCTTATTTGTGACTTAAGGTACCACACCATGCTACGAAAGTTTTTCCTTTTAATTTTAGCCAGGTTGATTAATCAACAACAAATTAGGAATTAACATTGACTATTATTAAAATAGACTAAAATGTCACCCTTAAATCCTTCAAATTGGTCATACATAGTATTTTTATATAATTTGTAACGAAAAAACCAAAGATATATATATCAATTCGATTTATGTTTTTGGACACGATGTAAATTTGGAGTGAAGGTGCGGGTAAATGAGATCAACCCAAGACTCGATATGGATTTATTATCAGTATTGTGATTATGCATTACTGTGATTGTGCGTATACTAGTAGCAGCACTAATTGACCCGAGAGTACTGTGACTGTGTTGGGACAAACAACTCGACACAGACGTTCGTGCAACCACCTCATCGTCGAACATTGCCAAGACGATGCTTTGCGCTGTTAAGTGTATATGAAAATAAAGTTGCACCACTGGTATAAGATACAACTTTTAGCCTAGTGATAAAACACTCGGTCCTAACATTCTCCATTCATAGAGAGACAGTGGTATCATTCGGACAATTACTAGTGGTTTATGCGATTTTTTTTTAATTATAAGTATGTTTTCAACAAGATACTGAGTGAGTATTTGAAAACCCGTCCAAAATAGACTTCTAGTCCTCTAAAGATGAAGTTTATTTGCAGAAGTATTACCCTTTGATAGTCAGATTTATACGAGCTTTTGGAATAAGTCACATCTCTAATAGTCTATTTGGGCTGATTTTTTATTTTTTTTACCGTGCTTATATTAAAAATCTCTTAATTGCATTTCATAGTATTTTTGACATTTCTAAAATCACTTATTAAAATGATTATAAAAAAAAATTCATCCCATTTGTAATGTTTTGTTAAATATTGACCATGTTTAACAATTGGATGAGCGTAATCTGTTTCAATTTGGTTTTATGATGTTTAGGCTCCTTATGGTTATATTTTTTGAGTTAAATTCTGAGTTTTTTTTTTGGAAAATGTGTATTATAGAAATTCGTGTGAAAATATTGACTTTTATTGTTTGTTTGGATGTGTTTTTAAAAAATAGTTGGAAGAGGTGTTTGATGTGACATAAAGTTGATTTTTATTGGGATTTGATATATGAAGTGATTGAATTAATTATGAATGTGTGTATATATATATATGATTTGATATAAAGTATGTGTGTGTATATATATATACATATATATTTAGTTATTATAAAATATAATAAAGTAAGAAAGATAATTAGTTGAAAAGTTGGATGGTGTAATTAATAATGAAAGATTATGAATTGATTGAAAGGGTAAAATGATTGGTTGTTGTATAGGAAAATGTGTAGTAAAATTTAAAATTTGAGTATTTTCTGTAAAATTTATCTAGAAATATGTATTTTCATTTTTTGGTGATCCAGAAAATGAAAATGCAATTCCGAAAACATAACCATAGGCAGCCTTAATGATTCATAAAAATAAAATAAAATAATTAAGTGAATCCAAATGTTGCCTAACTTATATCGATGTGACGTTTGAGAATCATGACAATTATACACCCGACAACTTCAAAATACTAATACTATATTCTTAATTTCTTTTATTTATTTATGGATTGATATTTCTATTTTGAAAAAGAGTCATCAATTGTAGAAGGTTTTAATGGCTAAACGCATTGGTTGAAACTGAAAATGCAACTTTAACAAAGAAATCTAAGCTAACAAAAAGTGACTTCACAGCTGCAAAGATTCTATGATGCTTTAACCATCTTTTTGAACTTTTTTTTAGTTTTATTTTGACAAAGATCCTCTCTTCACTATTGTCTTTATCTCGATTTGACTATAGCTTTATGCTATCTACTCGGTTAATATTTAGGTGGAATTGTAAGTAGTTTGATCAGAATATAACGAGGTTATAAAATAAAATATTAATATTATAATGTGTATCCTTCGAACGACTAGCATCTCATGACTCAATAATACCATATTAATCCAATTTTAATTAGATTCAAGTAACTTGACAACATATAGGATAATATTTAAGTGAAATTCCTATTTATTTTTACTGCCTTATTATTTTTGAATTGCTAAAAATATCATCTCCAAAAACATGTAATCTCTTGTATATAATGTGTCTAAACGTTCTAGCGAAGAGCAAATACGATTTCTTTTAACCGCAAAAAAAAATACATATAAAAGAAAAAAAAAAACACAACCTTTTGTTTTGAACTTACTTAAGTTGCACTCTTTGAATCACTTTTCCTTCTAAAAAATTGTCACTTTTATAAAAGTAATTTTGGCTAAACCTAATTCAAGTGTGTTAGACATAATTGATGAAACAATGTTATGTTCATCCATCAACATAGTAATAATTGTTTTCATTTTTCTAAATTACTTTGCTTTTACTTCAAATCGGGGTCTAATAATGTAAATGTCCCACAAAACATACCCCACGAAGATTATTGCCTTCGTGATTTTTTTTATGTGGCCCCTAAAATTTATGTTATACACGATCATTTTATTTGTTTGAAACGCAAAGGCTATGTTTATTTGTGTTTTCAAATCCACATTTTCATTTGAAAATGAAAGTAGACAATTTATATCATTTTTAACTGAAAATACACTTATTTTCATTTTCACTTTCACATTCCCCAATAACTATATTTTACTTTACCAATTCATACTTACCATTTTTTTCCTCTCACATCTCCTTCCAAAAAACCATTTTTTCGTCAACAATTGTGGTGGTATAGTTAAATAAAATACATAGTATTGACCTTTATAGACTTGTGCATATTTAAAACCCATTTTGAATATGTTTTAGTACTTTTTTCGGGTCAAATTTTGTTAGTTTTACTTATAAGTATATTTAATCAATATAATATTATCTATTATTTTATATATACTATATAGATAATCATTACTTTTAACCAGCTCAATCATTTCATCATCAAATCATCAATTTCAACCATTATCGGAAACACATCCAAATATGCTGTCATTTTCACACAAAAATTAAAAACTCATTCTCAGATACGTTTTAGAAAATGATGATCGAAAATTAAATGAAAACACATCCAAACAGAGCCAAACCTTCCTATCAAACTAGAACATCTTTATTTACTATTCATTTTTTGATTAAAGACACTTGTGCTTAGACGCATTTGGTATCCAAATGAATCCCTGCCAATTTATTATATAAAATTATATACATACAAATCGAAATTACTTCATGCTTCTTTTTTTATATGCTGAAAAACAGAAACTTTTCGGATGTTTCGATAGAAAAGAAAAGAAAATTAGAATCATGCATATAAGAAATTTCTAAACGAAAATATTATTTAGGATCACAACTCACTTACAACTAATAAAATTTGAACTGAAAAATGTAGCTATCTAATTTTTATTTTAATTACTAAATTTTCCAAAAAAAAATGTAGTATTGGCTAGGGTTATTATAAACAATACTCACATTATTAATTTATTATGGCTGCGCATTCAAACCTTTCCCTCAAAGATACTGAAATAAAGTAGTCATAGTTCATTCTTTAGCAATAACCTAATGATAATAATTAATAAGCATGTTTAACACATATTATAACATTATATGAGCCTCCAAGTGCTAATTACACAAATTAGAATTAAAGAAGGTTATTCTTAATTTGTTATATACTTATACATTCCATTTTATTTTAAGAAAATAAAAAAAATTATGATTTTTTTTTAAAGTTGTCGAGTTCAAGCTGAAGTATGATAGCATATCAAATTATGGACAATTAAGTCATTACAATGACCATGTATTAAAGCATACATTAAAATCATTACAAGGGGAAAAAAATAACAGGGCAAAGTCTTTCATTTCACTAACGAAAAGATAGGTGTTAATTGACTATAATTTTTGTTCACGCAATAATAATTCTTATAAAATTAGTGATAAGAATTATGTCTAAGTCGGCAATATCGATAATTAACAACTGCAATGTATTGAAGCACAAATATCATTATTAAATTCTTATTACAATTTTATTGTAATTAAGTTGTCAATACATGTCACTAACCAAAACCGAAAAACTAAAGAGAGTTGGCTGAGGTGGTACATGCCTCGGTCCCTTTAATCAGAGGTTTCAAGTTCAAGCCCTGGGTATGGAAAAAATTCTCCTTGGGAGAGTTAGCCACACGCTTCCTGTGAATGTTCCCGGCTCGAGCAGCATTAATCTGGCCCAAAGAGTTAGAACAGCCGTGAGAAACCAAAAAAAAAAAAACCAAACCGAAAATTGATTTATTAGATAAAAGAAAACAAAAAATCAAAGTGAACTCTCGGACGCAGTTCAATCAATTAACCAAACCGTATACAGAAACTTTTGGCAAGGGCACATGGGAATAGCTGAAAATTTTCTTTTCTTCCATTAACAAGAATAATGAGGTTAAAAAGTCAAAAAGAATAAAATGGTTGTAGAAGTACTTGCAAATGAACGAATGAGATATTTGAGATTCATTATGTTTATTAGTTACACATTTTTCAATACGCAAATCAAAGCTAATTTTCTTGAACTCAAAATTCTTAATTTAACTAATTTGGGGAGACAAAATTAGGTTCAAGTTATTCATCTTTCTTTTGTTATGAATTTCATATTTCTCAATTTTGTCGATAACGAGGCCTAATTTTGCTGACGAAGCTGAAGCTCCAATATATTAAAGGCCGAGACAAATTTAGGTTCAAGTTATTCATCTTTCTTTTGTTATGAATTTAATATTTCTCAATTTTGTCGATGACGAAGCCTAATTTTACTGACGAAATTGAAACTCCAATATATTAAAGGTTTTGAGTTCTACTCCTACTTATAACGATAAAGCCTAATTTTACTGGCGGAGTTGAAGCTCCAAGATATTAAAGTTCTTGAGTTCTACTCCTACCTATAGCACGCAGATCCTTTTATTTTATTTTCATAGTAGTTGTTAACTAATTGCAATAATTATCAATTGATTGTAAAATATTAAATTTAATGTTCTTTTTTTTTTTGAAAGAAAGGTTACAAGATACATGTTATTAATATCGAATTACGACAAGTTACAGTCAGTTAAGAACTATTATAATCAACTAAGCTAACAACTACTATAACAGCATAGAAAAGCCCACACATTTTTGGTGAGAGTCGAACCCAAGACCTCTAATTTCTTGGGGGCTCAGCCTTGCCAGTAAAGCTACGCTTCATCAGCATTTAATTTAATATTCATAACTTGTATAATGTAACAGTTTCGTTAAAAAAAAAATCTCTCTCAATTGACTAAAATTACTAGTTACAAATACTATAGGTCATGTTACATGTTCATTGCACTTACGTATATTTCCAATTTTTTATTTTCTTGTCTTCAAAATTCACATGCCCAGTAATCTTGTAAGATCACCACACAACACGCTTAAGCATTTCTCCAACATAAGATTGGAGAAGATTTATATAATGTTTATTGTTTCGATTTCTCATGATCTTCAAAGATATGTAACATTCAAGATGCAGTGAGTTGCGTCAAGACACAATCTTTTTAATTATTCATTAAAGATTTCTGAGCTATGTAAGTCTTGAAATTATTATAATCATCTGTGTATGGTAAATTTCATATATGTATATACATATATTATCATATGAATAATTATGATTATCTAACTTGAAGTTTCGAGAACTCCTAAAAATAACTTCATAGATTGAACTTGTTCGAACTTCTATGGCGTTTAAGCATATATTTAATTTGACTAAATGTACTATTCGTAATTCAGAAACTTTTGATAGTATAAATTGTTAAATAATTGGAGAAAGTGTGATAATTATGCTTTGCGGAACCAGATCCGTGCTAAAAAATTTGTGACATCCCACATGAACTCGAGAGGAAATATGATTTGATTTACAAGTGAACTTTTAAGATCAATTCTTCTTGTAAAGATGACTACCAATTAGTTGCAGACGCAACCAATTGTGCCGTGATCTTGCTTGTGGACACTACTTCGAGGGTTAGGACGTGACAAACGTAGTACATCAGATGTTAACTCAATAGAAAAGACTCAATAGAAAATACTATTTTGGCTCAACACAAAATGACATGGTGTCTCTTGCGTAATTGTTCTAAAATTAGTTAATCATGATATATCAAGCGTCACTAATGGGAAGAAGGGTTTCGATCTCAGAACAGTTTCTTTTACCTAAATCATTTTGGAGGCGATGCTCCATGTGATTAATTTAAAGCCAATGATGATCCATCTTTTTACGCATTTATGCTTTTAATTAGTTTCTGATCTACTTTTCTTGTTTTGAGAATTCTAGTCCCATTAGTATGAGATTCTCGATTTTTAGAATCTGATTGTGACGATGATATAAATCGTAAGTAAGAATTTATCACGTGGGGTGGAGAATTCGATCAAATTCATGACAAATTAGGTTGGAGGTTGATGAATATATAGACTGTACTCACTTTAAGTGAGATGCCTACGTACCCAATGAATAGGGATCAAATCAATTCATAATTCTTTATTGAAGTTACTCTCATACTTAACCAGTGAATTATTCAAGAAAGAGTAGATAATGAGTCTTTCACAACTTTTTTAAGGTATATATATGATTGATGGTGGGCTGAGGGCCTTGTGCTTGACCATTGACCCATTTGTCTTTTTATCAAACCCATTATTTGACCCCTTTTATATTAAAAATCTTCTTTCATTTATAGCCTTTTGAACACAGCGAACTATATTCACAATGGGCCGCCAGCTCTATAGGTTTGACTATCATATTAACTGTGGATTTAATCCACGAGTAACACCCCGGCCCGAGTCGGTGAATCGATTAATTAACAAAACATTTTTGATGCACATCAGATGATTAGGAATCAATTGCAGCTCAACCCCCCGACACATGCCCCAGTAATTTTTCAATTACAACGACGGACCACATTATTTGACAACTCTATTGGAAACTTTTGAACGGGATGAATGTGATAAGAGTGTTTTTTTTTAATTATTATTATTATAAGATAGTCATTAAAACTATCAAACAAAACAATAAAACTTTTGTCCTACCTCAAGCAGTATTGGGTGCAGCTAGCATAGAAATAAAGTTGAAATTATGTCAAACAGCATAATACAACTCTAAATTTGATGTGATGTTCATTTGACTTGTTAAATTGAACGCACACAAAATATCTTTTCCGGTGGGTAATACTACGATGACCGGGGTGGGGTGGCGCCGCCGTCACGCGGGGGGGCACATGATGCGGCGGAGGCATGTAATGTAAATACCCCACCGCCTTGTGCGGGTCCCACAAATTGCAACAGATAACATGTGGGGCTCACACGGCAGAATCAGCTGGGTGGTGCCAGCTCAGCTGCATCACAGCAGACAGGAGTCACGTGACCTTGCCTAGGGATTTGAGCCTGACATATTCGTACTACTTTCTCCCTTTTTTTAATCCTTCATATTTGTTCTTTTCAAATTATTTTTAGATTATTAATACTAAAAAGAAAGAAAAGGAAAAGGAAAAGATCACATATTCGTGAATGTTTATTTTGAAGCTGTCTTGGAATAATCTAAATTATTATTTAGGGTAAATTCCATATAACCTCCCTTGAATCATGAAATTCATGATTGAAAACTATTTGTGTTAATTTTATTAAGTGGTGCCCCTTGTGACCGCATGAATTTGCCGTCACAAATTAATGGAGAGTGTGCAATATTTGGCTAAATTGAGACTGAGAGAGATTTTTATTTACATGTGAAAATACCTTTTCATACCTCCAATATAAATTTTAAAAAAATGATTAATTAAAGTTGGGTAGAATAGGATATATGTTGGATCCAGATGACCAAACCCAAATCCATATCTTTTTATTATTTTTATTTTTTCTTTATTCCCTTTTTTTTGTTTTGGCCTTTTTCTCCTTCTCTCCCAATATCCAGCTAGTGAGTTTGGCCCAACTTTTACATAATTGATTATAGGGTAATTGATTCTTATAAAATTGATTATTACAAAAGTTATGATTTCCAACATTTTCAAAACGTAATTTTGTAACACAAAAATGTTCAAAATAAATTATAAAAAAAGGGGTCAAATAATCATCAAAATAGCGTCTGGACTTCAAACGCTAATTTTGACTTTTCAACCGTTGGTACCCTACCCAATCTCCTTTCCCCCAATTTGCTGCTTCTTCCTAATACCAAAGTCCCCAATCGCCGCCCGTTACCATCTGCACGAACACACCCATGTGCTAACCTATCCGTCGCACGACCACTTCTTCCCATCCCACACCTGCTCCTCTCTCCTTCGCACTATTGTAGATCCGCCGCCGACCGCTAGCCTCCCTCCGACACGTCTTCTTCGAACTTTTTCTCTATTTTTCTTTCATTTTTGTTTCTGGACAAATAAATTAAATCCAATAATAAGTTTTTCTATGTTTATTTCTTCATTTTGTTTATTTTTTTGCTGATCCGTTTGCTTTTTTATGTGATTTTTCTGAATTTGTTAGATTTTTCTTTCTTTCTAATTTTCCTATTCTTTCTATTCTTTTTTTTTTTCCGGAAGTTTTATTATAATTTTTCTAAATGTTCAGATTTTTGCAAATTTATTTATTTTGAAGAAATTTTTTGTTTTTCAACTTTTTATTGATTTTACTGATTTTCTTGAATTTTACTTTTGAATATTTTTTTCTCAACTTCTCAATCTAGAAAAACTTCCATTTTTTTTAAAAAAAAAATTTGAATACTTTTTTGAATTTCACAAGGTTTTTATATATTTTTATTTTTTCTAGATACTTCTTATATCTTATTATGTTTTTAATTTTTATCTAACGGTTGATCACTAATGATTCAATGGTCGAGAAATAAAACCAAACATATTGCTTATACAAATTAGAGGGCATAATGGGAATTGTATAAAAAAGCTTAACGCCGTTAATGTTAAATGACGTAAAGGGCGAGCGTGCAATTTGAAATTTTCACAAGGGTATTTATGGCTATAAATTTCTCATAAGGTAGTTTCGTGCATGTTTCGCATAACAAAGGGATCATATGCAATTTACCCAATTATTTATATAATGAAATTAGGTGATTTATTTTTAATATAAATTATTGTATATGTATTAAGACAAGACGTTCCTGAACTTTTAAAAATCACTTTATGATGAATTGGCTCCTCACTATTATACAACGTTACCAAAATAAAAAGCTAGACCTTATTTGGATGTGTTTTAAAATGTAAGAAAAAATGAATTTATAATTTTTGTGTGAAAATACTAGGCACATTTGGTTGTTTTTTATAAATGGTTGGAATTGATGATTGATTATTTGAGAAATTATTGAGTTGGTTAAGAATAATGATTATGTGAATATTTTAGTAAATAAAATAATATATAATATTGTATTGGTTAAATATATTCATAAGTGGAAATGATGAAAAAAAAATCCCAATAAAGAGTACTAAAAATATTCATAATACATCTTATAATGTGCATAAGGTCGTGGAGATTAAGATTGCATATTTTGTTTCGTTAACACCACTATCTTCGCTAGAAACAAGGCCTTTTTAGCTGGAGAGATGAGATAAAGAAAGATATGCATGTGATTTAGTAAAATGAAATGTAGTTATATGAAAATTTAAAAAATGAAAAAATAAGATGAGTATTTTTAAGTTGAAAATGATATAAACGGCAAGGGGTGTGGCCTAGCGGTCACAAGGCCTTTGGCTGTGAGAATCCATCCAGGTTCAAACCCCAGGTGATGCTTGGTAAGGGGAGTTTTCTCCCCTATCCCCCCCTGGGGGTGGTTTCAAAACCCAGGTAATGCTTGGTTTGGGGAGTTTACTCCTCCGTCCTGCCCTGGGGGCCCCTGCGCTTATCGAGCCCGTCGCCTATGGGTTACTTAGGGCGGCTTACCTCTATACGTGATTTGCGGGCTATTGCGTATGGATAGGTTTGCTCTGTTGGGTGACCGACGGAGATTTACTCTAAGATTTTCCAAAATTAAAAAAATGATATAAACTGTGTATTTTCATTTAAAAATGAGAATACCCAAGTGAAAACAAAAGCAATAGCTAGTTGTATCTAAAAATCAGATCCAGGAAGTCTAGTGAGCCGAGTAATCATACACTAAGAAAAAGTTTAATAACAATTTAAGTGATAAAGTCAAAGTTGTCACTAATTATATATATATATATATATATGTATTAAGTAATAATAATTTTTATTTTCTCAGAAAAAATGTTTCAACAAGTTTAATAGTGAAAAAATAATATATAAATTGTCATTGTGATAATTAATGATAAGAAGTTGTTGTCACTAATGATAATTAGTGACACATTTTTAGTAACAACAAATATAGTGTCTCATTCTATTTGCATTATCACTAAATTATCTTGAAACATGTATCACTGACTACCAATGTTGACAACTTAAAAAGAACTTTTTTTTTTTATTAAAAATTAGGCAAAATTGCCAAATTTGCCATGTAACTTAAGGGCGTTCGTAGTTTTGGCCAATATTTATTTCCGATTGGCAAATTCCGGATAGTATTTTCGTAAAAGTGGCAATTTGAGGATAATTGCCACGAAAAAGTTCTAATTTGGCCAAAATTTCGATTCAATTTGGGACGGTGGATGGTGGAACTTTGTTGACATGGATTAATTGCACTTGGATCGCCATTTGGATCGATTTTTGGAGGGAATAATGCTCGCATGGATAAAAATCTTAAAAACTTGAAAACAAATCTACAAATCTAAAAATTTCCAAAAGCATTAAGATATTAAATTTGTAGAACTAATTTCTAAATTATTTTTTATTTAAAAAATAGAATAACTTTGTTAGGAATTTCATGTTAGATGTTTTGATGATGACAATTAGGATTTTGTGTTAGACCCCAAAATATGTAAGTTTGATTTTAGTAGAAAATTTGTATAAGCCTTGAAGCGTTGGTTTTTGTAATAGGCTTATTAGGCTTTGTTTTATTTTGCTTTAGATTGTTAGGTTAAGTAGTCTTCGGCTGAGCATCTGATAATTTCTGAGTGAGTTTATCAGTGGTAAAGTTCGAAGATTCAAGCGCCTGATTTCTGAAAGAAGATAAAAGTCTCCAAGCGTCCAATTGACCAGCTACATCAAGCGTTTCCTTATGGGACAGAAGTAATGTCACCTGAATTTATTTCTAAGTCCAGAAGGAGTTTAATGCAAATATTCCCGAAGCATTAAATATCAACGGATATTTAATTCAAATGCATTAAATGCTGATAAGAGCATTAAATGTGATAAGCACTTTCAGACGTACGGAGAAGCCACCCCTATTAAACTGTCAACTATCTCAGACTGAAGCACCAACTTTTGTGCAACAGATTTTCAGGAAAAAGGACAAAAGTTGTTCACTCGCGGAAGTGAGAGACACGCGCCTGTGCATGTGTCAAACGAACACTTTCTCCAAGAATGCCTATAAATAGAACTTCAACAACAAGCCAAACAGAGAACAATTAATCTTCAAATCGAATTGCTGTTGCATTGAAGTCTCATTCCTTAAACTCTCAAAAAAGCCAGAATATTCAAGAAAACATTCCCTTTGCTTTTCTTCAATCCTGAGACAGTCAACAAATATCTCAAACATTCTTTTCGAAGAAACCACTTTCCTACTGAGATATTTTCAAGTTGTTTGAATTTCATCAAAATCAAACAAACCGATTTAGAAAAACCCATCCAAGCCTCGCGATCTGTGTGAAGTCGAAGTTGGATACTTATAGCATTTCTGGGTGAAAGAAGCAAGGAGATTGAAGTGATTTGGAGCAGAAATCCATGTGATCAAGGAGCTCAAGTCATCGACATCTATCTCTCCCTATTGTGTAGAAGATTCTGTGTGATTCTTTGAGAATCACTTTAGTGGATTGTCTCCAAGTGTCAAAGGAGAAGAAGGACGTAGTTGGGATTACATCACCCAACGAATCTTACAAATATTGTGTTATTTACTTTTCAGTCAATCATATCATATCATATCATTGCATAAATTGACTAAGTAAAATACAATCAAACGCTAAGCAACTAAGAAACCTCTGGTGACGCTAAAGCTTTCAAAGGAAGACTAGAAAAATCATTCCGCTGTGCTAACACTGATTAAAGAACTGAACGCTTAAACCCACTCGGTTAAAGTATTCAAATCTTGAAGTCTAAGTTAACTCTCTAAAAACAGTCTTCATCAGACGCTTAACCTAAGCGTCTATATTTCTAAGAAAACGCGCATTCAAGCGTTCCCTTTTTAAGCGTCCAAAACCAGTTTAATACGAAATCTTTTTGAAGTCGAAAAAGACTTCAGGGTCTATTCAACCCCCCTTTCTAGACCCTTTCGTATGCCACTTGGGACCAACAAACTTAATATTTAGATAAATGTTAATATAGTTATAAACATATATAAAAAATGTAATACAAACTAGAACATATTAATATTTTATTTTAAACTAATTTTTAAATGTAAATTAATATATATTTATTAATGGCAAAAAATTATTTTTTATTTGACAAAAAATGATTTAATAAAATATTAAATTACTTAATACATTTTCAAAAATTAGAAACTATATTCTAAATCACACTTTAAATATTCATGCAGAAAATTATTTTACTAATATTATAAATAAATCTTTAATAAATTAAATAAATTTCCAAAAAAAAATGGAAAAAAACCCATCTTCCCCTCCAGCCCCTCCTGAGACTCCCTCCAATTCAAACCAACACAACACATACACCAGTTCAAACAATTTCATACACATAAGTTCCACCAAAACACACACATATAAGATTTAGACGCTTGAAAAACTGGGAGAGCGCAGGTTGGAGCCAGTCAGTGGAGGGACGACGTCGATGAGCGAGGTCATGGTTCGCCGTAACGGTCGCGGTGTTCGTCGCGGAGGCCACCGTTCCAGTTCCACGGCACCGTCGCGGAACGGTCGCGGACGTTCCACAATTTTTTGGCTTAAATTGCTCAAAAATTATAAAAAAAAAATCCTAAAAAACTTTATAATTAGTAAATATTGTATCGAATGTCTATCTTTCTTAATTGGAAGATTTTGAACAACAAAGGCTAATAAAACGGAATCCAATTTGGCTTATAACTCTGAAATAGAATTATATAATTCCTGCAATTTGTATTACTACTAGATTTCTTTTGCGCATAAAAATATTTGAATTTGAGTCAATATCACCTTACAAGTTTATGAATATGAGATTTATTACATAAAATTTATTAAATAAATTTTTTTCAATAATACCAAGTAGAGTGACGAGGTGTTACAAATCCCTAAAATAATAAAGCTTTCAAGTCATGGGAGAATTTTAATGTGTATTCCTAAAATAATAAATCCCACTTTTCTTTTCTTTTTTTGTTTGCTTCTTTGTTTTTTCCTCTTTTCTTTACTGAAAATTAACAGTGTCTTCTCTCTTTCCTTTCTTCTTCTTTCCTGCGATTATTTCTTCTCTCTTTCCTTTCTTGTCCCCCATGTAATAATTTTCTTTCTTTCCTTGTCTTCTTCCTTGCCGTTCCAGCTGTTCCATAGCCGAGAAAACGCCGGAACGGCCGCTACAAAACCGCATCTCGGCCGTATCGCCATTTTTCGGCCGTTCCGGCGCGGTCCATATACAAAAACGAGATGACCGGGAATTTTGGAACGGCGGGGGTTGTTCCCGTTCCGGAACTGGCGTTCCGGCCGCTTTCGCGGCGTTCCGGCGAACCATGAGCTGGGTGGCTAGATTGGGGTGGGGGTCTTTGAGGAAGAATTGCAGTTTTTTTTCTTTTCTTTAGTTAATTATTTTAATAAATAAATTTGAAATGGTTATTAGTTTGTAACTGTTTGAAATATAAAACTTGTGAATTTTTTTGCAATTTACACTTGGCATGTTGGTATTTGTCAACTTGTTATTTTTTTTTCAGCTGGCAAGTTTTGAATCCACTTAGGCAAACTTGACCAAACAATAAAAAATTCCCAAATTGAATTGGGATTCCAGTCAAATTGAACTTTTCTGTGGCAATTGTCCTCAAATTGCAACTTTTACAAAGTTACTATCCTAAAAATTTAGCAGTTTTGCCCTAAAAATCGTAAAAAAGGACCAAAATTGTCAACACGCTTAAGTTACATGACAACTTTAGCAGTTTTTGCCCTAAAAATTATTAATGTTATAAACCTTTGTTTATTAAAACTCGTAATATATGCATATAATACACGTACACACTTATGATTGAAAAATACTTTTATTTCTCATATTCGCTATAAACTTAACGAATATTCCGTTTAGTACACATATTTTACATTATACTTGGCGAATAATACTCTATTTTTGCTAAAAGAAATATATCTTAAATTTTACATTAGTGACTCATAAAATATGTTTTTATCTCACGAAATAATACAAAAAATAGTTCATTTGTAGTCGTATCATACCGGTTATCTATGAAATTGTTTATTCCTAGTTCCCGTATTTTTTTGGCCAATTTTTTGAACATAATTTTGAACAAAAATCCATATATTGATATGAATTAAATGACGAAATTATGTTGTCCCATATTTAACTAGCTAGGGACAAAACAAACATTATTGTCGCTCATTAGTTATGTATATTCAATGACAATTTAGACATTATCAATTTAAGCTTTGTTGCTATTATTATTATTTTTGTTATAGTGACAATTATTAATCTGAGGAGATTCATGTGAAGTCCAACGTATAACATACATATACTTATGTATAATTTAATTGTATCGAGAATAAAATTTCAATATCCCTTTAGAACCACTCATCATGTGATAATTTAAACCGTTTAATTAGTGATTATGTCGAGTATTGCTAAAACAACAGAGTATCTACGAAATAAGTTATTTCAACATAACTTTTAGGAGTTTTATTTATTTTTTAAAATGGGATTTACTAAATGGAATCCAAACCATGGTCTTAAATATTCTCCGAAACCTCGAAATTTCGACCCAAAATTTCGGATTTCCGGGGGTCTCGAAGCGAAATCTCACATTCGATCCAATTTTGCAGAATATCTATCGAAATTTCCCGATACTTTCGATATTTCCCGAAATGTTGAATTCTTAATAAAATTACTTTGTTAAATATCTACCGAAATTTCCCGAAATATCCATAAATTTCGGCTAAACTCAAAATATTTCAAAATTTAAAATAATGTGGTTTTAAATGATGATTTGTATTGAAATTGTGGTATTTTGTTTTAATGAAGTTCCAAGGAGATTTGGTTATTACTTTACTTAGGGGTGTACATAAACCCGCTCAACCCGTCCGACCCGCTCGAACCGACTTGATTCGCACGAAAACCGCCGGTTTGAAATTATTAAATAATTGTGGTGGGTTGAAAAAATTGCAACCCGCCACTTTCGGGTCGGGTGGTGAGTTTAATAATTGTAACCCGCTTAACCCGCCACCCGACGCTAATTGTATATGTCATAAGTATATATATATATATATATATATATATATATATATATATATATATATATATAGAGAGAGAGAGAGAGAGAGTGTTAAAGATTAACCCTAAACTCTTAAAACTATATAACATATATATGAACTCTAATAAGAGTGGCTTTATTCATATTAATGTAAAACACTTTATTTTTAATTTGAGTAAATAAATTATTTCATTTGAACATATGTTTTTAGTTGATTTGAACGAAAATGTAGATGTATATTTTGATGATAAACTTATAAGATAATTTAATTTTATTAATATTTTTGAGTTTACAATTCATGATAAATATGATTTTTATGTAATAACGCAACTTATTCTTGTATTTCTCACCAACTAAATTTTTTTTAGTTAAATGTACAACAAATATGTTATTTAGTTTCTTACTTACTAGTTGAAACTGAAAGTAAGTTGTAAGAACTATAATTATAATTTGATAACCCGCTAACCCGCCCGCTAAATACATTAAATTCGACCGACCCGAACCGCTAGGTTTGAAAGAATAATTATACGGTTTCGGTTTGAGATTTTGTCAATCCGCATATATCGGGTCGGGTTGATTTTTTCCTTTAAAACCGCCCGAGCCCGACCATGTACACCCCTAACTTTACTCTCAAATCATATTTATTTTATATTTTTCGCCACAGATTTTAATCATACTACTTGACAGAATTCACTATACATATATTATATATACAATATTATTTATGTAAAAGATGCATAATTATGATATTTAAAGTTACACAAAGTTTCGTTGTAAATTTTCAAATATTTCTATAAATGTCCATGATCTTTTTAAAATCGAAATCGAAATTTTGAATATTCCCGAAATTTCCATCGAAATTTTCGTAAATTTACTACCCCGATATCGATACCGATACCGATACCGAAATTTTAAACCTTGATCCAGACATATGACTACTTTTCAAAATAAAAGGGAAAAAGCAGAAAAAAAGAGTTAACACTTATGAGTTAAGGATCTGTGCTTCATCTCAAGGGAGCCAATTAAAAATCCCATCTCCGTTTTATCCTCATCTCTCAATTTCTTATTTCACGTGAAAATTTTAATATATATATAAAACAGTTATTTTGTTGCTAAATTGAATATAACAATTAACCCATTTTGTTAAGGGGTGGCTAGTCATTTGTTATGTATGCCTTTTGCATTGTAGCTTGAAGGTTAAAATCACGATGGTTTTCCGAAATATCCTTTTTTTCCCTGTTTGTACATGTAATTAGGGTTGTCAATTGAGTCTCGAACATCCACTTGAACGTTTATGATTGAGTTAACCTAATTCGAAATTACATGGCTAAATTTGAACTTTAAAATTGAGCTTGATGAATTTTTGATCTCAACGTGAGTCTCATCACTCCTGAGGCTCGATCCGAGTGATCATAAATTAGCCATTACATTTTCTTAACTATTTAATGTTATTAACTAAATTATTTTAGAAGATACAAAGTAAGATTTAAAGTAGGGTTTCGTTAGAAGCTAATAATCATGAGATGATGATTTCTCCAAATCATTAACGCAAATTCTTTCTCCAAAATAAGATCTTGAGAATCGTTGCCAAGTTTTTATGTTGTTCATGCTAGGTGCAAAGACATTAGAGTTCGATAAGTTTCTATTGTAGGTTTTTATGCTTTGACGTTTTAATTGAAATTTTTTCTTTACTGCTTTATATTATTGATTAAGAGTTAGAATATATATCTATTCATCAGTTTAATTTGTATCTTATGTACTAAGGTGAATTACACACTCGACACTTTAGTGTTAATTACCAAAACTTTCCCTGACTTTTGGTAAACTACAACGAGACCCCCTCAAGGGGTTTATTAGTAATGTTTACATGGATGAAATTGTAAAAAAAGTCAATACACAGGGGGTGCAGTTGTTAGAATATTTTAACATGAGGGGGACTTTATATAATTTTGAAAAGCTCAGGGGGTTTCGATAATTTTGCACTATAGTGAGGGGGTATACATATAATTTTCTCTATGTACTATGTCAGTCTAGTCTCTTCGCATAAATTTCAATATGTACATAGCTTCTTTTTTGTTGTGAAAAGTGCGTGAGCAACAATGGCGGATCCAGAAACTGAGGTCAGTGGGGGCACTAGGAATTTTACTAAGCCCCCCCGGTACGATACGCTATATTTATGAGGGAAAATATAATAACTAATTAGGTTCAGTTACAACTTTTGACATAATTTATACTTTTATACCTCTTTTGTTATAGTCAGAATTTTGGGTTTTGGGGGGGGGGCAACTCAAAGTAAAGGAAGAAAACGTGATATTTTTTTCATTTTGAGGGGGCGAAATTCAAATATAAAAAATTTTGTAAAGTAAAAAAATGAATTTTCAAAATTGAGGGGGGCATTTAATAATTTGAGGGGGGCACTAATGTAATTAAAAATTAAAATTTAAAAATATGTATATATTAAGGGGAAAAAAAATTGTCAGTGGGGGCAATGCCCCCCTCACGTAAGGGTAAATCCATCCCTGGTGAGCAAGTTGAAAATAGATATGAAGCTCTTGATAATGTGATTTGGATTTCTAGCGAGCCAATATATATATATATATATTGTGAGGTGAATTTTAACCTATGATCCCCAGATATTTTTGAAAATGACCCAATACAATATTGTATTTGTATTGTACTCGTTCTGATACGTATACTATTGGATACTGTGTTCAGAATATTTTTGAAGTGTCCAAAAAGAGAAGATATCGTATCCGATACAAAACTTGAAGTATCTAACATGCCCGCATGCCTAACAAAGTATTTTTTATAAAAATATTATACGTACAATACTTTTTGGGCTAAAATAGGATAAAAGATAATGTTTTTGATTTTTTGTTAAAAATTAAAACTTAAAAGTTAACCAAATAAAAAAAAGAATTAGACAAAATTTTAATTATGTCAATGAAATTATTGAATTAAATTTATTTTATATATTATACATGCATATACATACACGTATTCTCAACGTATCGTATTTTAAAAGTTTAAAATATATCGTATTTTGTATTTATATTGTATTATATCCGTATCCTCGTATCCATATTTATGAATCATAAAATTTTAACCTATGCTCGTCAAAGCTAGCTATGAATTTAAGCTTGAGCCAATATTTACAACCCTGGCCTGCTACCATATAGATATAATATCATAAGAGTGGATCGAATACAATTACTTTGTTCAAACAATTTTGTTAATGTGTTGTTTTCACACAAGAAAAATGATTTAAAGAGAACTCTTTTTAGAATCGAATTAATTGTTAGACAAGTGTAATATTAATACTTATTTTGTACTAATTACATGACAAATATAATATACTCGCGTTATAAATGACTTGAGTTCAACCAAATCAGATTTAAAGTGGAATTTCCTGAAAATAAAAAATTACCAAATGTGTTCAACAAACAACTATTCTTATATTAGAGTGCTTTTAAGAAAGTTTCCACTCAATCATAATTATTTATGTACCAGCATCTCATGTAGATGCTATAACTTATGGCAACTTAAATTGTTACAATTTTTTCGGTTATAAAAATATCAAAGCTCCTAAAATCACATGTT
This sequence comes from Buddleja alternifolia, assembly GCA_019426215.1. Classification (NCBI taxonomy): domain Eukaryota; kingdom Viridiplantae; phylum Streptophyta; class Magnoliopsida; order Lamiales; family Scrophulariaceae; genus Buddleja; species Buddleja alternifolia. Next base: position 7,444,482 of record CM033395.1, read on the forward strand.
ATGCATAAATGTATACGAGATAGATAGACATTAGGACCATTGAATTTAGTCTAGGATAGATTTATCATTTATCCATAAATGTAGGCTTTAGTAACTTGTAACTTTTGCTATGAAATAGAACAAGCTCATGTTTATTTTGAGAATACTTTTAGTTGCCGAAGAGCAATTATTGCATGCGAATTACATTACCGGTAAAAGATATTGCGTGTCGGTGCCGACACGATTCTCGCCGACAGTGCCCCCGGGTGCACCCGGTTGTGAGTGCTGATACTTTAAACCTAACCGGCAATAGACGGTCCTCCTACGGCGTCGGTGGATGTAATAATTCCGAACACGACGAAATATGGTTTTGGATTTTTCACGTACTTATATAGTACAGTACGTATTTAATCTCCATTTGTACGCTATACCACATACGACGTACTATGTACAATTTCCGTAGTATCTTGAATGATGATCTAATTCAGTATTACTCAAGTGTGGTTATAAATCATTTAATTATACTTACTACGATAATTGACAAACTCTATTTTCTTTAATTTACATACCATCTACTTGAGAGTGAAAATTACAAAGGGGTAATGGAAAATGATAAAAGACCTATTTACTCTTAACGGCACAAAAAATATATATTATTAAATGACAAAAGATAATTTTGACCCTCCATTGGTATTGATCAAGTAGTTTTTTATAATTAGACCAAATTTTAGGGGTCTAGTGTAAAACGCAATATATACATATATAAGATCAAAATGAGGTAAGGGTATGATCCGACCCGCCAAAACTAACACAACAATATTAGATCCAACTCGATTATAATATTTTTAGGGTGAATTACATGCACACCCCTTCATTTTAGTGTTAATTATCAAAAAAATCCCTAATTCTTGATAAATTACAACGAGACCTCCCAATGAGTCAATTTGTAAGGTTTACAGGAGGTAGAATTGTAAGAAATTTTAAATACAAATAAGGTGTAATTTTAAGAATGCCTTAACATGAAAAGAACTTCACATAATTTCGAAAAAGTCAAGGAATTTTTGGTAATTGACCAAAACATGAGGAGGCTTTAGGTAATTTTCTCTATTCATTAATGTATATATTTTTTATGTATTCAAAAAATATCTAACTGCATTTGTAAGAAGTAGTCGGTAACGCAAACTAGCTCGATGTGTGTGTAAAAAAAAAAAAAAATTTGATAAAAAAATTATTTCAATAAACATTGTGTTTTAAGGAAAGCGAATAATTTGAAAAGAAGAATAAAAAAGAGAATAAAATTAAAAAAGAAATGAAGAAAGATTTTATTTTTGTATCGGGTGTTATTGACCATCTGGATTGTCTCTGAGACACCTCACCAAAAGTATTGAGGTGTCATTATGTAGTCACATGGTGCATTACACCTAATTTATTCAATAAAATTACAAAGGTTACACCAAAATCGCTTGAACTCCAAAGCGGTTACTCTAAAGTGCTCTTCAATTATATCATAGTATAGATACTTAAAACGGCCGAGAAAGATATTTTTCAAAAAATAGAAAAGTAGAATAATTTTGTCTAAATCGGGTTTAAGCGGACCGAAGCAATTGATTGCATTTGCATTGTAATTAGTGGGGTTGGATAAAATGGGCAAGAATTTTTTCAAAAATATTTCATTTATGCCTTTCTAATTTCTATAAATTGCAAATATTCCCATGAGCTTTGGATGAGGCTTATATTTAGTCCAAAGACATTATTGGGGAAAATTGCAATTTTGGTCCCATAACTTAGCCCTTGTGCGATTTTGGTCCCAATATTATTGACTTTAGCAATATACGTCCCATAACTCCCAAAAATGTGTGATTTTGGTCCCAAGATACGAATACATCATGTATTTATACGGAATTGGCTCGTGCGGCTCACGCGGGATCACAAAAATGTGCGTTTTTGGTCCCATAACTCCAAAAATGTAAAATGCACGCGCCAATTCCGTATAAATACATGATGTATTCGTATCTTGGGACCAAAATCACACATTTTTGGGAGTTATGGGACGTATATTGCTAAAGTCAATAATACTGGGACCAAAACCGCACAAGTGCTAAGTTATGGGACCAAAATTGCAATTTTCCCACATTATTGTAGTTAGACCTAAACTCTCAACCTCATAAGTCAAAAGTGTAGATATAATTCACCCTTGTGATGCTCGCATTTCATTTTATAGATTATCCACGCACATTCAATGATTCAAATATCTTTACATATATATAACAATATTGAACTACAGTTTTGCATTGTCAAACTTTTTGCTCTCGAATATGTATTTACTTTTATCAAATAGATTAATCAGTACAAAGCTCGAGCTAAAATTCAATATTCTCACTTTGTGAAGTAATGGAGTTGATATGGACCTATAAATGCTACATCACTATATGGGAATAGAATGGATATTGATTAAAACAATCAAACATATACCAAGATACTATTTTACACGATCTAGCCATTCATTACTTCATTTATTTGATAAACCGTTTGATGAAAGAAATAAATTGAGGGAACCCCATGCCAAGACACAGGATACTGATTACGTTTATTAAAATAATTATATATGTATATATATATATATATTTATTATTACATAATTTATTTTTTTATACTATGCAAAATTAATAGATTGATTCAAGTCTGATGACTATCATCAAAAGTTTTATTTATATGAGTACCAAATCATGTTATTTTAGTTTAAGAAATAATATATTGGTAAATTGAATAAAAGAACATGATTTATAAGTATCACTAATAAGAGAAATAGACGTAGAAAAGTTAGTATCTTTTATTTGAATTTAAATTAACTTGTAACTATCTTATTTTGAATTTTAAATTTTGAATATTTTAGATAATGATTAATAACTATACTTATTTAATTAAATAAAAATAAAAATCAAATTATTCATGTGGCACAATTGAATTCAATTAGATTATTCACATGTGTGCTTACTTGAATGATCTCAAATGTTGTATTTTATTTGATTATATACAGATATGTATTTATATTATTATTTTCATGTGCATTCTCTCCCAACTAACCTTGAAATTTGAAGCAAAATAGATTTTCAAGGATCACATAAAATGTCAACCTCTCCCCCGGAATCCCTCCCACAAGTCTCATATATCTCACGTCATGATTAAATTTTCTAAAAAAATATGAGTTTTGTTAAAATGCATGTACAATATTCTATAGTAGAAAACCTATTTAGATAACAAATTAATTGTACTAACACACAGCAAATCTTGGAAACATAAAATATTCTTTATTTCGTTTCAAACCGAGTTTTACCCATACATACAAACTGTACATGATTTATGTATTCTACATATACTAGTGTACGTATAGATGAAGAGAATTTCAAATATTTTACGTGCAATCATTTTGGATCTTACGACATTATGTCCCATAACATGTGAGGTGGTTCGTTAGATGGGCTATTTGATCATGTCACGTTGGTTGAATTTGATAAATTCAATTTTCCTTATAACATAAGATTGTGGTGACGTGGAAAACAATAAATCAAATTAGATGTCACACTGGAAGCGATATTTTCATGTGAGATATTTCTCTCCGCCTTATAATCTTCAAAAATTATTTTCAGTATTCCTCTTTGTGTTGGTTAGGGTTTACAAATTGAAGACGGTTGGATTTTTTCTTTTTAATAAAGTAAGGGAATATGGACAACAAATATTATAGCTAGTTCTCAGTGTTACTGTTAGAGTTTTCTCACGTCGATAAATATTTAAATTGAATCATAGCTATTATTTATGGTGCAGGAAAATTGTATTTTTCGTCCCATAACATTTACTTAGTTCGATTTTGGTCCTACTCATTACGAATTTCTCACATTTAGTCTTATAACTTAAAAAATATCTCACATTTAGTCCCAATCGAAATTTCTATCCAAATTTTGACGGTCAACTACATTAGTCAACCCTTTGACCAATTTTTTGGGGGGAGAAATTGTGTATAAATGCACTGACACACGGATTACATTCATTATAATTACAATGTTTCTATTTAATATCACGTGCCACATATGCCCAAAATTACCTCGGAAAAATTGGTCAAAAAGTTGACTAATGGAGTTAACCATTAAATTTTTGATGGAAACATTGGTTGGGATTATATGTGAGACATTTGAAAGTTATAGGACTAAATGTGAAAAATCTGTAATAAATGGGATCAAAATTGAACTAAGGTAAGTTATGGGACGAAAAATGTAATTTTTCCTTTTATTGTGCCAATCCATTATCTCGACCCCAACTGATTGGGTTGATCTTATACTAGTTGAAACTCAAATTCCATGGGTTGAAAATTGAAATTAAAATGTCACCAATAATTGAATTTTTACTTTTATCGATATAGGTGTAGTTCTCTATTTGATCTGTAGTAACACTCACATTTTATTCTTCACCAACAGGTGGGTGATGAATTCAACTGAATAATGAATTGGGAATGCCCACCATTCATCCAAAAATTACACTATATATTTGGGCACTAGTGCTTAAGCTTAAGTAACAAGAAGATTAAACGTTAAGTAGTATCTATATTAGTAACTGCTATCTCTTAATTACACAACAACAAACACTTAGCCTAGCAAGAAAATAACGAATTCTAACCCAATGATCAAAGAGTGGAACACTTAGTCCAATCATTAATATATCATTAATATAACCCAATGAGTTTGATCACACAAGCAGTGAAAGAGAACTCATCTTTAAATTAAACTAGACGAGTGATTAATATATTTTTATGTTATGCCAAACAAGATAACCGAGATAGTTTTTATAAAAGAGATCTAAATGTTTAAGAGTCTACCCATATTGTATGTAATCAAAGTAATCATGAGTCGTGTAAGATAAATGATTAAAACAAAAAAGAAAAAGAAAAAAAAAGAATAGAATATGTACATGATCAAAGCTGAAATTTTTTGATGCATGCTGCTAAAGATGTGACCCGGTATGGTATATGTTATATATAAGAGAAAATAGCAGATACCACCCCAAATTATAAGGTGATGTGCGCTTTGCTCTCCAAATTATTAAAAATTGCACTCAACACCCTAAACTATCATATATGTGCACTTTGCCCCTTCGGTCAGTTTCGGGCAGCATACAGGGGACAAAGTGCTACAAACGGCATAGGTGAGGGGACAAAGTGCATATCACCTCATAGATTGGGGGAATATCTGCTATTTTTTTTAAATTCAAATATTTTTAATATTAACTTAAACCCCCTCGGTCAGCTTCGGAAATTTTTTACCCATTAATCGTTCAATTTAAATCATGCATATTAGGATTTATTTGGATTTTTCTTGAACTATTATTTTTAGGTTTGAAATAAATAATTATCAAATATGAAAAATAAAAATAAAACATGAAAATAAATAAGAAATCAATGAAAAGAAGTATAAATTCAAATATTCATAATTTTCTAAAAAAAAAAAGGACAATTCAAAAATCCGGAAACATGAAAATAAATAACAAAAAATGAAAAAAAGTATAAAAATAAAAATTTTAATAAATAAAAAATTAGTAAAAATTTTAAAAAATAAAAAAATCTGGTGATGTGCGCTTTACCCTCCTCACCTATGAGGTAATATGCGCTTTGCCCCCTCACTTATGCGGTTTGTAACACTTTGCCCCTTGTGTGCTGCCCGAAGCTGACCGAGGGGGCAAAGTGCACATATATGATAGTTTAGGGTGTTGACTACAACTTTTAATAGTTTAAGGGGCAAAATGCACATCACCTAATAGTTTGGGGGTATCTGTTATTTTCTCTATATATAACCTACACTATATATAGCCTTACTTGAAAATGGAAAGGGGAAAAATAAAAAAAAATTGAAATAATAATAAATAAATAAACTATGGAAGTGGGCACGTACCACGTTGGGGGGCTTTAAATGTATAGGTGAAGCAACGTGAGGACAACGTCGTCAATTTAAATATTTTAAGGTTCAGTGATTTCAGCCTTAGAATTGGATGAATCTCCACGAGAATCTTGGGTAATTCTATGGTACACCCGGACCATTGGAGCCGGTGCCATCATTACCGCACATTTGTGTTGGGATGATAAAAATCACATATCCCAACACAAATGTATGGTAATGATGGCACCGGCTCCAATGGACCGATTGCACCATAGATTTTTCCCTAGGTTATAATCAAGAGGTTTTGCACTTTCTTCTGTCTTTGGAGAATTGAAAAAAAATTAGAAAGTTGGAATAGAACAAAGATAAGAATGCTTGAAATAATTGTGAGATTTGAAAGAAAAAAGAAGGGCTGCTAATACAAATACGGGGATACAAACGTGATATGAAATATAACAAATTTTAAAGTTTTTGAATGCACAACGCCGAGGTACATGTTTAAGTACATAAATAATCCAATGTTTATAAGCTCAAATATCTTCAAAAGGTGATTCTACCCAAAATTCGTTTGATGGTTTAAGGACATCAATTTACTGATACCAACAATTACTTTTTTATCCAACAAAATTGTTTTTATTTCAATCCAAAAAGTGTCGTACAATATATATATATATTTTTTAAAAATCTACATATATTCACGACATGTTGGATACTTGAAATATTGTGTTTGACACGACATTTAAAAATTTCATTTTTTCTTTTTAATTTGGGACACTTTAATATCCAGCATGTATTCAATCAATACCTGCAGCTTATATCTATTTGATACGAGTACGATATACATAATAATCTTTGTGTATCATAGAGCACCAGTGTCTGAAGAAAGTGGTTAGGCATCCTGTTTTCGTAAAATGACAAATTTGCCATAATATTAGAATTTTGTTGAGGAAAAATTTGTCCAAAATTCATAATTAAAGTAGTAAAAGGAAAAAGAAGACAAAGAAACAGAAGCAAGTATAAGCACCAGACCTGTTTCTAGATTATGGATTCTAGGTACATAATCTTCGAATTTTTTTTTTCAGAGCAGTGGAAACAATATTTGTCAAATTATTCATAACCACCACTCCTTGATCTTAAAAGCCCATTTTGTGGGATGTTACTTTGGGTTGGATTTCAGAATCTCAGCCCAATGGACTATACTTACAGCTGAAAGCCCCATTCTATAAGATACGTATAGTAAAATGATCTATCCACAAAGCTCAATGATATATCCCTATAGGAAATTCTATCATTTCGACATGGTTTAATCGAATGCAAGTATAATTTAATAAATAGTGATCAATAAAACAATAAGTGTAATTTATGCTTTTTGTAAATTATATTGTATTCGATTATACTGGATCTGGACTAGAGTTTTCTTATGCATAATATCATTTTACAAAAAATAATATCTACTAGCTGGTATTACTAGCCAAGAATAACTATCTCATTATGACATTAATGAAGTAATAATTTATAAATTCGAGATAATTAAATCTGTCTAACTCTTGGAGAGTCTCAAGCTTTCAAGTCTCACACGAGCAAAATTATTTATGTATGACGAATCACACGTACACATCATTATAATTGTGATTGACTATGACCACGAGCCCAGGGACTACATGGGATTTTCCATCTTTGAGACTGGAGTATTGCAATTTTTCCTAATGCTTTGTTTGGTTCAAGAAAATTGGTAGAGAAAGGAAAAAAAAACATAAGAAAAATCATTTTTCATTGTTTGGTTACTAGAGAAAATGAAAAGGAAAAGAAAATAAGAGAGAAAATTTAATACTAATTTGAGACAGTACATTTTTCTCACCATGTGGTGGGAAAAAAGCTGGGAAAAGGAATATGGTTTCCTTGTTTTTTCTTTTCTCTTCCCTGTCTCTTTTCTTGAACCAAATAGAATGTAAGAGTGTGTTTGGATTGAGAGATTTGAAATTATGGATTTCAAATTCATCAATAAATCGATCGAGCTTGTTTGAATAACTTAAATTATTACAATAAATTTTTAATCCCTGGAACTCATTTTGAGCATCTTTTTCAATCATTATGGAGTATTCTTCAAATCTATTCCTCAAATTTAAATTCATCAATCCAAACATAATCTAAAAGTAATTACATTAATCTATATATAGCCCTCGTTTCCTTTGTCAAGGTGGTATTTGTATGTGACCTTTGTCTTGTCTCTAATTGTATCTGTCTTATAGATAGATATAATAGAGAACGATACTGGAATGCGTATGAGGCCCATGCCTGTGATGGTCAAGGTAAACTTCTCTATTTATCCATAATACATCAAATTATAGATAACACGTCCATTGCACGTGAGTCATATAACCTCGTTAAAACAATTTATGTATATAGTCAATTTGAAAATATTATATGTTAAATAGTTCAATAATAATTTAACTTAGTGAATTATTATTCAATAAACTATAAAACGTCTTATAAGCTGTTTGAGAGCTTATAAATTATTACAAAGTGTTTGGTAAATTTTATAGTAAAACAACTTATAAGCTTTCAAAATAAGCAGTCAGGAGCTTATAAACTCTTAAACAATAAGTAAGAAGACCCAGACTTCTTTTTTAACGGCTTATAAAATGAAGAGCTTATAAGCTCTTTAAAATAAGTTTAGCCGAACACCTTCTGAATTAATACATTAATCAAAATTTAAAACCTAAATAATGGTTTACATAAAATAAATTTATATGTAAATTCATACTTCATTTGTTCATTCTCTTGTTTATTTCTTATGAATTGAACGTTCTATTTTCTTTCCTCTCATGGGCTTGTTGTATACTTGCAATTGTCTCTTAATTATGGCTGAAAAATAGGATGTCTATATAACTCTTCTACTTTTTTCTATTAACCTTTTTTCTTTTTTATGCTTTCTCTATTTTGTAAAGTAATCATTGCATGTTTCTTCTCAAAATCATTTTATGTGTTTTTGTTTTGAATCTCAAATATTTTTTTCATGAAATCACAATAGAGTGGCATAAAAAGGGGTTTCCATTACGTTGGATTCACTATTACTGAATGTGTCTTTTTTCTTTATCAAAAAAAAAAAGATTGTATATTTTTTCATTTATAAAATTAAATTAATTGATAAAATGTAGGAATTAAAGTGCAAAGTACATATGTAATATGTATAAGTTAATGCGCAACAAATAAAAAATAATAACATAATAGGAAATACTTTTTTCATTTCTTAATTAATGTGATTCCTGTTGTCATTGTATTTTGGATTCCGTTCCTACAAATTTTCCTTAAAAAGGCGATAGCTATATTCCAGATAAGTATTCTTCTGCTAATACTGATAATTTGGTTTCATAAATATATGTGGTAAGATATATCAATATTTTATCAATTGTTTACGTTTTTATGTTATTTCTAGAAATTATATGACTAATTATAAAAGATTCATGAAATTAAAAATTGAAATATTAAAGAAAATTATATTCTCAATGAACTCGATAAATAAATATCTCGATAACTATAAGCCATTAAATTGTTATGAACCTTCTGAATTTGTTTAAGTTTCATAGACATAAGACATTCATATGTACTCCTTAATTTGAGATGGTTTTATTGATTTATGTGTGAAGTTTGTCGGATTAATATGATTATTTAAAATGAGTTATATTATCAAATATTTGTTCAGAATTTAAAATAATTATGGAAGAGTACATGTTCTTAATAAGTATGTATTTAGGAAATAAAGATTTTAATTTTACACTTAATAAATTTAGAATTTTTAATATGAAGAAAAAATCGCTTAGAAAATGGTTCTTTACTAAGCATGTTATTTTTACTTTTGTTTGCATTTGTTAACTACTCAAATCAATTAATTTAGAATGATTTTAGACTTAGTCTTTTAATCATAAGTATCAAATTTAAGTTGTGTATAATTGAAAGCCTATTTGGTTTAAATAACTTAAAAAGATTATTAAATAAATTTATAAAGCAGCAAATTAGATTAATCATTATCTATTAAAAATGTACCCAAAAAAAATTATCTATTAAAACCAAATGAAAATTCATTTTTTTTTGTGTAGATCAAATTGAAAAATGTTAAAAAAATATAAAAACATTTAGATGTTCATTATTCTCTTACTTATGCAATTGCATTTAAGTGAAATTCAAAGAATTTTTTTCATATATGTAATATAGTACTTCTTAAATAGAGAACTATCAAAATTATTTCTTCTTAATCATTTTCTTCATAGTCCAACAAATAGTTAAATAAGTGAGTAAATAAAGACATTAGATATTAGAAAATGATCAAAACTAATAGACACTATAAAAACACTCATTCTATTGAATACTTATTATTAGAAATAAAATTATTTGTATTGATATATTATATTGTAAAATTACTAAGTTAGTAGTTAGATACATATAATTTAAAATGAAAGTGTACTAATAGTTAAAAAAAATATCATTCTTTTTAAGCAACAAAATATCAACTTTTGACATACGAATTTCAAATAATCCATGATATGATAATATATGTATACCATAATACAAGTGTACTAACAATTAATAAAATATCATCTTGAAATTCAGATTTTCAAATTAATCTATAACATGACAATATAATATAAAATGATATAATATAAATATGTCTGCTCATACCATTAGAAAATATTACAAAATTGAAAACTATGAAAGATAAATTGATGTCTAATTAACTGACATATGGACTAAAAGTTAAAAGGGATAAACTATTAGAAGATTAAAATAAAACAATGGCGTACTATTAAATATTGTTAAAATTTTAGTGTGAACATACTTTCAAAGTTATGCATACCATTAGGGGAAATTGAAGTATTAGTTCCGTTGAATATGCTACATTGCAATTTTAACCCCATTATTTTACAAATTCATAAATTAGTCCAATTAGTTTTTTTTTTTTTTGGCATTTTTAGTCTCAACCGTTAAAATATGTGAAAACCCTACGTATCTTATCTAAATTCTGCGAAAAATTCTATTTTGATATTGTTTTTTTATTTTTTTACAATTATTTTCTTCTACGCCATACTCACCTCATCCACACCCCACTGTCACCCCATTTTTCACCATCAACATTATATATGTATACAAAATATATGTTTATGTGTATATACATGTATATGATGTGTTATTTTTTAATATACTATATTGGTGCATGTATATATATATATATATATTATGAGATGTCAAGTGTTGAATGTTGGATCTTTATCATATATATACTATGGTTACAGAGTCTCATCTTCATAAAAAAAATATAGTTATATAATTGTATATAAAACATATACATATGTTTTCGCTAGAAAAATTACTAAAATTCCCTCAAATTAAATTTTCTATATTAAAAAAATTCATAATAATATTTTTGAATCCCGAATTCGCATTCCACCATATCACAAAATTTGATAGTTAAGGGTTAGTAAATTTTTTACTCAATTCTCCTTCACTGTTGATAAACTTGTATTACTTATGATTTTGAATTTTATGAATCTTTTATCTTCTAAAAATTAAAGTAAGCTATTTTCAAATTAAATAAGATGTTATACTCAACGAAAATTACATAATGTATTTTAATATTAACTATTAAAAAGGTAAAATTCTTATCACAGAAGTTATCAATTTCTCTTAAAAAAATTTTCTATAGAAAATAATCAATTAATTAATCCTTAATCTAATAAAGTGACTGTGAGCAACCAAGGATCATTCTGTTGGGTTTTTACATATAAAACGTAGTAAAAAATTTAAATCCCAGTGGTTCATCTCCGATTTCATGTATTCAAGTCATGTTAAAGAAAGTGTACCTTTATTCGTGTTATTGAAAATTCTGAACCAACTTTTGATCCCTTTTCCAAGCAGCGAAACAGCCATTGCCTCTAAATTACCACGCCGGAATTGAGAGCGAAAAATCCTTCTTTTCCTTCCCCTATGGACAACTAGAGAGAGAGAGCGAAGTGGAATTCTATGACTTGGAGAGAAAGACAATTATGAGGCTAGGATTAATTATTTCCATAGTATTTATACTACACAAGAAAATAATTAAGCCTAATTTACTAAGGTCTAGGCGTCCATAATGAACGCCCACTTGGGCCTTTTTTAAGCTCTCGGGCTTAGCCCATGTATATGGTTTTAATTTAATTAGTTACTTAATTAATATTATTTATCCAATAAATAAATTATTAAATAACTAATTAATCCAAGTTAATTCTATAGTTAATTTCATAAAGAAATTAATTAACACATGAACTTAATTAATTAATAAGATCATCTAATGGTTTAATTAATTAATTAATTGCGATATCAAATATCAAAAAATCTCTCAAGTCTTATTCCATAATTTTTTCTTTGCAATTCCTTTAAGTGCGGCTCTTTAGGTTCGTTTCAAAGGCAATTGAGAGGAAGCCAAAAGGATGTGGGTAACACTTAGCCATTCTCGTGGCCCACATCGTATCCCAATTGAGAATGAATGAATAGAATCATTACGAACCTTTCACGCTGTGAATACCGTACGAGTATAAACCCTTTACTCTTATATCTCAGTCAAGTGAGAGTCCTGGTTTAGTCAATCTCACAGGATTTAACCATATGCTTAGTTCATAATGAATCGAGGTCACTGAGTATACTCTTATGTCCAACATGAATATCTGTAATGCTTTGGCCAAAGTCTTTGACCTCACCGATTCATGACAGTATAGGATATTTAGCTCATTCACTTATGAGAGAATAAATTTCATTTTACTAATCAATTAAGATTGCTACTTGCCCATCAAGACGCACTTCAAGGTCGACCCCACCAACGGGTGAATTGGATCTAACTGCTCTAATGACAGACTTGATGTCACAAGCACATCTTCAACGTGATTACTTAGGTCTAAGGTTCACGCGTATCTATCACAACTTATCAGTTTTGTCACTGACTGTCATTGAGTGAAAACCCATATGACATAACTGATGCGAGCCATGTTCGAACTCATCAGTCTGACTGATGTATCTATGACGTAAGTTCCCACTAACATACTCATAGTGTTCGACTGACACTTCCCTGTCAAAACTTATATCATACAAGTCTCTATCCAGTAATGATGTCCAGTCAATACTCTGTTCGACTAGCGAACCAATTTAGATACTAAGGATCAAACACTTCTAGTGCCATTCTCCCTAACCCATAGGAAGTAGATGGTTCGCCTTATTATCAAGGACTATACGTTGTTTATGAAACCTTACAAATGCCTATAAGAAACAACATGAAATGCCTTTTATTAATATAAGAATGTTAATTAGTTACCATTCAATGCCCTATAATTCTATCCTTTATGGCATTTGAGGGCATAACACTAACACATTCAATCCAAAAATTAATTATCCAGAATTATTGAGTGGTTTGAGTTTTGTTAATATAACTATTTATTATGTGTGTTTTTAGTAATTTTCCTACATTAATATAAAACTTTGTAAAGGTCATGGTATTTATGGAATTTATCTTAAATTAAACCCATAAAGGTGCATGTACGCAACACATGAAATTTCATCTGTTTTTTAACGGACATGGGACCAACATTACAGGAAAAAGAAAGCACGAACTTTGTGGAACTATTGTTGCAACTTTGAAAATAATTGAACTAAATTTCTAAGAGACTCTATCATATAGGATCAATATGGAAATTTTCCTTACATTATGTAGATGTACTTGCACTAATATTATATTTTGATTAAACTTAGTAATTTGGGTTGTTAACAATTGATAAGTTATCTTTTTCTATGTTTTTTTTATAATGATACTCAATTTTCTCAACCGACACAATGTTTATTTAATCAATTAACATTTAAAAAATGAATAATAATGTGGTGAACCATTAAAAATAGTAAATAAAAGATCATCCTCCCTTCTAAATATAAATATGAGTATTATTGATTTAAGTTAGGGAGACCCAAATATTACACTATACTTTCAAAATATTAAAAGCGTTGTACAATTTTGGCATTGCTTATATTATTATTTTTAAAAAAAAATTAGCTGAGAAATTTCCAACTTACCAATTAGTACAAAGTTTGTCATGATATATTCATGATCCATTATTGTGTATTGATAGAACGTTTCTTACCGAAAAGAAAGTATTGATAAAATGTTGGTACTACTAAAAGTAATTTAATGATATTTAGATTTTATTAGCAAATTTGCCTAACTTTTTTTTTTCTCTTGATGTATAAATTGTAGTATCCTTAATTATACTTCTGATTATGATCTATATATAATTTTACTGTAGAGTCGAATTTGACTATACTTCTTATCGTTGTAAATGCATAAAATTTATTTTTTTACCGTTTTGCCATTAACAAATTGAATTACATAGGTATAATTTAGGAACGTTGAAAATGTTAAAAAACTAACTCGTACTTTTATAATAGAATAGATAGATTATCTCAATTCTCAACTTAATTAATTTCATTGTTGCATACCATTACCAATTGTATAAATATTTGTTATTATCTATTTGTGCTCTTACCTTTGAACTGGAGAAGCAAAAAAAAAAAAACTAGAGAAACGAGAAAAACGAGAAGAGGCCCTGAAGAAATGGAAGTTATCTTGTTTAAGATCTTTGAGAGTTTGACTGTATACAACCGAAGTGAACAGTTAGAACAATTTATTCTTGAGGCTAATCGTATGCAATATATGTCACCTATATAACATCATTTTATTTTTTGTTCCATTCTTGCTTATAATGTTGATTAACATTTTCCCCTGTGAGATGCAAAATATTTTTGTTATAGCCTAAACAAAGAGATCGACATGTTTATGGATTATTGTTTTGGGTAATATTTACATTTTATACCCTTTCATGATCTTCATCCTCGATACATAACTCATGGTTGATTCTTATGACAGATTTCTATTTATTTATTTTTCTTGCAGTAGTTTCTGAAGGAAATGCTCAAGCTTCTAGGTGTCTACAATAAAAGGGGAAAAAAGAAGGAACCTATGTAGTGAAACTTGAGTACAAGATATACCAAAAATCCTCATAACCGAGGATAAGAGAATAGAGTTCGGAGTAGACTATAAATTGTTAAAAGCCAACCGTCACAATTGAGAAACACTTGGTCTTTGTAAAACTAAAGGGTTCCAAACTGTTAAGAATCACAAAGACATAACTGGAAATACACATTATTATTGAAGGCTGAATGAATGAATATGAATTGATACAAAAGAAAGAAAGAAAAAGCAGCCTTTATATAGGCACTCTAACTAACCGTCTATCTTAACTAACTGGAAAGCTGAAAATAACTAACCAACTTATATAAATACAAAAGATATATATGTATTTCTAACACTCCCCCTCAAGTGTGGAGTGAATACAAATCAATTACCCCATCCTTGCCAAGAAAACAATCAAATAGAACTTTTCCAAGGGCTTTAGTAAGGAGATATGTTGTGTTAATTAGTAGAAATGTGCTCAGCAACAATCAGGTTTCTTTGTATTTTATCTCTCACAAAATGGCAGTCCACTTCTATATGTTTGGTCCTCTAATGAAACACTGGATTTGCTATCACAAAACAATCTGACCGGCCATTTTCTTTGAATTCCTAAGTCTTTAAGTAAACCATCTAGCCATATGACTTCACAAGCAACTGCAGCCATGAATCTGTACTCAGCTTCTGCAGAATAACTTGAAATGGTAATTTGCCTCTTTGATTTCCAAGAGGTTAAGGAATCACCAATTTTAACCATATAGACTGTCAAGGATTTTTTTGTCATAGGGCAAGTCGCCAATCTGAATCAAAGTAAGCCCTGACAGAAAAATCACTCTTAGAGGACATTAGTAAATCAAGACCTGGCCTCCCTTTTAAGTATCTCAAAACTCTTTACATAGCCTCAAGATGTGATCTTTTTGGTATACGCATGAATTGGATAAGTACACGGACAAAATAGGCAATATCAGGCCTTGTCATACTTAGTAAATCAATTTACCAACAATTCTTTGATACTCAGAAATGTCCTCAATGACAGGATCACTATCCTTATCATCAAGCCCTTTATCATAATCAGCAGAAGTGAACTTAATTCTGTTCTATTGGAAAATAGCTGGTTTAAACCAAGAATGCCTGCATCAGCAAGAAGCTCCAATGTATATTTTCTCTAATTCAAATATATACCCTCAGATGATCTGGCTATTTCGATGCCAAGAAAATACTTAATTCACCTAAGTCTTTCATATGGAAAGTTTTATTCAAGTGAGCCTTTAGTTCTTCAATCATAGAGAGGTTACTACTTGTAATCAGTATGTCATCTACATAGACAAGGAGTATCACAATGTCATTCCCCCTTGATCTTGTAAATTAAGAATAATCATGCTTTGATTGAAATAACCAAATTGAATCATAGGAGCAGTGAATTTAGAATTCCACTGCCTAGAGGCTTGTTTAAGCCCATAATGAGATTTAAACAATCTACATACCTTATGTCCATGTCGCCCTTGATTGGTGAATCCAAGAGGTAATTGCATGTATACTTCTTCATGTAAATCTCTTTAAAGAAAAGCATTGGAGACATCCATTTGCCTTAAACATCAATTATTCATAGTAGCTAGAGCAATAACAGTTCCTTACAGTTACATGCTTAGCTACAGGTGAAAATATTTCTGTGTAATCTAATCCTTCCTTTTGAGTGTATCCTTTAGCAACTAATCTAGCTTTATACCTTTCTATAGTTCCGTCTGAGTTAAATTTAATGTTGTATACCCATCTATATCCAATGGGAGATTTACCTGGAGGCAAATCAACAAGAGTCCATTGTTTATTTATTTCTAAAGCTGTGATTTCCTTTTGCATAGCTTCCTTCCATTTTCATCTTTTATTGTCTCATAAAAATCGGAGAGGAAATTTTATGATACTGAACATCATTAGAAATAGGATGATGAATGGAGGTATTTGGATTAGAGTCTGAAATGAGAGGAGATACATAATCATTAGACTAAAAAGATGGTTTAGTTACTCTAGTTGATCTTCTCAGATTAGTGTTTGAAGGAGAAGGAGGATTTTGAACAATTTCTTCAATGGTCTGATCATTAGTAGATGTATGATCAGTATGTAGAGGGATAGTAAATGAAGGATCATGATGAGATGTGGGTTGATAAGGAGAGGCAAATTCATCATAATACTATTTGGAATCAATGCTGGGAAACTGTTGAGAATCAACAACAGACTGAGATAAGGCAAAACAAAAAATACTCTCATAAAATATCAAATCCCTGAAAATAACAAATGTCTTAGCAGATAAATCTAATAGTTTATAACCCTTTTGTGCCGCGACATAATCCATAAACACACCAGCCTTGGATCTCAGTTGAAATTTATCAATATGAGGGAAAATTTTGGCATAACATAAACATCCAAACACCTTAAGGTGCTTAAAAACAGGTTGTTTCTTACTTAAAACACAGAGAGGTGTCTTACCTTGAAGAAGAGGTGTCGTATTTTCATTGATTATGTAAACTGCAGTGAAAATGCTTTCTCCCCAGTATTTAGAAGGGACATGTGATTGGAACTTTAAAGCCCTAACAATATTTAAAATATGTCAGTGTTTCCTCTATACAATCCCATTTTGTTGTGGGGTGCTTTGATGTTGAATGCCAACAGAAGTAAATAAATTTGCACATTCACTCTTAAAGAAATCCCAAGCATTATCAGTTCTTATAACTTTGATTTTAACAACATACTGAGTATTAATAAAAGTAAAGAAATTTTGCAAAATAGAGAGAACATCAATTTTGTACTTCATAAGAAAGGTCCAACATGCTTTTGAATAATCATCAACCAAAGTGAGAAAATATCTTTCTTGATTATAAGTATGTTCTGTATATAGACCCCATATATTAATATGCAGTAATTCAAAGATAGATGAAGTAGAACTTTGCTTAATAGGGATAACAATCCTTGAATGTTTGGCAAAGGAACACACAGGACAATACATGTCATGATTTTGAAATTTAGTGCCTAATTCAGGAAGTAAAGTAGGTTTAGAAAATGATATGGCCAAATCTTCAATGCCAAAGGGCAGCTTGATGATTTAAAGGAGTTTTAGTACCTGCCTTATTACAAGTAGGAAAAACAGAAGTGAAGTCTGAAAGGTGAACCAATGTGAGAATCCATGTAATATAGCCCATTTTTAACTCTACCAATCCCCATTATCTTTCCAGTCAAAATGTCCTGTATCAAATAGAAGTTAGGATAGAAACTAACAAAGCACTTATTGTCATGACTGAACTTGGATATAGATATTAAGTTGTACTGAAAATTAGGTATGTAGATAACATCTTTGAAGACAAAATCAAGTGTCATTCAAATGTTTCCCATGTGTGTAATCATGCTAACACTACTATTAGGTAATTTCACAGATATTGCATAAGATCTTAAATCATTAAGGCTCCGTTTGTTTGTCAGTAATGGAATCCAAATTGGGAATCAGATGTCTGGTAATCGGATTCCCAGTTATTTGATTCCATAATAGTGTTTGGTTGTGTCTAGAAAATAGAAGGCTGTGTTTGCTTTTATTTTCAATCACATTTTGGCCAAAACTAATTTGCTTTATGTTTTTTTTCTTATCAAAAAGAACTTTTTTGGTCAAAAAATTTGTCAGCTATTGTCTTCCTATTTGTGTCTACTTTAGGGTGCCTACTAATTACATCAACTACAATATATATATATATATATAACCATAATATTATAATCATTTAAAACTTATATTATATTATATTTTTCAATCATTAACTAATTATAAACACTTCTTTTCAGACAAAAAATTGCATGATTTGACTGCTGCAGTAACTTTTGTCTCTTCTGAAAATAAAATCAAATACAAAACTAAACACATTTTCATCAAAATCACAATTCCCAATAAACTTTTTCACCAAAAAAATCCCCAAAATAAAAGCAACACAGCCGAATAGAGATCTTCTTAATGTTTAGTTCATGCACAATTTTTTTTTTTGGAAGAACTACGCTTAATTCATGCACATTTCATAAGAAATGAAATTCAACTTTGAAAACTTTCATTAAATTAACCTTATTTTAAAGTTAATGTATTTGTATACATTGTGTCTCCTAAACTTGTGAAATTTTTATATTAAAAAAGTTAATATATTTTGATACTAACTGTAATATTGTACGCATGATTAATATTTAAATACTAACTATTAAAATAATAATTAATTTGACTATGACATGTCAAAACAATTAATGGGTCCAAAATATGAAGTAAGAAAAAATAGATTACTGAATATATATATATATATATATATATATAAATACACACACACACACACACACATATATATATATGGATATATTATGTAATAAACTAAAGTGTATGATTATATACATGCAATATACTGAAATATACACACACACATACATATAATATATATATATATATATATGTGTGTGTGTGTGTGTGTGTGTATACATATGTGTCTGTATATATATATAAATACATATATATATATACACACACACACACACATATATATATATATATATCTTATTATCATGCAAATATATATTCAAATATAAAAGCTATATATGTAAATTGTATATATACAAATATACATGTGTATTAATTTAAATAATATATTTTCTTTTATGATGAAATATAATAATTATATATATATATATAAATATTTTTATTGATAGAAAAAAGACATAATATGGTTAATAAAAATGTCTATCAAGCTATATTTTCAGATTCCCCTGAAAAAGGAATAAGAAACCCTCAAAGAAAGAGGGATTTAGATCCCTTGTTTAATTTGGGGTACATAATTCTCTGTTTTGAGGAATCTGATTTTTTCCCCCATAATTTAAGCAGTGTTACCAAATACAGTAATCTGATGTCAGGGAATCAGATTCCCAATTTTGATTCCATTTCCTGAAAAACAATCGGAGCCTAAGATCTTTAAGACAGTGAATATTAGATGTTATGTGTTGATTAGCACCAGTGTCAAAAATTCATTTCTTGTTATCCATATGTGCCAATAAGTGTTAGGATTATGACCTCAGATGTCATAGATGATAGAATGAATAGGGCATCTTCCTTGTATTGAACTTAAATATTATTTATAATAAAATGCATTATTTAGTTTTTCACTTAATTCTTATCTGCATTTATAAGTTGTGTAAAATGCTTTGACCATGTTTTCAGTGCGATCCCTCTACTTCCTATGGGATAGGAAGAATGACACTAGAGAGATCGACCTTGATTATTAAAACTAGTTCGCAAGTAATATGAAGTCTTTAATGGGCAAATAAAGATTTCGAATACTTGTACAATCTTAGCTCTGACATGGGAGTGCCAGTCGAACACCATGTGATGGTGGGAGCTTAGGACTGTAGGCACATCAGTGGAACTGATATGCTCGAACATGACTCGCATCGATTCTGTCACATGGGTTTTCACTCTATGGCTGTCAATGACAGAACTGATTATGCGTAATAGGTATATGTGAACCTTTGACCTGAAGTATCAGGTTGAAGATGCACTTGTGATGTCAAGTCTTCACTAGAGTAGTTAGACCCAATTCACCCGTTGGTGGTGTCGACCTCGAAATGCGGACTTGATGGGCAAGTGGTAGTCCTAGCAAATACCTAATATGGGATTTGTTCTCTCATAAGTGAATGAGAATGTACCCTATGTGATTATAGATTAATAGAGATCAAAGTCTTTGGCCAAAGCAAAAGAGACGATTGTGCTAGGCACTTAATCGATCTCAATGATCTTGTATTATTATAATTAATACATATGGTTAAGTCCTGTGAGTTTGACATAACCATGACTCTCACTTGACCGGGAAACATGAACAAAGGGTTTATACATATACGATATTTACGATTGGAAGGTTGTGGAATGATCCATTCATTCGTATTTCATTTGGGCTATGAAGTGGGCCATATGATTGGCTAGGTGTTACCCAAATTCCTTTGATTTTCTCTCATTGCCAAATGAAACGAACCTAAAGAGTCGCGCTAAAGAATTGATGAAGAAAATTAAAAAGGATTTTCTATTTTATTTTTGGAGAGATTTAATTTATTGGATAAGTTAAATAATTAATTAATTACTTATTGGATAAGATAATTAATTAAATGGATAAGATTAATTATTAATTAATTTATTAGAGAAATATATTAATGAATTAATTTATCTAATTAATTTTATTATTTGATTAATTAATTAATTTATTGAATAAAATAAATTATTGATTGAATAAAGAATTAATTAAACAAAGCAAAAGAAATTCCGAGCCCCATGTCTAGGACGCCCATTAGGGCTAGTTGGATGATCAAAGTGGTCTATTTTGTTTTGTCTTGGTCAATAAGTCATTGAGATATAAAAGACTTCTCTTGATTTTAATCTAGACATTTGAATTGCAATTCATGGTAACTCTTTAAAGAATAGAAGAAAAATATCCCCCCCCCCCTCTATACACACTAGCCGTCGCCCATATAGAGAAGAAGTGAGATTTTTCATCATCAATTCGTGCGTTATAATTTAGAGACAACGTGATTCGTTATTTGGATTAATTTTCAAGAAGCTTCAAGAAATCAAGGCTTGAAGAATACGAGGATTGAAAAATTCAAGAAGTTCATCAATTTGAAATTTTGAAGAAAAATTGGATTCTCCTACCACCTCGCTTCAACGGGTAAGTTGAATTACTCGTTAAACCGTTTTTTATTCAATTATGCGATTATACGTTTATGAGTTTTTTCGCGAAACCCAGCAATAAGAATATGGAACTAAGAAATAGACCTACCAAGTTGGAAGATGGGATGTTACTAGGATATTCTATAGCCTGGTAAGGACTTAGGAGCATTCAAAAGTTGGAGTAACCGTTGATATTGATGTGGAGTAATAATAGGGGCCTTAATTGGAGAAGTTTTGGCATTATCTTCAATTATGCTACTGTTTGTGGTCTTTGATTTCCCAATGACTTGTGAATTTCTCTCTGTTGAGCCAGTAGCTTGATTAGCCTTGTAGCCTCTTCCATTACCTTTTCCATTGCTTCTTCGTCTACCTCTTCCGTTGTTGGGATATCCATCAAATCTATAACACTTATCCCTTGTATGTCCATCACTAGGATGGTAATCACAAGTAATAGCGGTGGTTCTATTAAATACAACTGGTGCATCCATTCCAGTAGGCTGAGTATGAATCCATCTTTGAATTTTCTTATTGCTGACCATAGAATAAACTTAACTGTGACTTGGCAATGGGGACATCATAAGGATTTGAGATCTTGTG
Source organism: Buddleja alternifolia (assembly GCA_019426215.1). Classification (NCBI taxonomy): domain Eukaryota; kingdom Viridiplantae; phylum Streptophyta; class Magnoliopsida; order Lamiales; family Scrophulariaceae; genus Buddleja; species Buddleja alternifolia. Next base: position 7,466,716 of record CM033395.1, read on the forward strand.
GTGCTGTAACACTCATTAAGGCCAATCAAGTATTGCATCATCTTGAGTTGTTGAGTAAACTCAGTGTACTCCTTTGTGACAATCAAGGAAGGTGAAGGTATAAGGGTTTCATACTCATCCCATAATTGCCTGCGTTTAGAGTAATAGGCAATAACATTGTTTGATCCCTTAGTAGCAGTGTTGATTTCTCTGTAAATTGCATAGGCTTTGTTTGTTTGTGTTTCCATTCTGCTTTTTCCATTTTCATTTTCATCTGAAAATGAAAATACACACTTTACACTGTTTTTAACTGAAAATATTCTCATTTTCATTCTTGTTTTTACGTTCCCAATAAGTTTCAATCATTTATTTAAAATACATTTCACATCACTTATCTCATATTTTTTCTCTCATCTCCTTTCTCTCTCCTCTCTCTCCCACCCATCACCATCCTCTCTCTCCCACCTGTCACCATCCTCTCTCTCTCTCTCTCTCTTCTAACATATCACATCCCCTCTCTCTCTCACCAATTTTTTCCTCATTCTTTCCATTAAATTGTAAAATATTTCTCTCTCTCCTCTCTCTTACAATTTAAAATCATTTCTTTCTCTACTATCTCCTCCCAGCGTTTTATCCTTCCATCCTCAACACAAATTATTTCTCCTCACATCTTTCACCAGAATTTTGTTGATTTTTGACTATTCAAGTAATCAAAAAATAAATCATATTTTCTTAATATATACAAGATTTCACACATTTCAAGACGCACTTGTATTTGGTGCAGATGCAGAGGTTGTTCGCCGGAGAAGATGAAGTCTGACCGGCGCGGTTCGCCGGAAAAAGCAATAAATCTGGCCATGACGGCCGAATATCTGAACAGGATTAATCTCTCTTGTGTGGTTAGAGAAAGAGATGAATGGGCAACCCATTAATTTGAAAAGAGAAAGGATGAACTGGGAAAAGATAGAAAGGAATGTGATAGAAGAAAAACTAAAGACAAAGTTCATATTGATATGAAGAGAGATTGACAATTGTGCACGTCACCAAACTTTTAAACAAAGTTCCACAACCAAATTGTTATTTAGCCAATAATCAACTTTTAAGAATAAAATATTATCATTGAAAAAATCACAATGTTTATTATAATTACTAAATATAATTTATTTATTATTTAATCACAATAATATTCTACATTATCAATAATTTTAACTAACTTAATCATTATACACATCATCAATTATCCAATCACCAAATCCAACACTATTCACATAATTATTACTTTTGACTAACTCAATCATTTTACACATTATCAATATTCACCATCAAATCCAATATTATTCATTTAATCATTACTTTTCAATCATTTCACACATCACACTCACTAATTTCAACCATTTTAAAAAACATAACCAAACATACTTATTTTTTTCACTTTTCTCACATGAAAATAAAAAAACTCGTTCTCCCATACATTTTAGAAAATGACTGTTGATAATAAAATGAAAACACATCCAAACATTCTTGCACTATTCACTTTGTCAAATCTCTCTTTTAAATTTGTCCAAATCAGGTGTGCAGATTCACAATAAACCACATCATGTAAAATCTCTCTAGACAAGGATCTATGAATCCAAGAGCATTACGCCTTTTCCATTGATGCAGAACATGTGAATTCTAGGGCAACCATCATTTTTCTGTTCTAGACCTTGTAATTCTCAAATCCCTCTAAGGTTTCAGAAACCAAACTAAGATTAGGAGAATCTAAAGGATGAAGATATAAGGGACCTTGAAAATCTACAATTGCACTTGCCAATATTGTCGTTGAAACAGTGGTTGAAGGATCAGGTCCTTGTTCTTAAGTCATCTTCAAAAGATATGATGGGAAACATGTTTAAAAACTAAAAAACAGATCAAGAGAAAAGATACCAGATTAGGAGAAGATCACAAAAGAAGATCTTTTAAGAAACAAAGAAATTGTTGAATTAATTGATATGAAGATTGAACGAATTGATTCAATTGAAATTTAGAACTTGTTGCAAGATCAAGAACCTATTGCCCTTGATACCATGTTAAGAATAACAAAGAGATTATTGGAAATACACATTATTATTGAAGGTTGAATGAATTTGAATATGAATATGAAATACACATTGTTATTGGTGGAGACTGACTCATTAGTGTGTTTCTAGGGTGCAATCTACAAATAAACCCTTATTTTATTAAAAAGCCCTAAGTCGAATCACGTACCGCTGGCGTACTTTCTCAACCGTGTGTGTGCTTGCGTGTGAGGAGGGTTGATTTGCATGATCGATTAGATATGACCATTCCCTTTTCTGATCACATCTGTCTATATATATAAGACTAGAGTGCGATATTTTGGGAGATAGAGAGGGAAAATGCTGGTTTTAGAAATCTTTTACTATTGTCTCGAAATTTCTTTTCCCCGGTGTCGATCCCGTCCACTTCCCGAATTTCTGGGATACTGAGTTTGGACACTGGTCTAATCTCAACCTCCTTCTGGTTTTTTGGCAAGCTCAAATCATACCAGAGACACCGATGTTCGATTGGAGATTGCACACACAATTTTCTCATAACCAAAATACTCGATCAACATGCCGAAAAAATCATGAAAAATCGAAAATGAAAGATCGCATTCTCTAGTGCCTGATCGCAAACTGCGCTCATCGATTTTTTAAATCGGCCCATCTGGATGAGCATCTCAAGCAATACCACGAACTTAACGAGATGAGGTGATGGAAAATGATCCCCAAGAAGAATCATACTTGGATTGATTTTGAGATTGGTTTGAGGACTAGGGCGGTGAGAACAGAAGCGTCTGAGGTAGGGAAAAAGTAAGTATGAGCATGACGATGATGAGAATGAGAGGGAATATGGACGATGATGAGGGTCTTGGACTGTAATAGTTGGTGCTAGAGTTCCTTTGTATAACTTTTCATACCTTTCTTACAGTAATGTTGCAAGTTGTTGAAGGCAAAAGATCAATTTTCACTATGAATTTCCAAGTTGATGTCATGCTTGCCGCATGAATACCATTGGATCAATTGAGCAATTAAAAAAAAAATCTTCTATCACAAAACTTCTTAACTACACGTAATTACTCATCTATTCTTAACTTTTTGTTCAACTTCCATCGAATTGAATGACTTATATTGTGTTACAACTCAAAAATAAAAGACGTAAAAACATACTTTAGCAACTTTTAAATCAAAGGCATTTCTATTAGTAAGCAGCACTTTTGCTACGTGTCGACTCAAGGGAAGATTTCAGCTGAATTCAAGATTGCACGTGAAGGAAGCCAGCTAATACTTTATTAATTACTTTTTTTTTTATTAAAGTGAGAGATTAATTAGGTTAAAGAGAGTTTTGGGGGTTTAGTTAATAGCTGTCAGAATTTGTTGCACTTTCTCTCTCCATTTCTGTTATGAGCTCAATTCCAGCTCAATTTATTTTAATTTTTGCATTTTCTTTCAGTTGTATAAATCCAGAAAATTCGAGCAATAGAATCATTCCATTGTTTGAGCAAAATTAGTTGTCTTTTCTATCTCTCAGCCGCAAAATTGTAATTTAGGGTTTATTAAGCAAAGTTCCAGGACCAATTCGTCTATTCGATTCTCTACTCAGCTTCGTAATTCTAGGAAATAGGATATAAGTGCTATCAATTGGCGATCCAGACCCAGGTTTAATCAGAGAAAAATTCAACAAAAAAAAAACAAAAAGAGAAAAAGTTAAAAAAAAATGGTGGACACACGTTCTACAGAGGCAAGAAGGGAAGTGGATATACTTGCAGATCAGCTCAAAACAAGATTGGAAAGAACTGAAAAATACATCGAGGACCTGAGAAACATGGGGGTTGTGCTTGCTTCCGTTGTTAACAACATGCCTGATGGAAGGGGTCAAGCTCAATCGGGAGAGCTAGATAGAGAATCACATGTACACAGGGATCAAGGTATGGGGAACTCAAGTTATCAAATACTGACTAAATGTTCGACGGTGGAGTTTCCCAAATTCCTTGGAGATGATTTACGTGGGTGGGTATACAGGTGCGAGCAATTTTTTGAAGTGGATGCTACACCATCCGAATCTAAAGTGAAATTGGCGGCTGTGCATTTGGAGGGGAAGGCCTTACAGTGGCACCAAATGCTCATGAAATCCAGATTAATTAGGAACCTACCTAACTGGGAAGAGTATGTACGTGCACTGAATGAGAGGTTTGGGACATTTGTGTATGAAGATCCTATGGCTGAACTTGTCAATCTCAAACAGACAGGTACAATCCAAGAATATCTTGATAAATTTGATGAGTTGATGAATTGTGTAGACCTCTCCGAACAATATGCTATTAGTTGTTTTTTGGGAGAATTATACATGAGATTTCAGTCCATGTGAGGATGTTCAAGCCAAAATCCTTACAGGATGCCATTAGCTTTGCTAAGCTACAGGAACAAGTCAATCATATCAGCCATAAATGTACCTTACCACCCATAAATACAACCAAATCCACAATGAAACCAAACTTCACCCCTTCACCTAACAGATACTCCCATTCACCTCATACAACTAGCCACTCATCACACACAAACAATCCTTCACCACCTTACCATTTAAGCCTGAAACCACCATATCAAACTCACTGCAACTCAACACCACCAATTATACCTTCCAGGAGGCTCAATCCACAGGAATTGGATGATAAAAGGGCTAGAGGATTATGCTTCTGGTGTGATGAGAAGTTCATCTCTAACCGCCAGTGTACTAAGAAAAGACAAATTTATTTGATGGAATTGTTAGAAGGGGAGGATGAGGAGATCACTAAGGAACAAGAATTAATAGAGCAAACTGTAAAAGAGAAGGGAGTTAAGTATGATACAACTATTACATCTCATGTCTCTATGCATGCATTGACAGGTGTGCATGATTTCTCTACTATGAGAGTCAATGGAAATACGAAAGGAGAGGTCATCCATATCCTTATTGACACAATTTTTTGGATTTAAGTGCTGCAAAAAAATGGGGATGCAAACTGGAAAATGCCACTCTATTTCCAGTAGCTGTTGCAGATGGTAACAAGGTGTACAGTTCACACATTTGTAGAGATTTTAATTGGAAAATGCAAGGGGTGGAATTCAAAGCTGATATGTTAATACTTCTTTTAGGAGGGTGTGATGCAGTTTTGGGGGTACAATGGTTGATTACTTTAGGAGATATAAGTTGAAATTTCCATTGACACGCGAAATCCTAGCACGTATACTAGGTCGTGCAAAGTAATAAAGTGGACTATTTAGCCCGAGGTGTATCGTCTCCACAGGGACAATTGGATTCAATGCTCGTAATTGCCATATTACCTATTTCTAAGCTAAATCAATTTATAAGATGATAGGTGTTTATACTATGAAAATAACTAAAGATAACTAAAATGATTATCAAGGTAATAAATCAAATGGGAAGAGGTGATTGGGTTATGATCCTACTATGTTCTATTCTATGTTCATGAACTCTCAATTATCCGGATTTTTAGAACGCTCTTGTTATGGCGAAACCCCCTAATGTATTTATTATTCAATCTCTTGAAATAACAAGCCTATACTAGTTAACAACTTCCTATATCTCTATAGTGAAATTTGAATTAACTAACATGCAATTAGGTTCGAAGGAATTCCTTGTTTACGAAGATCCTACATTCAATCGGGTCATCTTATCACAAAAAGCCACACAACGCAATCGATTCTATCTTTAGTCAATTGTTACGTTATGATATTTGATTTTCGATCTCCCTTTATCTATCTCCTCTCGGTCTCAAGACAAAGCATTTTATCAAACACATGGTGATCAAGCATATGCAAGCATTAAGCATAAAATCAAACATGTAACAAGAATGTAATAAATCCGGAAATTAATCATTCATTAAACACAAAACATCACAAAGTATTCACATAACCCAACCACAAAGATGCTTAGCTCATACTTACAATAACAAATGATTCAACAATTCTATAAGACATAGTTGATAACTAATCAAAAAGAAAGAGTTGAATTACTCCCTATTACAAAGTGTGAATCCAAGCTTTGATGATGAAATTGATGATGATTAGGATGATGAGGATGAGGATGATGATCCTCTTCAAGCTTCCTTGGGTGGTGGCTGATACGTAAGGAGTCTAGGGTGTGTTTAGGGTATTCTTTTTCGTCCAAATGACCTGATGGTCTATTTATAGGCCAAGTCTGCTGCCTTGAACGCCGCGGCGGTGATGTTTGAACGCTGCGGTGATCAACATTCTGCCCCGAACGCCGCGGCGTTGGTGATGAATGTTGCGGCGTTCCCCTGCTACTCCGTACAGTTTTGGTAAAATATGCATAACTTTCTCTACCGATGTCGGATTGAGGTGATTCAAATTGCTACGCAAAGATAAGACAACGGTCTACAATATTGAAGAAGAAACATTAGTTTGATTCGGCTGGAAAAGGGACGAAAATCGCGTTTCTATATGAGCATTATGTAAAATCTTTCGTCAACTATCTCATTTTGTTTCTTTCTTCAATTTTAAGCTCAATTTGGATCTCCTTTCTCGTTTTTCATGCGTAAATCAACTTGTATTCTAAAAAACAAAATCTATACCAATCAAAGCATTATGAGGGATAAAAAGTGATCAAAGTAACGATCAAATCATATTAAAATGGGGCATAAAATGCTATAAAATGTGAACTTATCAACTACCCCCCAACTAGGCTATGATCGTCTCGATCAATAAATGGCGAACAAGTATTCATAAGTTCAGATTTTACAACTTAGTTTGGGATCTTGAAAGGTTTCATGTCTCAAAAATCAAGCACGTACAAGAATTAAACCCTTGAAATTGATTATGACAAGCTATACTTTACCTAGAACACTTAACAATTTGAAAGCCCCCAAACATCTTCGACTCCATCTCTAAATCATGAACTCCAAATCCATTTTTATGTCAAGAGCGCACTTTAAACAAGATTATGTAAACTCATTAGATAATAAAAACATTAAAACACTTCAAAACTTTGCTAACCAATCGGTGTGCATGAAATGTGAAAGTCAAGATCAAAAGGTCTTTTTGGCTTGTAACGTACGGCTAGGTAATGGCTTGGACGGGAATATATTGATAAAGTGACTAAACTCAAGAAAGCATACAACTCAATATCATCGAGCTAAACACTCCCTTATCAACCGAATAAATCTCTACATCTCGCCACTTATAGCTTTTCGATTTCTTTTCTTTTGAACTCATAACCCCAAAACTTGTTTCTTTTGATGCTAGGGGTGAATAATGATTCCCAAACCAAATAAATCACATTGAAGCTCAGTTCGTAGCCAAGTTGAGAGAGAGCTCACATATTATATTTTTTTTGGTAACTTCCAATCTCTCGACTCTTTAGCCAACTTACAACATTTCTTTTTCCTCTCTTTATTACACATAAACTCAAGACCTCAAAATTTCCCAAAATTATCACGAACCAACACAACTTTTAACCCATTGATCTATGAGATTCAATACCCAAAACAAAAAGTACACCCAAATTAAAACCAAATGATATGAAGTTATATGCTTTCTTAATTTGGAAGATAGACTTTGTTTTTCTTTCTTTTAGGCTAAAAGGTGGTTGGTGTGGTTTTTGAAAGAAAAGCGAATGGTGGTTTTTAGTGTGCTTAGCACACTCCATTCTTATCTATAAGGCTCAAAATAAGGTCTAGAGATTATGTATTATCGTGAAGACCAATTGTAAGGTTAAAGAAAATGAAAGATGGCCTAAATCATTTCATGACTTCGCACACTCAACACACACTTCAAAGTTGACAAAATTGAAAGTTCAATGCTTTAAATCCTTAACAATTCACATAAGCATGGATAAAAAGGCTTTCACATATAAAATACAACAAATGATTTTATCTTAGATGAAGTAGATACACTCAAATGAATCATGTTCCAAGAAAAAGTATAACAAAACATGAATTTGAAATCATTGACTATCACAGTTTTCTAATCTCAAATCAAGCATGAAACTTAACAAATGAGTACAAGTTACACCAAATCACTACATCACAATAAAATTAGGACGTCTATCCCACCCCCCAACTAATCTAGCACATTGTCCCCAACGAGCGAACATACAAATGTAAAGTAAAGGAAGGAAAGACGTCCCTGATGTTTGAATCTAAGTGATATCCAGAATGCGAAAGAGCAACAAGGTGAAGAGTCTGAAAATAACTCCTAGCCAGCTGTAAAGTTAGAAAAACAAGAAGAGACAAAAAGCATCATCATAACACTAAAAACACACAACACGAGAAAAACAAAACAAAAAGAAAAAAAATGGAAACGAAAGAAAGCATGTAAAACGTGGGTTGCCTCCCACGAAGCGCTTGTTTTAAGTCATTAGCTCGACTCCCTTGCACTGCTCATGGTGGATCATAAGGAGCAATGCCAACTTTGCATGGATGAGCCTTTTTGTGTTTTTTCCAGTTGCGTAAAGGCTTCTCCCCTCCAATATCTATCACACAACCTAAAAGAATTAGAAGTAAGCATAAGGTCTCTTTCAAAAATACATAATTGAAGTGTAAAGATGAAAGTTTAATTGGAAGTGAGAAAGGATCGTCAATGGATGATTGCAACTCATATGTGGCTGCTCCATACTCCCATAGACTTGGTTTTGACAACTCAAATGGTGGTATATCCAAGTGATTTAGATATCCTCTAATTTTCTCATTCTCGACTGTAGCATCACTTGGGTTTTCCAAATATGTATCGAATGGATCACTAGAGTTGTAAATCTTGACTTCAACCTCCTCCACTCTGTCTCTCTGGTTATTGATACACTTTGGTAAGAATTCGAGAGATATGGTGGTAGGAGGTTTTGAGTTCTTGAACATTTCTAATGTCTTTTCATGGTCATCTGATGGGATGGATTTCGGAGACTATGATGAATTGTGAGTACTCTAGTGATGTTGCTTTTGGAGCCTCATCATTCTCTTTTGTGCTAATCTATGTGGTGTTTGATGACCTCTCTGCAACTAAGTTGGAGATTTGGTTTAGTTGTGCTTGCAATTCCATCATAGATGCTTCGATATTCTGACACCGCTTATCATTCGTCTTCATCCATTGAATTATCAACTCTTCAAAACTTGGGTTTCTATCGCATTATTGCTGATAATTCCCTTGATTCTCAAAGTCAATCGGTTGAAATTCTCTTTGCATCATACTATCATATTGTTGGTATTCGGGTGAAGATCTCACAACATAATAACTTAATGGAAAATCTTGATGACTCCTCCCCCCGTGTTGACAGTAATCGCTATGATGAACGTCTCCACACTATGAACATAAACCTTGCACTTGACTCCCGTATTCGGCACCTTCATCCCATCCTTGTTTTGACCAATAAAAGTCATAGTTGCTCATCTTTTCAAGAATAATAAAAAAAATAAAAACAACTTAGTCTTAGAGAAGATAAGTGAATTACAATATCAAATAACGCAATTGTCCCCGGCAACGGCGCCAAAAACTTGACACGCGAAATCCTAGCAAGTATACTAGGTCGTGCAAAGTAATAAAGTGGACTATTTAGCCCGGGGTGTATCGTCTCCACAGGGACAATTGGATTCAATGCTCGTAATTGCTATATTACCTATTTCTAAGCTAAATCAATTTATAAGATGATAGGTGTTTATACTATGAAAATAACTAAAGATAACTAAAATGATTATCAAGGTAATAAATCAAATGGGAAGAGGTGATTGGGTTATGATCCTACTATGTTCTATTCTATGTCCATGAACTCTCAATTATCCAGATTTTTAGAAAGCTCTTGTTATGGCGAAACCTCCTAATGTATTTATTATTCAATCTCTTGAAATAACAAGCCTATACTAGTTAAGAACTTCCTATATATCTATAGTGAAGATTGAATTAACTAACATGCATTTAGGTTCGAAGGAATTCCTTGTTTACGAAGATCCTACATTCAATCGGGTCATCTTATCACAAAAAGCCACACAACACAATCGATTCTATCTCTAATCAATTGTTACGTTATGATGTTTGATTTTCGATCTCCCTTTATCTCTCCTCTCGGTCTCAAGACAAAGCATTTTATCAAACACATGGTAATCAAGCATATGCAAGCATTAAGCATAAAATCAAACATGTAATAAGAATGTAATAAATCCGGAAATTAATCATTCATTAAACACAAAACATCACAAAGTATTCATATAACCCAACCACAAAGATGCTTAGCTCATACTTACAATAACAAATGATTCAACAATTCTATAAGACATAGTTGATAACTAATCAAAGAGAAAGAGTTGAATTACTCCCTATTACAAAGTGTGAGTCCAAGCTTTGATGATGAAATTGATGATGATTAGGATGATGAGGATGAGGATGAGGATCCTCTTCAAGCTTCCTTGGGTGGTGGCTGATATGTAAGGAGTCTAGGGTGTGTTTAGGGCATTCTTTTTCGTCCAAATGACCTGATGGTCTATTTATAGGCCAAGTCCGCTGCCTTGAACGCCGCGGCGGTGATGTTTGAACGCTGCGGTGATCAACATTCTGCCCTAAACGCCGCGGCGTTGGTGATGAATGCCCCGGCGTTTTCCTGCTGCTCCGTACAGTTTTGGTAAAATATGCATAACTTTCTCTACCGATGTCGGATTGAGGTGATTCAAATTGCTACGCAAAGCTAAGACAACGGTCTACAATATTGAAGAAGAAGCCTTAGTCTGATTCGGCTGGCAAAGGGACGAAAATCGTGTTTCTATATGAGAATTATGTAAAATCTTTCGTCAACTATCTCATTTTGTTTCTTTCTTCAATTTCAAGCTCAATTTGGATCTCCTTTCTCATCTTTCATGAGTAAATCAACTTGTATTCTATACCAATCAAAGCATTATGAGGGATAAAAAGTGATCAAAGTAACTATCAAATCATATTAAAATGGGTCATAAAATGCTGTAAAATGTGAACTTATTATCCATCAACTTAAAATGGAGTTCATTTTTAATAACAAGAAGGTTTCACTGAGAGGTATGCAACCCTCTTCCATTAAGTTGATTAACAATAAAAGGATGAAAAAAGTGCTACAGAATCCAGCATAAATTTCCCTAATGCAAGTTGAAATGCTGTCTCTGAAGGAAGAAACACATGGCACATTTTTTTCCATAGAACCAATAGCTACGTAAATGAATTATATGCAAGCTTTGGAGGATCTACTACTGGAATTTGTTGAGCTATTTCAGGAGCCTAAATCTTTACCTCCAAATAGAACTCATGACCATAGGATAATTTTGAAGGAGGGTACCAATCCTATCAGTGTAAAGCCCTACAGATACCCTGCATTGCAAAAAAATGAATAGAAAAATTGGTTAAGGTGATGTTAGATTCTGGAGTTATTAGGGACAGCATTAGTCCTTACTCTTCACATGTGGTGTTGGCAAAAAAGAAGGATGGTACTTAGCGTTTATGCATAGAATATAGGGAATTAAACACTCATACTGTTAAGGACAAACTCCCTATACCATTGATTGAAGAGTTACTAGATGAATTAGGGGGCTCTAAGGTGTTTTCTAAGTTGGATTTAAGATATGGTTATCACCAGATCAGGATGAGAGAAGAAAATATATCTAAAACAGCCTTCCGAACTCATCATGGATACTATGAATTCATGATGAATTGGTGATGCCATTCGGGCTCACCAATGCACCTTTCACATTTCAAAGTTTAATGAACAAAATATTCCAACCTTACCTTAGACAATTTATTTTGGTATGCTTCGATGATATTCTTGTGTGTAGTAAGGATTGGGGGGATCATATACATCATCTTAGATGCACTTTTCAGTTGTTGCGGAATCACTAGTTGTTTGTAAAGAAAAGCAAATGCACATTTGGTAGCAGTAAGGTTGAATATTTAGGTCATTTGATCAATGAAGACGGAGTATCTGCTGATCCACAAAAAATCCAAGCAATGTTAGACTGGCTCCAACCTAAAACACTCAAATCACTCAGGGGATTCCTTGGTCTCACAGGGTATTACAGGAGATTTGCCAAGGATTATGGTAAGATTGCCAGGCCTCTAACCAATCTGTTGAAAAAATGGTCTTTTTTGGGATAAAGAAGCCACTGTCGCTTTTCAAACACTGAGAAATGCTATGAGCAGTGCTCCAGTCCTCATTTTGCCTGAATTTGAACAAGAATTCACCATAGAGATTGATGCTTCTGGGCTTGGCATTGGAGCAGTGCTATTACAAAAGGGCAGATCTGTGGCTTATATGAGTAAATCGCTCAATCCTAAGAACTTAGCACTATCTGTGTATGAGAAGGAGATGATGGCTATTGTGGAGGCAATTCAGAAGTGGAGGGCTTATCTTATTGGTAGACACTTTGTAATTAAGGATGGAGCAAAGGATCTCAACCCTTAGCCAATAAAAGTGGCTAGCTAAAGTTATGGGGTTTGATTATACAATAGGCTAAATGAAGGGGCAAGAGAATATTGTGGCTGATGCTTTATCTAGAATAACTCATGAAGAGAATGACCTTGCATCAGAAGGTGAGTTAACTGCTTTTTCTATTGTCAATAATGATCTCTTAGATAAAATTAAATTGAGTTGGATAGGTAATGATAAAATCCAACATATAATACAACAGCTACAGTTTGATGCTAGTAGTAAGCCTAAGTACAAATGGCAAAATGGGGTTTTGACTATGCAAGGCAAACTGGTTGTGGGCAATGATGTTAATATTAGGCATGGGTTACTTAAATTGTATCATCAGAGTTCTGCTGGAGGTCATTCAGGTCATCACAATACCTTTCAAAGGATTAAACAGGTACTACACTGAAAGGGACTCAGAAAAGATGTACACTCATTTGTGAGAGAATGTCTTGTTTGTCAGCAGAATTAGGGTGAAACCATAGCTACCCCAGGTCTATTACAACCTCTGGCCATACCTAAAGGATGGTGGGAAGGGATATCCATGGATTTTATTGGGGGCTTACCTTTATCTAATGGCAAGGTTTCTATACTAGTTATTGTTGATAGATTGAGCAAATATGCTAATTTCTTGGCACTTAAGAACCCTTATTCAGCTGCTACTGTGGCTCAACTCTTTATGGATAACATATACAAGCTACATGGTCTCCCTAAGTCCATTGTTACTGATCGTGACTCTCTTTTCATGAGCCATTTTTGGCAAGAGTTTTTCAAAATTCAGAAGGTTCAATTACATGCATCCACAGCTCATCATCCACAGTTTGATGGATAGACTGAAGTTGTTAACAGGTGTATTGAAGGATATTTGCGATGTATGACAGGTGATTGACCTAAGGAGTAGGTTTATTGGTTGGCATTGGCAGAATGGTGGTATAACACTGCTTATCATTCTGCCATTCACACAACACCTTTTGAGGCATTATATGGTTACAAACCTCCATCACATGTGCCATATGTTCTTCATGCTTCTGATATGGATGTAGTTGATAGGAGTTTGCAGAATAGGGAAGCCACAATTAGATTGTTGAAACAACACATTTTGAATGCACAAAATAGAATGAAGGTCCAGGATGATAAGAGGAGGTCTGAGAGGGTTTTAGCTGTTGGAGATTGGGTATTTGTTAAGTTTCAGCCACACAGGCAGATGTCCTTAAAGAGGCATGCATTTCACAAGCTTAACCCTCGATATTTTGGTCTGTTTCAAGTATTACAGAGGGTGGGTGAGGTTGCTTATAGATTGGATTTACCTGGAAATTGCAGAATACATCCTACGTTTTATATTTCATAGCTTAAGAGAAAGACAGGGACAACATTTTGCTCACCGCACTTACCTATATCACTTACTGCACACGGGCACATTGTACTTGAACCTGAATTTAATTTGGACAGGGGGAACGCGAAGAAGAACAACCGACCAATCACGCAGGTCCTGGTCAAGTGGTTCAACGTACCGGAGGAAGATAGCACCTGGGAGGACTTGTATGCATTTCAATAAAAATTTCCACATTTTAGTCCTTGAGGTCAAGGACTGTTTCAAGAGGGGAAAAATTGTTACAACTCAAAAATAAAAGACATAAAAACATACTTCAACAACTTTTAAATTAAAGGCGTTTCTATTAGTAAGCAACACTTTTGCTACGTGTCGACTCAAGGAAATATTTCAGCTGAATCCAAGATTGCACGTGAAGGAAGCCAGCTAATACTTTATTAATTACTTTTTTTATTAAAGTGAGAGATTAATTAGGTTATATTGAGTTTTGGGGGTTTAGTTAATAGTTGTCAGGATTTTTTGCAGTTTCTCTCTCCATTCTTGTTACGAGCTCAGTTCCACCTCAATTTATTTTATTTTTCGCATTTTCTTTCAGTTGTATAAATCCAGAAAATTCAAGCAATAGAATCATTCCATTGTTTGAGCAAAATTAGTTGTCTTCTCTATCTCTTAGCTGCGAAATAGTAATTTAGGGTTTATTAAGCAGAGTTCCAGGACTGATTCGTCTATTCGATCCTCTACTCAACTTCGTAATTCTAGGAAATAGGATTTAAGAGCTATCATATTGTGCCAGTTTTCTAACAGTGTGCCATGTACCAGAAATTGCGAACATATATGTTAGAACAATATGTGAGGATCATCTACTAGGAATAAGGGAATGACTCCCCCCTTCTTTCATAATGTAATACGTCGATGTTTTCCAATCCAAAACAAGATGCTTTTAACTTGAGTATTTCTATTGTACACAAATAGAAGTCTTGGGACCTAGGTCTGTAGGTGGCAAGGTTAGTGCTGGAGATTACAGTGAAAGACGAGGAAGGTGGGTGGTGCTAGAGATTGCGGCAGAAGGTGAGGGAGGTGGGTGGCGTTGGGTTGCAATTTGCAGGCATGCTTCAAAGTATCGGCCGACATCTAATAATATAAGGCGATATCTAATATTATTCGAGATTATACATATCGATGATAACATCCGATAATATCGGATGATATCGCCGATACAATGATATTATCGGTCGTATCGGGATATTATCGGCTAATATCGGGCATCTCGGATATTATTTTCAAGAACAAAACTGTCATTGATTTTTTATAAATATGTTTTAGGATATAATTTAATGGGTATACCTTGAAAACTTATGATATAATTATCAAAGTACTCTTCTCTATTATAAATTTGGGTTCGACAATATTATTATATTTAAATTATTTATATCTAATGCGATATTTTCTATTACAATGTACCAATTAATGAAAACTTTTGTTTTCTATCTATTCCACAATTATATAAACTTTTTTAGCAACCTATCATACGTTATTTCGTATCGTCCAATAATATCCCGATACACCACGACTAATATAGAACAACACTTGCCGATATTATCGCCGATACTGCGACTCTGAACCATGTTTGCATGTTTAGGTTTTTGATTTTAAAAAAAATTCTGTGTAATTTTTTTTAGTTAAATTGTTGTAATTTATTTAAAAAATTCCAAATATAACAAATTTGTGGTTTTAAGAATTTTTCACTGGCATGGTTTGAGAATATATAACTAGTAAAAAAAATACTTGATTAAAGGGTGAAATTTGTTATTTATTTTTTACGGGGTCGAAAGTATATATATATTGGAGTGCAAAATATAATTTTGATATTACAATTAACCCCAACCACTATCGATTGGGCAGAAAAGTTGACAGAGGGACTAGATTTGACCAACAAATGGTAGTTTAAGGGTGAATTCTCAAATTCGGATTAGGTATATAAGTCGGGGCATAAAAACTGAATTTATCCCGCAAAATTACCAAAACTCCCAACTTATGGGCTAAATATAGGTACCTCCCTCGAGTTTGGTTATACCAACACCTCCCCTCCCGTTATACTCCTAATTGAAAGATCATTCCGCCAACTTTTGTAATGAAAGTGCTGACATCACACGTTATTTTTTTCCAATTTACCCTCGGTTTAACTTGGTTGGATGTTGGCCATGGTTTCAGACCAATTTACCCTTCCATGTGAGAGCTGTTGGGAAATATACATATTGCCCGACTAAGCACATCGGGAAATTAAAATTTTAGTTTCTAGGATTT
The DNA here is from genome assembly GCA_019426215.1 of Buddleja alternifolia. NCBI lineage: Eukaryota > Viridiplantae > Streptophyta > Magnoliopsida > Lamiales > Scrophulariaceae > Buddleja > Buddleja alternifolia. Next base: position 7,482,800 of record CM033395.1, read on the forward strand.
AAACATGCGAGTTTATTAATCCTACGGGCTTACCACGTATCATAGGCTTGTGCATCTCTACACTAGTTATTTAAAACTTAAATAAAGAAGATCTTACCTTATTCGATTTTTCTCAAAAATCGAAGAGTTTCTTCTTCCTTAACGTAAGCTCCCTAGCTTGCTCTTCGTTCCTTAAATCAACTCTTTCGTTTTTTTCCTTTGATGAAGATTTCGAATTCCTCCACCAAAAACGCCTTCGATCAGATTCTTGATTCACTTCAAAGACTCAAGTATTTCTCCTCTAATGTTGATCCACACCCAGGATACCCACTCGTTTATAATCTTTAGCTAGGTTGATCTATAAACATTTATTTTAACTCTAAGCAATAGTGTATGGAATTAAGGTGAAAGCAAAAAATTACTTCTCTAAGTATTTTGGAAGAATTCTTGAATTTAAGATCTTGATGAATAATCAAGAATTCAAAAACACTATATGAAAGATAGAGAGAAACGATTTTCTATGGAGGAACAATTTTTTTTTTTTTTTGGCTTCAAAAGTCATCATCATATTTTCGTTCCATGCTAGTCCTATTTATAGAACTAGGTTATTGCAATTTTTCCCATGTAAAACTCTTCTACATTAAATCTTTTTTATGTAGGAATAAAAGACTAATTAATTCCCAAATAGAACTCTTCTATTTTAACTAGTTTTCTTCCTCTCTAAGAGATCTTATTTCCTTCTACATGAAAATTAATTAAACTCTTTAATTATTTTCCTCCACCAAATTTTCGACCAAGGCTTAATAAAATAGTCTTTTAATAATTCACCATACTAGATTAATTACAAGTCACTTCCAATTAATTAAATGCTTTCTAAACATAAGCTTAATTAAATATTCATCCAACTATTGAATAAATAAAAAATCTTAATTAATTAATCTAATTAATTAATATATTAACTCAACTACTTTGAATTAAATTCCCTTAGCTAAGAAATGGATTTGTTCGCGTATTGTGTATGACCCTTTAGGTTCATCAACATACTAGTAATGGGTCCATAACCTTTATGATTTAATTTGGACAATTAAATTGTCTCGATTAATTAAACACTTTTAATTAACCATCTTATTATTTAATCTCGATTAAATATAAGATACCCATAAATCAAAGAAAAGTTTCTAGCTACTTATCTTGAAGACCTAGATGTAGGCGATTCAAAGTGAACCTTTCCAATCGCGTATTCCATGCAAGTGAGATTCTTCCATCAACTAATTTTCCAATTGAATTAAGAATCGAGAAATCTTATTGGTCGAAATCCTTGTAAATTCAATCTTAATAATTCAAGTGTGTTTGACTAATGATTAATTAATTCAAGAAACTCATTTCTTAATTAATTATTTACTTGTCTTGGCGAAGGACTAACTCAATCAAATCACTTAAAATATTATAGGAAATTCACTTTTTCATCTAGACAACTGATGGATCCTTTGTTGTCAACACCAACCTCCATATACAAGTCACTACACCCAATCACCAGTCCATATGGGTCCTTGTAAAAGAACTGACACATGAGTCAAAGTATAGTGAGTCAATATACAAGATTACTGTGATAACTCAAGTCAAAGAATTAATCTTGCATTAACGTGATTAAGAAACTCCTAATTCGACATATATAGAAATAATTCCAATTTAGGAAGTTTCAGTCAGGGTAATCAGTGAACTTGTTCTCAACAAGTACCCGCGTATGTGCATTTGTATCAACTACACTAATGTCTATAAAACGAGACATTCTCTAATTAAGAGCGTACATCATAGGCGCAAGTCTATCCGAATTATCAATGTCCCATCTTGATAATTCTATAACTTGGATGATATTTAGAAATCACAGCCTTAGAGACTTATTTTATGATATTCATCCAACAAGATATCAAGTCCCATAGCTATGTGTGAATTCCAGAAACTTCATCATACATTTATAAAAAATATAAACATAAGATGAAGGAATGTCTTTTTATTAATATAATGTAAAACAAAATTGTTTATTACAAGAATAGATAAAGAAAGCCTATTTAGGATTGGCTCGCAGTGCACTATTCTAACAAGAGCATGGTCTTAAATTTCCTCTGAAATTCTGAAATTTGACTGAAATTTTGGATTTCCAGAAATTCCAAAACGAAATCTCACTTTCAATCCGATTTTGCAGAATATCTACTGAAATTTTCCGATATCTTTGTCGAAACACGAAGTTTCCCAAAACTTAAAATAATGTTAAATTAATTTTTTTAAATTTTTTTTACCAATACCTGAAATTTCCGAAATTCTGACCGAAACCCAAAATTTCTCCAAATTTAAAACAATATTAATTATTTTTTTTTAATATTTTATATTTAAATATAAGTTTCAAAATGGGTCCACATTTACTATGAGCATTATCATAGAGCTTGGCCTATAATTCGATGTCACAAATTAGACTTGCTAATAACAAAATCGAAAAATTGCAATCCAATGAAATATTATTTCATCAATCTTATCTTTACTAAATTTGGACTCTAGCATTTTCTCAAGGGATAAGATCTTTTTAATTTCGATTCTCAGAAAAAATTACTTGATGAAGATTACATTTTAGGTAATGCTTATGAGCTTAAACATGGAGTCCTTTTCAAGTTTTAACCACAACTAATTAATCATCCTAGAAATTCCATGTGGTTTTAAATGATGATTTGTATTAAAATTATGGTGATTTGTTTTAATGAAGTTCCTACGAATTTCATTATTACTTTACTCTCAAATCGTTATTTATTTTATATATTTCGCAGCAGATTTTAGTCATATCCCTTAACAAAACTCACTATGTATATTACATATACAATATTATTAATGTAAAAGATGCATAATTATGGTAATTAAAGTTATTCAAAGTTTTATTGAATATTTTCAAGTATTTCTATAAATTTTCATGATTTCTCTAAAATCGAAACCGAAATTTTAAATATCTCTGAAATTTTCACCAAACTTTCCGTAAATTTACTACTCCGAAATCAAAGCCGATACTGAATTTAATACATTGTGTGAGAGAGTAAGTATAGTAAAATAAAAATGAACGAGGGGGGAATATAATAAAATGAAAAGGAATGTTTAATTAAATATTTAGGTATTCATTTAAATTAGATTAAATATTATTATTATTAATAATATTTTATAATAGGATTTATATTCGGTGTCAACTAGCTTTAGTGATGTACATTGGACTGTTAGCACCACATATTCAATTAAAGCTTCGGCTCACGTTGCCCAATTATTTGGCAATTAGAAGTTATATAACATTTTAATTGTATAATACTCAATTGATTAATACTTATATTAATTTTAATGTTATGTTTCAATTTAAATAAATTTATTTATTTGTCATGTAGACTATTATTCGCAAAGTAGAATATTGAATACTCATAATGTATATTCAAGATATTAACTTAAAAGTACAATTCGTTGACGCTTAGAAATGAAAATATTATTCAATAATTCACACATACGTGATATGAGTGTGTAGAATAATTGACTTGCCTGATATTTTATTAGTTTTCTGACACACAAATATATCCTTTTAATTAGTTTCATTTAGATACCTATTTTTTTTTTTTCAATTTTGCATAATTTTTGAGTTATTGAATTATTGTTTAGGAGGGATTATTCGTAGAACTTGTAAATCTGAAAAATATCTTCTAAAGTAATTAAATTGGATACTTCTACTTGACTTTAGTTAGACCAACTCTATTAATATGGCCTGTTTTACAGAAACTAATAGCTGAATGTATCCTAGTTTCTGATTTACTTCACTTTGGTAAGAAAGAATGACAAAGAATAATACTAACAATTATAATTATATATTGCTTTAACAAAGATAATTAATAATAATAATAATAATGAATGAATGAATGTACTATAGTATTTCTCTAGCAGTTTCAGATTGAGTCAGTAGGAACTGCCTTGGATGCATCTAAGTGATTAAGCCTACATGTTCCTAGAAGAAATTCTGGCAGTTCTTCTGATGTATTTCCCTGTAAAAATTCACAATAAAACTTTAATTAAATGATCTGAAACCAACAAAAAAAAAAAAAAAAACAACTTAAGAATATTGTTTCATAACTTGGTATAGTTCGTTAGATTTTAAAATTTGAGATTCGGGTATTATACGCGATAGTTCAGAAAAACTCTAACAAAATGTCGTTACATTGCATTAAGATTTGTTGTAAAATTCATGATTAGCTCGGGAACATATTGAGGAAAAAATATTATTTGTTAAAGGAAATAATGCATTTATGTGTAAAACATATCAATAAAAATAATGTATTGTCTAGTAAATAGATATATGGTCAATAATGTGCATGAAGAAATGGAAATAAGTCAGTATTTATAATTTACGTATCATCTCAAGTAATTTTAATCTTGCTGAAAAACAATTTCGAGAATTAATTAAATTTAGAAATTAATTATTTGAAAAAATTGAGTTCTATTCGAGTTACTTTTAGGAATTTGAAGAACCATCTTACCGTGAATCAAAACCATTTGTAACTTAATATTTCGTAAAACATATTTACGTTGTTTACATAGTTTACTGCTGCTATTTAAGGTAAACGAGAGCTTACCTGTATTAAAAATGCCATTTCGATAACAAGATTGTTTAGATAACCAAGAACAAGGCTAACTACACCCCTCGCCACTGTTGATGAGCCAACGTCGACACCGAGCTGAAAATTATTCGATATGTTGTAAAAATAAGGATATGAAAAAATTTGCTATAAAAAATTGAAGAAAGCTGAACTTTTATCTTCCAAATTTATTTCCATTCAATAATCTCAAAATGGACAAACAATAGAATGTGCAGTTTCTCGTATTTTTTACCTCCAAGTAGTTTTTCCCTCGAAAGTAATTGACTTCAAGTGCTTGGCCAACCAAACAAGCTTTCCTTCCAACACTCTGCTTTACTATCCAAGATCCCTGTCAAATCAAGTAAAATGTGTGAGATGACGCTATTTCTAAAGTACTCAACGGTTTTGATGAGAAAAGAGAAATGCAAGGACAAAGGGGAACACAATCGAAGAGTTTCGGAAGCAATGTGTTTAGGAGTCGGAGAGAGGTGCAAACAATCCCTTTGGCTTTTCTCCCACTTGCCTCTCCTTTTTTGTGATGAAAATGAGCTTTTTAAGGTTACATGCACACACCCTCGCTTATTAGATAATTACCACGCCCCCTCTAAGGTTTTGCAAATTACCAAGACACCACGTGTCAAATTCTAAGTTTGGAAGAAGGGGTGAAATTGTAATCTGCTTATGCTAAGGGGATACTGAGGGGATGTTAAGTTAATTACACAAACCTAGTGATAGCTTTTCGTAATTAGAGTTTCACGTACGGGGGTGTCCATATAATTTACCCTAATATTAAAGTTCACTTTCCTTATCCTTATCAACCCAACATCCAAAAAAGTTTTCCCGAGAATTTTCTTTTTTTCTTTTTACCTCGGGAATCCTTGTACAAAACAAGATGCGATAATAAGACCATTGGAAGTTTTGAAGTTATATTCATGTAAATATGAAAATGGGTAGAACTTTAGACTCGTTTTATTCGATAAGCATGGCTATGTTCAAACCTTTGAAATGTACGGTATGAGCTTGAACCTTGAATTCCTAAACGTATCGTCTCCGCTGACAAAACGTTCCAAAAGAGGCGTTTCTTGCAAGGGAGTCTTTAGCATATAGTATAGTGCCAAATTATACGTGGTTGCGCCTGGAACCTAGATTCAGCCACCAAGCACCGTGAATACTATAAATTCTAATTTAATTGAAGATAAAGCATAAATGAAAAGCGATAAAAATTACCTGTATGTTAATGACAAAAAAGAATTCTGGTCCTCCCTGAGCTGCATATTTCTGCAAATATTTTGGTTCAGACAGGATTAGTAATTATTGAGCAATATATTTTGGCTTATTCTTAGGCAAAATTATTAAATCAATCTTGTAACTTACTCCTAGTTTTAGTTCGGTCCAGTTTAAGCTATATTTAGTCAATTTAGTCCCACAACTTTATAATTGCTACCAATTTCGCGTTATTACTCCACAAATTTAATGATATCCCAAATGAAGTTGCTTGGACAAAAAATAACGTTCGAGAAGAGAATATGTATATATACATTCAATATTGTGTATATTTGGACGGACAAATTAGAGAAAAATGGTTCAAAAATCTCACGGCAAATTCTTCCCCATATTTGAACTCTAACCATTTCCCTCCATATCGACCCCAAATTGACTACCCAAATATACTCAATGTATGTATTATCCTTTTTGTGAACGTCAATTTCGACCGATTCAATATCAATAAGTTTAGGGTTCAAATTTTGGGAAGTAATGGGATAAAATTGGCAACGGTTAACAAGTTAGAGACCAAATAGACTACTTATGTGTGAAAGAGACCAAAACGGGACTAACAACAAGTTACAAGATCGATTTGGTACTTTTGATTTATTTTTAAGTGCAATGAGATTATAAGCCACCATTTCTACACCCCCCCCCCACCCCACCCCCAACCCCAATAAAAAAAAGGGAAAAAAAAGAGCCATAACATGCAAGATATCTATGTCCAAAAATACAAAACGATCTAACCAGAGGTAAAATAGGAAGTTCACTTAAAATTTTGGTAATGCCATCACCACTTTCCGCTACATACACTAATGGGAGGGGGCAACTGTTGAATTAACAGGGGAAGTCATTGTAATTATGATTTTCAAAGGGGATGAATTGGTTATTACCCTAAAGAATAGGGGACGGCAATGTACTTAACCATTATCTTATTCTGATGGTAAGATCAAGCAAGTTTTGAAAAATATTTATCAAACCTGAACAATGCTTCCGTACCGACCAGCAAGATCATCTTCACGCTTGTCGGATCTTAGCCAATCTGCAGCAACCATCTGCATTAACGTGCCTTTCGCCTTGATCTGACAAAAGAAATAAATATCCATAATCAAGAGACTGAATAATAATTTGAGTAAATTACAATGACACCCCCATCCTAATTACAAAAAACAACCAGAAGTTTGAGAAATTATCATCCCCTGGCTGTAAAAGCAAGTTACAATTCCTTTCCCTTTCAGTAAAAACACAGATTACATTTTCACCCACTGTTTTTCGAGTTACTGTGAACTGACAAGGTGTCTTGGTAATTTGCAAACCTCAGGAGATCGTGGTAATAATCCAATAAATGAGGGGTTTGCATTTGCATGTAATTATCTCTAATATATTCGTTTAAAAGTCGATATAGTTGCTTTTATGTTACGTCCGAAACATTCTTTTTCTCCTTTACTGAAAATAATCCCAACTTTAAATCTTCTTGGACATTGATCAAATGAAGGAGATACAGTAAAAAATCATCTTTCACCTGAGATTTTTACGTAAACATATTTTAACAAGAAGAACTAAGGTAAATATCAACCTTTTGATGGTCTTTTAGATAATTATCGCCACGGATGAGGAACGAGGTAGGATCAGCTGTGGCCCAGCTACATGTCATGTTAGAAGTCGAATCTTTTGGAAGTGTGGCTCCATAACAGCATGATACGCTTTCTTCCCGTGTTATCTCATGCAAGTCTACATAACCTTTTTTCTGGACTGAAAATATGAAATATTTCGAGTCACATGGCTAAATCATTTGTTAAAAGTGCAATCCAGCATTATTAAGTTGTTCCGTTGTGGACTAACCTGCTAAATCATGCAATTTTTTCACAAAGTTTGCGGCTGATGAAAATTTTGTCGGGTACGCGTCCTGCAAATTTAAGATTAAAAAGAACATGTTAGATGCGATGATAATTATACATTGTCAAATGTGAATAATTAGAGCATATTGCGTTTTGGAACGCTCTGTAGCGAAATTTATAAAAGGCATTGCTGAATATATATATATATATATATATATTCATATTATTAAAATGCATTTTTATATATATTTATTACTGAATAATACATAATGATTTGATTTATTTTGAGTAGTACATAACAAGAAAATAACGAGCTCTGAAGCATAAAATGACAAATAAAGCATTTTAATTCACATATATAATTAGCATTGAATTAAGTATACAAATAAAAGACAACTATCCATCTTCGTATTTAATTCTCCTGATCATCAAATTCCCTAATGATTTGCATTACTTCATGTATCAGATGCTCATCTCAGCAATTATAGAGAAAAATTTGATTCATAAATTCTATTAAACAAAGTATAAGCAAAACATAATCAAAGCATAAGGTTTGAATCGAAAAGTTTGAAAATACCACATAACATGATTCTGGCTCATCATCGGACGGTTCAGGAACATCAAAAAACTCATCAGCTGCATCATTCAGTCCTGTGAGACTGGAAGCGCCGGATAGCTGTCTCGAAGGTTCGTATTCTGTTTTATTCAGTGTCCTTTTAAGGCCAACTTCTGTTTTAATCTCCTCCCTTTCACTCTTGGGAACCCCAATATCTATTGAAAACTCTCCTGACAAAAAATCATGGCCAGTATTTCCTGATTTCGCTCTGAACAATTCCCTTAAGGCTGCAAAAAACGAGTCTAACCATTTAGGCTCTGTTTGGTTCTTGAATTTTGATGAGGAAAAGAAAAATGAAAATGATCAAAAAATAATCATAAAGTAAGCACGCAAAATAGGAGGTGTATTGCACCTGCAACTCTTCCAACCACACGGATAGTAAGAGATCTTGCGGGTGCTTTCCTTAGGTACGATTTCCAGAACTTCCAATCAACAGCGAGCATGTGTTTTATTACACATTCGTTGCCTTGCTTCGTTGGAGTTATTACATATCCACCGCCTGCTCAGTTAAGGACAAAACGAGACAGTCAATACGTGGAAAATTTTGAAGCTGGAAAATGTTCGATATTTAATTTGTGATATAAAGAATATTGACAATTCACAAGTTAAAGCATACATTACTTTTAAGGCAAGCACGGACATATCCGGGTTGCGGTGGACACTTTCTGTGGACCACTGAATGGTAGAGAATCACTGGAAAAATAGCAATTGAAGAGTGTATGAGAATAATGGCTTCATTTCCCAGATTAAACTTCTATTTCCGGAAATGGAACTTTCTTCCAAACTATTCTCTAAGCTAAAGTAACCGTAATTACATGCAAACCCCTCAATTATTGACTAATTACCACGAGTTGGTTGTGAAAATTACAAAGATATCCATGATCCTAACAACTCAAAAAACAGGGAATGGAATTGTAATTGTGTTTTATTGACAGGGTAATTTCTCAAATCACATGGTCTCTTTCGTAATTTGGGTGTCACGTAGGAGGTGTCTATATAATTTACCCTTAAAGGAATGATGATACGACAAACACTTAACTCTCAGTCGCTACTCTTAAAATTAATAATGAAATACAAATAATTTTTCACTTTTTCAACACCCATCTAAAACTTCTTGTCAGCTCGAATTTTGGGACGAATGGAGTATCGAGTTGATATAAATTTTTCAGTAAAGAGTACCATATGTGCCGTCGTCTTCTCTTCTCCAATAACGTCTCAGCAGTAAGTCCCTCCTTTTCGTTGCCCTGCAAAGATGAAGGTTATTAACAACACTAATTGTATCCAAAATGGATTCTTAGCAGAAAATTACAAGGTTCTTACCATGGTAGCCAATGGTTATACAGTTGAATGTGAATAATATCGGTATGACCGTCAAGATGCTCAACCACACTACCCTTGTAGAAACAAAAATCCCATCTGCAAAGAAATTTTTTAAACATAAAACTCCTGGAAAAAAAAAATGCTATTTTTGCACCAAAGACATTTTATTTTCACTCGCGGAAGGAAAAATCCGTTTCTGGTATTAAATAACTTTATATTTTCTTCTCCCTCCATTCCAATAACAGGTTATGTTGATCTTAGTTGTTAATCAATCAACTTGGCTTCTTTTCGAAATGAAATAATAAATTGTTTAGACAACTATATTGTGATTAAGTAATAAATTAATTAGTTTAGTTAATTAACTATCAAGGTAACCAAACATAGATAAATATAACAATGTTAAGATTTGAACGTTTAGAGTGAATTAAAGTTGTCAAAAAAACCAATGTGATAAATATTTTTAAAAATTAAATAGTTTCACAATGTACTGTACCAATGGGATCAATAATTTTCGAACAAAGGGATTAGATGATTACAACAAATCTGAAGCCTTACTCAGTCCTAGAGGTACCAAGAGACATGAGGGTACGGAAAACAGCTTCTGAAGTTCCATTAACGACACCAACTGCCATTATGGCTGGATGATCATCCCAAAGCTGAGATTTGAAGAATTTAAAAATGCACCAAGAACTCAAGAATAAATCCAAAATATAAAATATAAGTTTTGTCAAAAGAAAAAAATCCACCTTCCCGTTGGAATCTCTGTCGTTGGCTTCTTTGAAGAGACGTAATCCTGAATAGGAAAGAAAATATGAACATGAAATTGTAATTTCTGAATGATAATTATCAATAGCTAACTCAAAACCACTGAAACTTTTGTGTTTACCGTTTTGACAGCCAAATATTTTCCATGGTGAAGGTGCAATTACATCGGATGTCATTGCATCCACATGCCCAGAAGATGATGAAGTCCAGTCAATTGACCTTTTCGTCCAGTCAATAGATTTTTTCGCCATTCTCTTTGAAACACTCAAGCTGTTGATGAATATAGGCTTTTGAGTATAATATCACTTATAATGTTTTGCAAAATTCAAATATAAGTTGGTAGTTGAGTTTAATCAGTTAAATGTAAAGAATCAAGCATATTGTTTAATAAATATTGCAATTAAAAATTAAAATTGGAGTGAGATATCTTCGGGAAAATTGAAAAGTGAATTAAAAAACAAATGAAGTCTCAATTATTCCATTTTCTAAAGATTTCGAATTTGAAACATCTCAGGAAAGCAAACTATTCTGACCTGAAAGGTTGATATTTTCTCGGGGAACAAGAAAACAAATTTTTAACGGGCTTGATTGCAGAGTCCTGTAAAGAACGAATCCACCGAGCAGCTTCTTCTGAACTGGTTGCCCCAAGCTATTAATTTTTAAATTACATTGTCACCATAAGCATACATTATTCCAAGAATTTTAGAAAGAAAAGAAGAAAACGGACGTACCTTCAGCTGATCATTATGATTAGAAGTATTGTATAGTGTGAAAATGAAAAATAACTGCAAATCGCAAGATAAAAATCGTGTATAAGCATAAACAGAATCATATTTTTTGCCCTTTGCTAATATATCAATGAAGTAGACTGAATTAGTGTGAGGGGCTTACTTTTCTATGATGGCTTTCCCTTCCATTGTCTACTACACGAATGCATGAGTCTATTATCGCACTTCTCACGGGCTCCTGACACAAGAATGGCCAATCAATATCACAGCAAATATGTTCAGAGCAAAATGATCTTTTTCCGTCTTTTTTTATTTTATTTTATTTTTTTGGGTGGGGGGAACTAAAGATTTTTTCTTAAAGGAAACTATTATTCTCATATGGGGTTTTACAAAATTTATGCATCATGGATGTATTTATTTCAAGAATATTCGGTATTTGAAGATACTCTTTGTGAGGTATATTCTCATTATAGAGCAACCCTCGCACTTGCTTTCGACATTAGTTGTATTATAACTCGTTTTTAGTCAATATCACAAACCATTCAAGAGGCCTTCATCTGTGTAAGATTGTCTTGAACAAAATTAATAAGAAGCATGGAGAACGCGTCATATGTAATTATCAAATCACATAAACCCCAAGTTTACACCACGAATTTGACATCTAATCATTCTATAATGAAACTACCAGACTAAGTCTTTTTTTTTTTTTTAAATTCCAGATACAAAACCACGAGAAGTCAAGAACGTGAGAGCAGTTTCATCATTCTCCTGCAATGATATGGTTTTTGTCGAAAATTGGAATTGATAATCAAATTGAGTAATTGAAATAGAAAAAAAAAAACAATTGAATATTTAGAAAACTAAATATTTTTGTTCAAAGGTCAGGAAGTAGGGATGCTAAGAAGAACCATTATATTTAGCTAAACATAATCAAAACCATATCCAAAAAGATGGACTTTTAACATTCCCTAAAACAGAGCATAGAGGTACTTTAGATTTTGACAAAAAAGAACATAGAATCCAAGTAGATGAAGCTTGTTGCTTATGTAATGTAAAATCATCGTCATCCGAACAATATACGACAGGACATAACTAAATCAAATACCTCCTATATCTCAAAAACTAATGCAAAAAGAAGGAATCCAAACCTCATAAAACACCATAAAAATCGAAACCCGAAATTCAACCATCACAATCAATATAAATGAATTGTCATCAAAACATAAAAGCCATTGAACCATATATACATATATACATGCATATAAATACACAGAGTATATAAAAATACTATCACAATAGGCATGTTCTTCACCTCAGATATTTCCATGTGTTTACAATAAAAATGATCAAAAGACAAAAAAAATTAAAAACAAATTACAACAAAAAATATTCACCTCTGTCTCTGAAGTGGGAATTAATTTGAAACTCTTGAGGCAATTATCTTCAAGAATAAAATATCGTTTACGTGAATATTGCAGCCCAAAACGGTTGAAACGAATTAAATAAAGCCACCCTTCCATTTTCCCTTCATTTTCTGTCATTCCCATTTTCTCAAAATTCCCAAAACAGGAAAAATCCAAACTTTATTGGATTTTTTCTATGTTTCTCAAAAACCCATTTGAAATACGTATCAAGATTGTTCCTTTACCATGTATATGCACATATATATAGAGAAAAATATAGATACATGCATGTATAGATGAAAGGAACAGAATTTTGAGAAGGTGAAAAGAAGATTGATGATTGATCCTCTGATTCCATTAAAGGGAATCAGAGAATTAATGCAGAATCCCACAAAAAATAATTATTATTCTTCTTTCTTCTAATTTGTTTTTTTTTTTTTTTTTGTGTGTGTGTTTTCTTGTTCTTCTGGCATTTGAATAAAATTGGTTCCAATGTTTATAATATAGGAGAAGGTTGGTAACTCGCTAATTGTATTTTACCAGTTTGCCCTTGACTTGTTTCTTGCCTTTTTTGGCCCTCATAACAATTTTTATTTTGGTTTTTGATTTTGAAAATGATTGACTAATTTTTATCATACATAAGTTATTGATTTTCCACCATTAATTTTTTTTGGCGAAAAAGAATCAAGGAAAATAATGTTTGCGGCATTACATTTTTCTTAAAAGGACCGATCTTTGGATTTATATAGATCTCCTCATTTAAAAGTAATTTCGATTTAATAATCCATCGAATATCAACATTTTCGTCTTCATAATATTAAGCAATCATCTGCATTTATTCAAATTCGATTTTAAACTACTAAAAAATAATTGTCACAACAATATGTTGGATATTTGTGTTATGAAAAGTGTGTTGGACATGACTTTTGCATACGAAATTCGAATTTTGTAAGTATTTGGGATACAAAATATTATTTGATAATATTAATCTACGTTCCGAGTAGATGAGTTTAGCATTTCGAATTTCTCAAATCGGATTAAAAAAGAAATTGAAATTAAGTACTAAAGTGGAGTGTTTGAAGTGGGTTATCCCACATAGGATATTGATCATTGTTTGGAATGATTTATAAACCATTGCCTTAAGACAAAGGGTTGGCCTTTTGGGTCATAAGATTTTTGTGGGCTTTGTGAGGGGGAAGGACTTAGCTACAGTCCGGTTCACCTCACACGCGCGCTGCCGCCGTTGTCCGCCCGCCGGGCTTGTAAGATAATTAATTTTTTGGAGAAAATTAATTCCACAAAAATTGATCAATTAATTATTTATCCAATAGTTGGAAAAATTCAAACCGTTAAATGGAGATTGATCAAACGCTGGCCACGTTTTTTCAAGATAGCCTTCTAGAAGGTATAACGTTCAAACGTTGACACCTTCTAGAAGAAAATTTGAAACATTTAAGCGTTTTTTGCTGCTTTAAGTAGCTGAACAAGTTTTGACCCAACGTTCGAATGTTGGCTGCCGCTTCATTCTGCTATTGAATTCTCGCATTTAATTCTCGGGTTTTTCCAAGCCTATATAAAGGCCCCTCCAGCAGCATTGCTAGACACACCAAAGCATTCAGCTTTCTCTCTTATCTCACTCTCATATATTCTCTCTCAAGAGTTCTAGCTGCCTAAGTTCAGTTGTTCTAAAATTGAAGTGGTTTTGATTTTAGAATGTATATCATTGTATCTTGGGACGCTTGTTGCATAAACCCGTACCACCTAGGCGGGGCAATTTAGCATTAAGGATAGAGAGTTCTCTCTCGTCTCGATATAATCTTTCTTTGTTATCCATTTGATACATTTGTGAAGTTTTGATCTAACAAACTTAACGCTAAATTCTTGTTGTTGTTCAAAAGCTATCACTCTTTCAAATGGCTAATGTTAGAGATGTTGATGGTGCTACTCTTGACTTCGGTCTTGGACCGGGTGCTAATCTTAGTCTCGGTATTGGCTCCGGTGGATGTTTTGGTTTTGGTTGCGATTCAGGGTTGGGCCTGGATCCGATTTTGGCATTGGCTCTAGTGGGGGTGCCGAGCTAGGTTTTGGTTCAGGGCTTAGCCCTGGTTCCAGTTCTGGCTCTGCTCCGGTCCCTCCATTTGTTCCAATAGCTAATCCAGTTATACTAGCTCAGGCGGAAAGGCCGTCGAAGTTCAGCGGGCTGACTTCAAAAGGTGACAATATAAGATGATGTTCTACCTCACAACTCTGAACCTGGAGAGGTTCTTAAGGGAGGATGTTTCTTATGTCCCCGAGGACTCAACCGATAACCAACTAAGGGTGGCATCTTATACCAGGCATAATAGTGATTTCCTTTGCAGGAATTACATATTAAGTGGGTTAGATGATTCACTCTACAGTGTCTATCTGTCTGTTAAAACAGCTAAAGGTCTCTGGGAGGTACTGGATAAGAAGTATAGAACTGAGGACGCCGGACTAAAGAAGTTCGTGGTTGCAAAGTTCTTAGACTTCAAGATGGTGGACACCAAGTCCGTGACAAGCCAAGTCCAAGAGCTTCAGATTATTATTCATGAAGTTCATGCTGAGGACATGGCTTTAAGTGAATATTTCCAAGTAGCTTCCATCATTGAGAGGTTACCACCATTTTGGAGAGATTTCAAGAATTACTTGAAGCACAAACGAAAGGATATGAGTCTAGAAAACTTGGTCGTCCGACTCAGAATTAAAGAAGACTACCTGGTTTCTGACAAGAGGCCTCCTGTGCAAGCGATGGCTAACATCGCAAAAGTTCCGGAAAGCTCAAACCGAAAAAGAAAGTTTCAAGGGAAGTCTAAAAGGAACTCCCAGAAAAAGAAAGGCAAGTTGAAATAGGGAGACGGTTGTTACAACTGTGGCCAACCTGGTCACTGGGCTAGAGACTGCAAAGAGCCCAGGAAAAATAAGTCTCAAGGACAAAGTTTTGGTAAGAATCAGAACAAAGGTAAGAATCAAGTGCAGAACCAGGTGCACTTGGCTGAAGATGATGTTCAGGGCATCAATGAGATGATCGATGATCTGTCTGACCACCAGGTGCCAATTGATCTGACTAATTTTGATCTCACTGTCGTCGTGTTCGAAGCCAATTTGGCGGACAACTCGAGGGAGTGGTTCATAGATACTGGGGCTACTCGTCACATCTGTTCTGACAGAGATGCTTCCTCGTCCTATTCCCCAACTGATGGACGGAGATTGTTTATGGGAAACTCGGCCACGTCTCCAGTGGTTGGAATGGGGAAATTTGTGCTGAAGATGACTTCAGGCAAAGAGTTGTCATTGACTGAAGTTCTGCATCTTCAGGAGATTCGCAAGAATTTGGTATCCGGTTCGGCTTTGGTTAAGAATGGGTTCAAGATAGTTTTCGAGGCTGATAGATTTTCTTTAACAAAGAGAGGATTTTACGTAGGAAAAAGATACCTTGAGCAGGGCCTTTTCAAGATAAATGTGATCCGCTCTGTTGTAATTGAAAATGAAAGCAATAAAAGTATTGAGAATTCTGTTTATTTGCTCGAGTATTCTAATTTGTGGCATGTTAGACTAGGACATGTAAATTATAATACTATTCGAAGATTGGTCAACTTGAACTTATTACCAACTTTTAAAGTTGAAAATGAACATAAATGTGAAATTTGTGTTGAGACAAAACTAGTCAAACAACCTTTTCCTTCAGTGGAAAAATACTGCACCTCTAGAACTTATTCACGGTGACATCTGTGATTTGAAGTTTATGCAAACTAGAGGTGGGAAAAAATATTTCATTACATTCATATATGATTGCACAAAGTATTGTTATGTGTATTTACTAAGAAGTAAAGAGGAAGCGCTTGGAGCGTTTACACATTTCAAAACGGGAATTGAAAATCAACCTGGAAAAAGGACAAAAGCTATCCGAAGTGATAGAGGTGGAGAATACGGAGCGCCTTTTGATGAATTTTGTACCAACTCTGGAATTATTCATCAAACGACAGCACCATACTCACCTCAATCAAATGGCGTTGTTGAGCTCAAGAATCACACTCTCAAATAAATGATGAATGCGATGTTGTTAAATTCTGGATTACCGTAGAATTTGTGGGGGGAGGTGTTTCTCTCCGCCAATTATATCCTTAACAAAATTCCCCATAAAAGTAGGAGTGAGACTTCGTACGAACTTTGGAAAAGTCAAAAGTCTTCTTACAAGTACCTCAAAGTGTGGGGGAGTTTGGCTAAGGTAGAAATACCCAAACCCAAACAAGTTAATATAGGACCTAAAACTATTGATTGCATATTCATAAGTTATGCACTTAATAGTAGCGCCTATCGATTTCTGGTACATAAATAAAAAATATCTAAGATTCATGAGAGTACTATCATGGAATCTAGAAATGCTTCATTTTTCAAGGGTGTCTTTCTAAGTAAGGAAAGAAATGAGCAAGTTCCTCTTAAAAGAACATTTTATGAGTGTACGAGTAGTTCTAATCCCGGGGAAGAAGAACCTTGTCGTAGCAAAAGGGCAAGAGTTCCTAAATCATTTGGTCTCGATTTTGTATCATATACATTAGAAGGGGAGCCAAGAACGATTAAGGAAGCTATGTCCAGTCCAGATGCTCAATTCTGGAAAGAGGCTATCAATAGTGAAATCGAATCTATTTTGCACAACCATACTTGGGAGTTGGTTGATCTTCCAAAGGGAAGTAAGCCTTTAGGCTGTAAATGGATTTTGAAAACAAAGTATAAGACTGATGGAACTATTGATAAGTATAAGGGCCGTTTGGTAGTCAAAGGATACCGACAAACGGAGGGTCTTGATTTCTTCGATACTTAATTCTCCGGTAACGAGAATAACATCCATAAGATTATTCATCGCTATTACCGCGTTACATAACCTTGAGATACATCAAATGGATGTTAAGACTGCGTTTCTGAACGGAGAATTAGATGAAGAAATATACATGGAACAACCCAAGGGGTATGTTGCTCCTGAAAAGGAGAAGAAAGTATGTAAACTTGTAAAGTCACTTTACGGACTTAAACAAGGGCCAAAGCAGTGGCATGAAAAGTTTGATAGCACGATGTTATCAAATGGTTTCAAGATCAATGAGTGTGATAAATGCGTGTATGTTAGACAAACACATAACGCATACGTCATCGTGTGTCTATATATAGACGACATGTTGATAATGGGTAGTAATCATGAAATCATCATGAATACTAAAGGAATGTTAAAGAAGAACTTTGACATGAAAGATATGGGACTTGCAGACATCATCTTAGGGATTAAAATCCTGAGGACTTATGAAGGACTAGTCTTATCGGAATCTCATTACGTTGAGACGGTTTTGGAAAGGTTCCTTCCGAGCGATAGTGCACCAGTCAAGACGCCAGTGGACTTGAGAGTTCATCTACGAAAGAACCATGGCAAACCCGTATCGCAATTAGAATATGCTAGGGTCGGGAGTCTGATATATATCATGAACTGTACTCGCCCTACTCTAGCTTATTCTATGGGCAAGTTGAGTAGGTTCACGAGTAATCCTAGTGTAGAGCATTGGAATGCTTTAACTAGAGTTCTTAAGTATCTAAAGTATACTAAAGATTATGGATTACACTACTCAAGATATCCAGTTGTAATAGAGGGATACAGCGATGCTAATTGGATATTAGACACGAACGACTCTAAGTCCACAAGTGGGTATATATTTATCGTTGGTGGATGAGCGGTATTGTGGAAATCTTCTAAGCAAACTTGCATAGCCCGTTCCATGATGGAATCAGAATTCATAACTTTAGATAAAGCTGAGTGGCTAAGAAATTTCTTAGCAGATATTCTCTGTTGGGAAAAACTTGTGCCTCCAATTTTCATTCATTGTGACTGTATGTCGGCAATTGGGAGGGCTCAGAGTAATATGTATAATGGTAAGTCTAGACATATTCGTCGTAGGCATAATACCATTAAGTAGTTGATCTCTAATGGGATTATTTCTATTGATTATGTGAAATCAAAGGAGAATATTGCAGATCCTTTGACGAAAGGATTGCCTAGAGATCAGATATACTGCCTATCAAGAAGAATGGGATTGAAGTCTATAAGTTAAGAATGGACACAGCGAAAACCCAACCATGTTGACTGGAGATCCCAAGATCATGGTTCAATGGGACAACTAAGATGTGAAAATTCAGTATAGCACTTAGGAGTTTAACTCCAAACACATTGCCTAGGATAAAGAAGTGCATCCTACAATTGTAGCAAAGGTTAAGTCGGAACTTTTAATGATTCCTATACTGTCATAAAAATGAAGTGGAGTATGGTAGGATACTTTTATATAGGAGATCACCTATGTAAGTGTGAGGTGTATGCCGCCTCAACATTGAGTAAAATATAAACACTTATGAAACCAAGAAGGGGTGTCACGGCCAAAATGGACCCAACAGTGAGAACTGAAGCAACTAAGAGTTTATCATGTGAATATCAATATCTGGTTTTACATGAACGACTGACCAATTCAAGACATCATGTTCATTAGGGAGCCTAGTAATTCCGATGATATCTCACTAAGAAAGGTTGACAGCCAAAAGTTACCTCTTCTGAAGTGATAAACTTTTGTCTGAACTCTTGAGATCATGCAGTGCATTAATTTCATTCGTGTGGGGGATTGTTGGATATTTGTGTTATGAAAAGTGTGTTGGACATGACTTTTGCATACGAAATTGGAACTCCGTAAGTATTCGGGATACAAAATATTATTAGATAATATTAATCTACGTTTCAAGTAGATGAGTTTAGCATTTCGAATTTCTCAAATCGGATTAAAAACGAATGAGAAATTAAGTGCTAAAGTGGAGTGTTTGAAGTGGGTTATCCTACATAATCGGAGCGGATCTTCTATCCGTTAATGATGTACCACAATGGTGTCACATGATTGTGGGATTGACAAGTCTACATTAAAAAAAATTGCTAATAACAATTCAAAATAAATGGACACTTGTCAATCCCACAATGATGTGACCCTATTGCGGTACACCATTGTGGGATAGAAGATCCGCTCCGCCACATAGGATATGGATCATTGTTTGGAATGGTTTATAAATCATTGCCTTAAGATAAAGGGTTGGCCCTTTGGGTCATAAGAGTTTTGTGAGCTTTGTGAGGGGGAAGGACCTAGCCATGGTCCGGTTCACCACACGAGCGCGAGCGCTGCCTCCGCCGCCGCCCGTCCGCCCGGATCGGGCTCGGGCTCGGGGCCGGGCTGTGGATCTTAGGGCTTAGGCTTGGGCTTGCAAGATAATTAATTTTTTGGAGAACATTAATTCCACAAAAACTGATCCATTAATTATTTATCCAATAGTTGGAAAAATCCGAACTGTTAAAGGAAGATTGATCAAACGCTGGCCACGTTTTTTCAAGATAGCCTTCTAGAAGGTCTAACATTCGAACGTTGGGTTCTTAACGTTCGAACGTTGACACCTTCTAGAAGAAAATTTGAAACGTTTAAGCATTTTTTGCTGCTTTAAGTAGCTGAACACGTTTTGACCCAACGTTCGAATGTTGGGGTGTAAACGTTTGAACGTTGGCTGCAGTTTCATTCTGCTAATGAATTCTCGCATTTAATTCTCGGGTTTTTCCAAGCCTATATAAAGGCCCCTCCAGCAGCATTGTTAGACACACCAAAGCATTCAACTTTCTCTCTTATCTCACTTTCATATATTCTCTCTCAAGAGTTCTAGTTGCCTAAGTTCGGTAGTTCTAAAATTGAAGTGGTTTCGATTTTAGAACGTATATCGTTGTATCTTGGGACGCTTGTTGCATAAACCCGTACCACCTAAACGGGGCAATTTAGCGTTAAGGATAGAGAGTTCTCTCTCGCCTCGATATAATCTTTCTTCGTTATTATCCATTTGATACGTTTGTGAAGTTTTGATCCAACACAATAATCACAATCATATCATGTCGAATAATCACAAAATACTTATACACTTCGCCAATTTATTTATTATGTTGATGTAATGAAAATTATTTGTTTGTTGAAATTCTATAGTCATAGAGTACTACACAAGATTAATCTGCTTTTATTTTATCACACTAATGTTGCATCATGGTAAAACAATGATTTATGATAATCAAAAGGAAAATTTGGCAAGTATAAAGGGATAGACAATTTTGCACTCTGATGTTATCGTATTTTAATATATTGCATGAGAGATTGCCTTATATAGCCGGAACTGCGAAGATATAAAAATAAAACAAGTAGGACCACATAATATCCAAATATTTACATTGTCGTCACATTATTGTTTACTATTAATTGAAGGAGAAAATATTGAATTACGTATAGTATATTCAATACAATAGATCCTAACATAATAAATTTTTTTATCATAATAAGAGATAAATACATATCATTAAGACAAAATTAATAGCATATATCATTTCTTTTAAATTACAATTTTTGTTTGCATAGGCATCCAAGTGGATGTTATTGGTGCCCACTTTGTTTTGATTGCTCATTCATTCCTTCCAAGGATTACCAATTCCAAGGTTTTGCTTGTCTGGCTTTTCTTGCAAAATTTTGCCCTTTTCCCTAAGTCAAACCTAAATAATTATTTT
Organism: Buddleja alternifolia; assembly: GCA_019426215.1. NCBI lineage: Eukaryota > Viridiplantae > Streptophyta > Magnoliopsida > Lamiales > Scrophulariaceae > Buddleja > Buddleja alternifolia. Next base: position 7,503,978 of record CM033395.1, read on the forward strand.
ATTTTTTCTTTTGGTTTCCTCTTCCCTCTCTTCCTCTTTTTATAATAGTGACTCATCCATCATGCCCATGATAGGATAAAATATATAGTGCAAGGGATTTTAACAATTAAATGTGACTATTTAAAAAGGGATTATTCTAGTGCAGGCTGTAGAATTATTCTTGTACCAGTGGTCTTATATAATTAATCTTGTGCATACAGAGTAGTAACACCATGGTTGCTTCAAAATCTCGAAATTTCAACTTAAATTTTGGATTTTCGGGGATTTCGAAGCAAAATTTCACCTTCGATCCAATTTTGCAAAATATCTATCGAAATTTCCCAAAATTTCCGAAATTTCCCGAAACGTTTGTTAAAACCCGAAATTTTTAGAAATTTAAAATAATTTTTTTTTTTAAAAAAAATCTACCGAATTTTTCCCAATTTTCTTGAAATTTTAAATAATATTTAATTATTTATTTTTAAATAAGATTTAAAATGCGTCCATGCCAATATTTAATGTCGTGAGCTGAATGCTATCAACATTTAACTAATAATTTATACATGCAGTATGAAAGTGGAGGAAAGATAGAGACCAATTATAGCGATTTCGATCCTTTAAAAAACTAAATGTGGTTTTAAATGATGATTTGTATTAAAATTATGGTATTTTGTTTTAATGAAATTCCTAAGAATTAGATTATTACTTTACACTCAAATCATATTTATTTTATATTTTTCGCCACAGATATTAGTCATACTACTTACCAAAATTCACTATACATATATTATATATACAATACTATTTATGTAAAAGATGCATAATTATGATAACTAGAGTTATCTATATTTTTATTGAAAATTTTCAAATATTTCTATAAATTTTCTTGATTTCTGTAAAATTGAAATCGAAATTTTAGATATCCCTAAAAATTTTATCAAAATTTTTCTAAATTTGCTACTTCAAAATCTACACCGAAATCGAAATTTAATGCTTTGAGTAACAAAAATGGGGATTTTTTTTATATATATAAAGTACAAAAATGGGGAATGGCATTAATGGAATGAGGATGTCTCATCACTCATGTTCGAATTTTTATATATGTACAAAAAACAATTGCAAGAATTCCCATAATTGTGTCTGTCAATCTTTCAAATGATTAGTCTTAGACACCTAGGAAATCTAAAGATAAAAGTGCTTATGATGTCATGTCCTGGGTCCGCAGGGTGGGGTCTATGGGAAAGGTTCGACACAATTGATTATGTTGAGGACTAGTTCGTATCATCCTCACTTTATGAAACGATTAATTCAACTTTACTAATACAATTTTTGGTAATCATTTATGAATGGGTAATGACATTTTTCCATTAAATTATTCGAGTTTTTGCATTTTTATTAACAATTTTTTTTCTTTTGTATTTTTTTAACCGAACTAAACTGGTTTTGTATTATTTTATCTAAACTTGTTTATTTTTTACACTTTCTTATATGAACTACACGAATTTTTACAAAATTTTATATTTTTAGCATTTTTCAGTTAAAATTTACTTAAGATTTTAGCTTTATAAAGTTCGGATAAAAAAATGCAAAAAAGAAAAATTTGTTTACAAAAGTGCAAAAACCCGAATAGTTTGGATGGGAAAATGTCATTACCCCTTTATGTATCAATCTGTTGGAACTTTTTAATTTTCAAAATACTTAATATATAATATTTTAATTAATTAAATTATGAAAGTATCTTTTATTTAATTTAATTAATTAGCCGTTGGATGCGAGAATTAAGTGTAGTGGATTTTGGAAAGAGTTGCAAAACTCTTGGAAGGGAAGCAACTCTTCCAATAGTCACTTCCTTATTCATTTCCTTTTGACCGTTGGAAGATTGGCTATACACATAAGATACAAAATATTGAAAATTACTTGCCAATTCTTAGTTTACATACAAATCAAAAAAGTGAATTTCTTCCTCTCGGCTTTTCCATATTCTTAATCTTTTCATGTTCACTATTCATAATGGGTGATAGTTGTATCTATTCGTAGAGTGCAGTCTATAGAATGAATCGGTATTGGACTTGTATTCTGGAGACAATCATATTTCCCGAGAAGCACCTGCATAATGAAAAAATTATTGTTCTTAAGAAAATATCTTAAGTGATACGCATAACTTTCACTAAAAAAAAAAAGAAAAAAAGAAAGTAATACGGGCCCATCTCGTTTTTCTTAATTTTAGATTAATTGTTTCTTGATTGAGGGAATTTCCCCAATAATTTAAGAACAACAATCTTGATGAGAACCTCTTATGCAATGATCGAGAGACACACACAAGAATTGAACAGTGGGAGCATTTGATGGCTGAATTCAAATTGTTGGCCTACAATTGGTTATAAAGGAACACGTTCGATTCAGAAAAAAGGCATTGGTGCATCATTCATTGAGATTAGTTTGCTCTCTTGTTATATAAGTGATGTGTCCCAAAAATGTCTAGGGGCACTATGGTAATTAATTGACACCCTGCTTGGGTCGGGGCACCACCCGTGGGTATAAATTCTTGGTTAACATACTAGTCAAGCCCTAAAAAGAGCTGACGACCCATTAAGAGTACCTGAGCTAGTTTATTAGTCTAAATGTTATATTATTGAGTTTGATGGGCTGCTGATAAAGCTAAGCCCACCACCAGCTCCCTATAAATACCTTAGAGGAGTTGGGAAAGGCTCATTATCTAGTATCCCAGTAAAAATTCATTGACTATTGAGAGTAAAACCACCAAAGAACTACAAACTGACTTGATCCCACATACCTTGGGTACGTAGGCAACTCCCTACATTCGAGTGCAGTCTATAAATTGACCAACCCCAAACCTAGTTTATCGTGCGTTGGATCGGTTCCACTACCCCACGTGGTCAATCACGTGACATTCACTGTCTGACAATTTTTACCATCATCAGATTGGCGCCGTCTGTTGGAACAGCGCTCCAGCCACTGCGTATGCAAACTAGGTCACAAGCTCATACTACCGGAGATAGAACGACCAGCCAACAACTGCCAACTGCTGTCGATTAACTTCCTAACCCAACGCCTGAAGATCGACCTAATATTCAAGTGAGAGAAGAAAATCCCCCCAATAGTCTGACTGACGGCGTAGGTCCTGAAGTAGCACCCCCGACGAACGAGCTAAATGTGCCACCCGTAACACCAGCGGTGATTCCACCCCCTGCTTCCAGGGTGTTCAAGATCACTCAAGAGGCACTGCTTGCTCCAATTAAAGATGCCTCTGTGCGAGCAGCTGCAAGGGAGGTTCAACAATACACCCAGGCACATCCATTCCGCGCACCACCTATTCCGACAGCTTTCGGGGGGCATGACTCCCACGTGAGAAGTACTCAAGAGGCGCCCCCCTCTCAAGAGAAGGGGACTCATTTCACCCCCTCAGTCAACTCGCAGAGGTCAGGAGCCTCGTCCAGAGAGTCAGCTCCAAGAACTCATCCTCAGGGAGTCGCCCCCAGAGACTCGACCCCAGAGAGTCGCCTCCCAAGAGTCACCCCCAGGGAGTCGCCCCAGGGAGTCATCCCCAAGGAGTCGACCCCCGGGAGTCGCCCTAGGGAGTCGCGCGCAGAGAGTCGACCCCAGAGAGTCGCCTCTAGGGAGTCGCTCCCAAGAAGCAGAAAGTTTGGTTTCACCTCATGAGAGGACATCACGGGAAAGAGATAGAAGGACAACACCTCCTAGGTCTCCGCAAAGAGGTCAAGCTTCCTTGACCCCAAAGAGACACTGTTAAGATGAGAAGGCCAGTGTAGACAAATACCCTTGCCATGATGAAAGCTTGGACAACAGTAGAAACAGCTAGTACCCTTAGTTGTAGCACCACCCCAAGAGAAGTCATTTCTGCCTAGCAATTTTGGAAGAGTCTCTACCAAAAGGACTCAAGATACCACACTTGAATGAAGTAAATAAAGTGGAACTAAAGACTCAAACCATAGAGGTTGGAATACAAGACTTGGAAAACATCCCACAGGTGAATGACGCCTTAATGATATCGGCGACCATCTCTAACTACTCGGTGAAGAAGGTTCTGGTCGACAGTAGGAGTTCAGCAGCCATCCTCTTTTACAATGCTTTCACCCAACTAGGGTGGACAATGCACTGCTTCAAGCGGTGAAAACCCCTACACTGGATTCACAGGTGAGATAGTGGAAGCATTAGGGGAGGTGTCTCTACCCATATCTTTTGGTGCATTACCAGCCCGTTCTACGAAGATGGTGAAATCTTTGGTGGTCAAAGCCCCCTCCACATATCATGTAATTTTGCGGAGGTCGAGCTTAATCTTAGTCTAAGCTGGCGTATCTACCATCACCTGACGGTGTTTCCAACCCAGTAGGAGCCGAGAAAGCTATTGGTGATGTGGAGATAGCAAGAGAATGCTATCACATTGTAGAAGCCTAAAAGGAAATATGACATGGATCACAGTGACAAGGGGGAACAAGTAGTGATAAACTTAATATCGCTAGAGAAAACTTGCTTGAGGGTCAAGATCAACTCAGTCCATACTTGGTCAAAATCCCATCAATCAGATGTCTATGAAAAAAGACACATGCCAGGACATGCCACCCCGAGAAGACAACGCCTATTTCGAAGATACAGCAACCACCGCTGATGGACAAGACTCCAAAGTGACGGGTGCGCCAGCAGTGGATATCACTAGCAAGGTGACCCCTATGGGAAACATCCCCCAAGCTTGACAAGATGTTAAGCCTTATAAGGCCTTACTAGGTAACAAATAACAAAAACTATCTTTTTTTCTACATTACTATTGAACAAGTCAAGAGTTGAGTGAGGACGCCCACCAGCGTCGACTACTTTTACTCAAGTTTTAAGGTGCCTAAGTGCACCCCCGCACCTTTTTATTAAGCGTTGGATGTTTTAAGTTTTCGTCATATGACTGCTAAGTGTCTTTAGGCAGGTCATACAAAATAGTATGACATTAACGATGAGTGATTTAACAACATCCAAAGCAAAAGCCCCTCGGAATCACTGCTTCCGACCGAGGCTATTTCGAAAATTCATTACTTAGTTTATTTTGGCTACTAGACGTTTTACCACGATAACTGATCTAACACTTGGTGCTATTGGCCACTATCCAAACATATGCTTTAATGCTTATAGCACCCTTATTATGTTGATATGTTGACAAAAGACCTTAAATACTTAATTGTTTCACCTACATAACAAAAATACCAATACGAACCCTGGGAGCTAATCAAGTTTCCACTAGAGGCATTATAAAATTACATGCCACCCCACTAGAGGTCAATATGCGTGGCACTGCAAAAATTCCCCGATCTATCAAAGACTCGCACGAGGATGGACCACCCCATATTCTCTTCTGTAACATCGAGAGAGGTTGAGGACCCACGAAAGGTTTCCCCGCTCCCATTAAGGTTTTGAAACGAGATTATGCAAAAATAAACAAATAAGAGGCGACCAAGCCTCCACTAATAAGTGGCTTCGAGTAATAAAAACCACGTCACTCATTTAAACAAACATAACAAGGGTAATAGCCCACCATGTGATCCCTCCATCGTTACCGAGAGGGTCTGAGGTTCTAAAAACAACCCCCCTCCGACATGGAATCAGGATCGAGATCATACCAATATATCAAAGGTGAAAACTCACCTCATACAATCTAAGGTGAAAACTCACCTCGTACAATCTAAGGTGAGAAATCACCTCGTACAATCTAGGGTGAGAACTCAGCTCACACAATCTAAGGTGAGAACTCACCTCACACAATCTAAGGTAAAAACTCACCACATACAAATAAAGGCGTTAATTCACCTCATACCGGGGAAACTAGGGCGATATTTCGCTTCATGCTCCAAATAATGAACACTAGTGGCTATCCAAGCCTCCTAAAATTAAGACAATAGTCACCCCAGTGAAAAGTTGCAAGGTTATAAGCCTTAAATTCACAAGGGGCGGCCAAAACAAATAAGTCCTAGTGCCCTCTCCATCATTCACACACTATATGCTAAGAAAAGAACACCCAGCGTTCGAAAGCTTACCTGATAAAAATTTAACTCTCATGTGTCATAGAAACAAACTTTTGTAACTTACTCCTAAACGTGTTTCACATATTAAGGAGTAGGGGGCAAGGAGGAGAGGAGATGAAGAGATATAAACAGACAGCTAGCTAGTGGCTAGCTAATATTTTAAGGCCAGCCAAGGCTAACCGTTTTTTAGCAGGAAAAACGTGCTAACAAGCAAAGATCAACTATAGCGAAAATGCCCTAGAGACACGATCAAATATAGCAAAAATGCCCAAGAGGCACTCACCCATAGTAGTCATTGAGTCTCGCTTGGGCACTCACCCCTAGCATTCATGAAATCACGCCAATGACACGCTAAGATAGCTAAGTGAATAGCGAAAAGAGATAGTCAATATCCATGAAAAAACCCTGAGCTAACAAAGACTCGAATGAGAATTGCCCACCTGATAATCCATCCAGCAATACCAAGAGAGGTCGAGGCTCCGCACAGGATCCCTCCCTCCCACTAAGGTTCTGGACTGAGGTTATACAATTAAAAATAAGTGACGAACAAAGTCGCACTAAGAATAAAAACACGACAGGCAACCCAAGCCTCCACATAAAAAGTGGCCACTAGTGTCACAAATCAAGCGCCACTTACTCAAAAAGCATAAATAAAGGGTGAGACCAAGCTCTAAGTTATCCCTCCGCTAGCAAAAGATAACATCTACCCTGTACAATCCTTACTCCCTAAGGTGTTAATCATGCAAATACACTAAGAAGTGGGGGCAGAGAACCTTATGAGGTGCTAAGTCCACCCGTCAAAATTACCCACCCACCAAATCTAAATATGGGGGTAGGAAAAATGAAATGTGCCATGAGCACAGTAATGCCACCATGGGCACCCATTGGCATCACACGACGCTAACAAGTAATGCCAACACTAACACCCTGACAAAGCTCATGAAGCAATGGGGTTAGAATACCAAAAGACCTACTCAAAGCATAATAAGGGCCAATGAGTAGTTCACAAATGTGCTAAGTCAAAAGCAAGAATGTTGCTAATGTTCGACTAGCTCATAGTCATACAAACAAAAAGCGACCGTATGACAAAGTATACAGTAACATACGTAAAGCATATAAAAAAAGCCACAGGTCACCACCGTTAAAGTCCCCGGAGGCATTAAGCCCCGAGACAATGCCTTATCTGGATGGCAACCCCTTATCCGGATGGCAACCCCCCCTCCAAATGTGAGGCCTAACGCTCACCTCTATTTAACCCCTATGTGTGGATATACATCTACCTAGAGGGATACAATTCTCAATATAAAGTATCCCCCAAGTTGGTGGGTTTAAACAAGCTAGCAAAATGCTAGCGCTTTCAAAGCGTTAGTGAGTAACTAGCTAACAAAATGCTAGAGTCTTTTAAGTAAAGATGCTAGTAAGTGATACTCAAGTGTAGCAAAACGCCAGAGCGTCTAGCACTCTAGGCACTCATGAAATCCTACTAAAGGCGCATAAAAATTACTAAGTACACATAAAAATGACTAACTACCCCACTAGCGCTCATGAAGCCAAGAGGTACAAAACACCCCGTTAGCACTCATGAAGCCAAGGGGTACAAAATACCCCACTAGCGATCATGAAGCCAAGGGGTACAATGCACCCCACTAGTCCTCATAAAGCTAAGGAGTACAAAATGCCCCCGCCAATGCTCATGAGGCCATAGGGTACACACAGCTAGAGCTCGTGAAGCCACAGAGGAGGAAGAGCTCTCAAATCTTATGAAAAATAGGAGGTTTGATTAGAAACAAACCTTTCATAGACGCTATCAAGAACGATAGCACAAGTAAAAAAGGACTAACAAAAATCAACGAGAGCCGCGCCGACTATGACGTCACGCCGAGCCGCGAGGCAACGTGCCCTGCTGTCCGACATCAAGATCAACCCCTCGACGCTCACTCTGCATCCACGGGCTCCGCAAACGAGGCTCGACGCCTCCTGTAAAAATGCGATGACCCCAGTAAAAATGCTCTATGAGTGCCGAGAGGTCATGAAGTGAATCAATTACGTGTTGGCTAAAAAATGACCTCCACACATAGAGGCTAAGTACTTTGCTCCTCACCTCGAGGCAAAAGCCCTTGCCCATTTACCATAGAGGCTAAGGGGCTTTGCCCCCTTACCTTGAGGCAAAGGACATTGCCCACTCGGTATGGATCCAAGAACTTTGTCCCTCGTGAGGCAAAGGACCTTGCACTCTCATCTAGTAGCATAAATCTCTCACCCTCCCCCCCCACAACGAGTCAATGACCCTTGCCCCTCTACCTCAGGGCAAAGGTCAATCTTATAAATTCTAAGTCCCTTCTGGAGTACAAATATCCGAATTGAGGTCTAGAAAATTATAGGTCCCTCCCGGGGTGCCGAAATCCCAGATAGAGGCCTCAGAATTCTAAGTCTCCTTTGAGATGACAAACTTCCTATGGGTGAAGCGCAAGCTCCCCCCTAAGACATGAAAAGCGTACTCAACCCCAGACGTCCGACCTCACGGCGCTCGACCCCAAAGCAGCTACGGGTATTGCTAAGTCAACACCTACATTACCTACGGGTAACACTTAAAATATCCCCCTTCAAAGGGTGACTCGTTAGACCGTCCATGGCGACCAAGTTTGCCATACATAGTCCTACTCCCGGGTATCCTATAAGGTACACCGGGGAGTGGGGGGCATTATGATGTGTCTCAAAAATGTATAGGGGCACTATGGTAATAAATAGACACCCGCGTCGGGTCAGGGCGCCAGCCGTGGGTATAAATCTGCGGTTAACATACTAGTCAAGCCCGAAAAGGGCTAACCACCCATTAAGAGTACCTGAGCTAGTTTATTAGTCTAAGGGTTATATTATTGAGCCTGATGGGCTACTGATAAAGCTAAGCCCATGGCCCATAGCCCACTACCAGCTCCCTATAAATACCTTAGAGGAGTTGGGAAAGACTCATTATCTACTCCCGTAGTAAAAATTCACTGGCTATTGAGAGTAAAATCACCAAAAAACTACGAACTGACTTGATCGCACATACCTTGGGCACGTAGGCAGCTCGCTACATTCAAGTGCAGTCTATAAACTAACCAACCCCAAACCTGATTTGTTGTGCGTTGGATCGGTTTCACTACCTCGCGTGGTCAATCACTGTCTGACGATTTTTACCATCATCAATAAGCAATTTAATGCATGACATTGCATGAATTTGAGATGCTGAAATATGTGAATTAGATTATAAGTTTTCTTAAAACTTTCATGGTTGCGGTTGTGGGCTTTTCTATAGTTTCTCTAACCGTTGAAAATATTCTTCTGCAAAAGTCATCCGACATCTATCCATTTTCTAGAGATGTATCTATCTATTCAATTTAAAATAGCCGTTGGAATAAACTAATCAAAATCATGCCTCTATCTTCTATATATATAGACGATAGTAAATTAGGAGTGACTTAATTGTTCCCCAAAATGTACATTAAAAAAATAATAATTATGAGTTGTCTTTCTAGCCCTCTATGGAAACGGGCAGAAACAAGTTAAGAAGAAGGAAAAAGAAAAGTTTACTATTTCTTGTGTGAGAAACTTTTATTACATGTGTTCCTATATACTATTTTCTTTTTGTAGAAAAGTTTTGTTATCATTTGCTGATAGTGATGACATATGAAAATGGGCACTTATATTTATGTGGGCGTTTATCACGCCGGAATGTTTACAATGACCAAAGTATGAATATATTGGCATGGTAGTCCAATTTATTAAAAAAACAAATTGTGGGGGTAAATGTCAATACAGCATATGATTATATATTCACTAAAAGAGATATAAAAGAGATACAAGTGTAGTTATTGCCCCTTATGATGATGATTTCGTGAAATCTTTTCATATTTAGAGTTAATATAGAATCAACAACTAAATTAATATAGAATTAACAACTATAGTGCTCAAGTTTTTATACACGGCACATGTTGATGTGATTTTGTGTATCAAGGGCAAAGAGACGGTGGAATGTTGGAGGAAAAAAAAAGAAAAAAAATGGGAATTTAATATACTCGATGAATTGCACAAGTCTTGCAAAATAGTGTGCTGGATTACTCTTATGATTTTATTTTTTTCACGCCTTTATATTGAATTAAAGACTACATTGCTCATTTATATTGATGAGACATGTTAAATGTGACTTGGGGTGGAAACTTGACCAGAGAGAAAGGAAAAAATATTATGTCACAATCCGAAGTATGATTTTTTTTTTTGGATTTCGAAAGGGGGATACTCAACAATTCATAAACTAACCTGACAAACCCGGGTTAATAGTCACAAAACGAGGCCAAGTAATGCTTGCTCTATCATTGTCTAGTAGGTGATAGGTATGTGAGTGTGGTACATTCGTGTGGTGCATGTGGGTGTGAATGCCCATTTTAGCTAGAGCATCAGCTACTTGATTTGCTTCCCGCCAAACCATTTAAAACGAGACATCCCAGTCTCTACCCTGTACACTACGAATGCGAGAGATCACATCAAAATGGTGATGCTCCATGGAGGCGTCCATAATGCTATTAAGTGCAGCCCGACAGTCTGATTCAACGATTAATTTCTTTGTCCCTGTGGCCCACGCCATCTCTAGTCCCAATAGAATGGCACACATCTCAGCCTCCAATGACGAACACGGGTCAATGCGACCATTGAACCCCCTTAGCCATGTTCCATGCTCATCTCGAAGAGTACCCTCGACCCCTGCCTGGCCAGTTTTGGTTACCGCCGCATCCACATTTAGTTTAGTGTAACCAAATGTCGGTTTTTTCCAGCCCGTGTGTACCTGTAGGTGCATCACGTCCGGATCAAAGTTAAGGGAATGAATGGTACCGTCAATTCTTTTATGTAACACATCTAGTTCCGCCATAGGAACTGTCGCTCGGACTCCATGCGTCACCTCATTCCGAACCTGCCAAATAAAAGACAAAGTCTCAGTGAAGGCTATATCCCATTTTTCACACCAGTCATACCTGTTCATCTTGTGAGATAAATTCCAGTCGAGCCAGTCTTCTACTGAACCTGAAAAGAAAACATTATGACAATCAGGATGAACAAGTTGTAACCAAAATTTTCTGGCCCACTGACAATCCCGAATAGCATGTAAGGGAGTATCCGAGGCAAGCCCACAAATAGGTCACCCATCCGAAGACAAAATTCCTCGCGCCTTTAGCACCAATTGAGTAATTACTTTGTTATGTCGGAGTAACCAAAGGAACATTCGACGTCGGTGTGCACATCCGAAGTATGATTATTAGAAAGAAATATATAGACTTTTAATTTAACATATTTTAAAGGCACATTTAGTTGTTCTTTAAAATATTGTGTAACTAGTTTTCTTTGGAATGTCATAGTGATGTGGATTTATGAGAAAAATTAAGCCTAAGTTTATTGATAAATAATTGGCTACGTTCGATGCATGGCAATATGATGGCTTGATTGTCAAAGAAATGGACCTATATAGCCATGTTCTCAATGGAATCTAAATAAGAGACTATGTTACTAGGAGGTACAGATATAATTGTTGGATATTTAAGTATATAAAAGTGTGTTAGACACGACTTTTGCATAAGAAATTTGAACACCGTCAGTATTTGGGATACAAAATATTATTGGATAATATTAATCTACGTTCCGAGTAGATGAGTTTAGTATTTTGAATTTCTCAAATCGGATTAAAAACGAATGAGAAATTAAGTGCTAAAGTTAGGTGTTTGAAGTGGGTAATCCCACATAGGATATGGATCAAAGTTTGGAATGGTTTATAAACCATTGCCTTAAGACTAAGGGTTGGCCCTTTGGGTTATAAGATTTTTGTGGGCTTTGTGAAGGGGAAGGACCTAGCCATGGTCCGGTTCACCACACGTGCGCGCCGCTGCCGTCCGCCCACCCACCCGAACCGAGCTTGGGCTTGCAATAAAACTAATTCTACAAATAACCTCTTGATCCATCAACCAAACTTGGGCTTAAATAAAATTGTTGGCCACTTTTTTATTCTGAATTATCCTTTTAGAAGACCCAACGTTCGAACGTTACACCCCTAACGTTCGAACGTTGGTTCTGACCGTTGGTTTTTGCTGTTACAAGCCAACATTCGAAGGTTGGCAGCAGAAACTGTTCTGCTGTTTCAACTCAGAATTGAAGGTAATTCATTGCCCCTATTTAATTTTGGCTAATTTTGGGGGCTATATAAAGCCCCTTCCAGCTGAATGGAAAGACACACCAAGTATTTCATTACTTATATCTTCTCTCATTCTCATATATTCTCTCTCCAGAGTTCTAGTTGCCTAAGTTTGGTTGTTCTAAAATTGAAGTGGTTTCGATTTTAGAACGTATATCATTGTATCTTGGGACGTTTGTTGCATAAACCCGTATCACATAGGCTGGACAATTTAGCGTTAAGGATAGAGAGTTCTCTTTCGCCTCGATATAATCCTTCTTTGATATTAGCTTTTTGGATACGATTGTGAAGTTTTGATCCAACAATAATTTGAATGAGAAAAACTCCAAAGGCATGTATCTTCCATCGAGGGGTCTGTACAACCAACTACCACGTATTGCGAACAAAGGCGGGATCGCAAGACAGTTATCCACTTGGCGAAGAGTAAATGACTGACAAGTAAGTCTAAATGTATTTCTAGAGAATATCGCTATCTACCACAATTAGTGGAAAATGGAAAAGTCGTAAAAACTAATGAGATGTTAAGCGGATTGTGGATCCACTTACTAAAGCGCTTTTGGAGAAAAAGATTTATTAAACCTCGAGGAAATAGGATAAGTACCAGTTTAAGTTGGGACAACCACGGTTGTAGCCTACTTTTATTAAGATAGTTGTATAATATTTTTTTAAAAGTTCAAGGGAATTTTAACTTTAGGCGAATCCATTGGAAAGGAAACTTATTTGCTTTCCAAGTACAACAATTATATTTATGTGATAGATCCTATATCTTTAATCTTTCACAAAATTTGGAGGGTTGGACAATGTGTCCTTCACATGCTTATAGATTTATTTAAGTTGGAGTGAGTGAAAGCACTCTTTATAAGCTTGTCTGTGTGAGTGTAGGATGTCAGGGTCGCATTCGTTTGATTTTTCTAGTGAAATCCAAAAATACTCATGAATACAGGATAAGCACATGACATTTAACGTGCGACTTTTGTGTCACCATCACCTGAATATGGTGGAACTAGTTACTTCAGACAACTCCTTGACAAGATCAATGTTTAATTTTCTTAGTCAAAGAACAAGAAACCTGATTTATTTAGTTCGATCTTTAGGTTCAAGGGTACTCCACCTATTGATTACATCATATTTTAATTATGGATTTAAGTTTTTCTTCCTTTTTCTTTTATTTTGAAAATATCGAAGGATTGTTGGAATTTTTAATTTTCAAAATAATAAATACATAATATTTTAATTGATTAAATTATAAAAGTGTCTTTTAATTTAATTTAATTAATTAGCCGTTGAAAGGCTGGAAGAATTAAGTGATAGTGGTTTTTGGAAAGAGTTATAAAATTGGGAAGCAACTGTTCCAATAGTCACTTCCTTATTCATTTCCTTTGACGGTTTGAATAGTGGCTATATATATAAGATACAAAATATAGAAAATTGTTTGCATCTTGTGGACAATCATATTTTTTGAGAAGCACATGCATAGTTTGTTGTTCTTAAAAAAATATCTTAAGTGATACATATAGCCATTTTTATTTTTATTTTGGAACTTGGTGAGCTTATATTGATATCAAAACCAACTGTACAACTACTCTAGGTATACCTGGGACTCCACATTCTCAAACTTACAATTCACTGAATACCTCCATGCACTAATTCTGCTTTGGTTTTCAGCCTATTTAACAGAGCCAACCACAAATAAACATGTGCCTTCCTTTACCCCATAAAATACTTCTCCAAGTTACCTCCTCACAGTGTTCCATAGCATGAGAATAAGCACTATGGATAGAAAATATGCCCTCTTTCCATTTATTCTGAGCTACATCTACTGCCTCTTTCCATTTCTTTTTTCTTAATTGCAGATTTTTTTCTTAATTTTAGATTTTTTTGGATCATTTGAAGGAATTTCTCCAACAATCCACATATGATGTCCAAAATAGAGAATAGAAGGAATTTTGAACTTGTTTATAAGTTTGACTACTTGAATTGTTTCAATGATTTAGACTAATCATTTTCGTAAAGCAAAACCAATGCGAAGTAATTGAGTACGAAATCCATTGTATTGAGGTCTAAGAGCCCCACCATGTGGCCGAGGTGTCATGCAATTGATTTCTAAAATACATAATGTTGGAAAAATAATAAGACTAAGAATCTGCCTGAGTTGAGGGTTATTCCTTTCTCAAGGCTTTATTTGGCCTCTTTACTGCAAGAGTTTCTAGCAAATAAGCCTCCCAAGATAAAACAAGCACAATTATTCAAAAGCAGTATTTGAATACCTCATAACTTGCACCAATAGAGATATGTAATAGTATGTATTTTCGGATTTTTTATGTGTCAAAACTGATAGGTGGATTTAATATTTATAGACGTAAAGACCAACCAAAGGTTGCAAATATTCACTGAAAGATCACACTCATTGATGTCAAAAAATATGACTGTTAGAGTGAAACGAAATGCACACACTCACGAACAGACACCAATTTTAGTGAAAATCAGCATTTCAAATAAATTTGGCGCAAAAAGATAGACCACGACCACCGACGGCACTCGAGCACACTGGCCTGTCAGAACATACCCGGCCCGGCCCGGCCTCTGCCGTGGTTCGCGGGTCGCAGCGTGTAAGTGGGCACACGACGTGGTCGCAATCCGCGGTGCAATGAGGTGCATCCATCGGGCGTGGGTGATCCCTCTGCTACATTTTGCTTATCAATTTAAGTATTCAATGAAGTAAATGATTTATAAACACATTTACACTTCCTTTACTTTCCCACGCGGGACATGGAACTTTTTATATTCTCACAAAAACGAATGGTCTTTTATTAATGACCAAAAGTATTCCATTTCCTTGTCTTTCCAATGTGGGGTTATCCCATCATTGTCATGAATAAGAAAATTCCAACAATCCCCCCCCCCACTCCCCCAATTTTTGAAATTTCATACAATTTCAAAATCTCTGTTGTAAGATGTATTTTGCACATAAGTAAAGGTGTACAACAACTTGAACCTTTACATAGTCTAACACATATTAGTTATCCGAATATTTTGATAGATAAACTTTGAATCAAATATTCATAGTGGATAATAGCATATAAAAGACATGCAATTTACTAACAGCTCGTTCAACTTCCTCGCACAATTTAGGCCATGTGCGTCAACCTTAGGACTCATAAGCGACTTAGAGACAAGCTTTAAATCTCATAGAAACGGTCACATTTCAACGCTTACATAGGTAAATCCAAATAGGTGTACTTGTATGACTTACACCGTCCATTTAAGGACATAGATTTATTAAGAGAATTAATCTCAACCTCCTTATTTCCATACAAGCATGTACTACCTCGAGATGGCATAGAACAAAATTCTATAACTTTAGTACATTTTCGGTAATTCCTATAAGTGTTTTTCCATTGAACCAATTAAATTGGAGGTTATCCAATAACCGGTTGGTTTCCATTTATAGATTACCTATTGTAAAGCTTTTAACCCCATCTCTCTTGATGTTTTCCACACAACATCCCTAACAAGGCCTTTTGTAGAGTGATCAGCAAAATTTTCTTTAACTTAACATATGTTATTTTTATGGTACCATTCCCGAGAAGCTCTCGAACATAACAATGTCTCAGACTAATATGTCTAGACTTACTGTTATAAATCTTGTTGTATGCCCGTGACAATGTTGTTTCATTATCACACAAGATTGAAACAGGAGATATTGGCTTAGGCCAAATAGGAATTTCTTCCATTACATTTTGAAGCCATTCTCCTTCCTTGGCTACTGCCGCCAATGCTATGAATTCAGATTCCATTGTAGAATGTGAAACACATGTTTGTTTCTTCTAACTCCATGAAACTGCTCCTCCTCCAAGTGTAAATAACCATCCACTTGAGGACTTAGTTCCATCCGAATCAATAATCCAATTAGCATCCGTGTATCCTTCTAATACCGAAGGATTGCCTTGATAACATAATGCATAATTCATTGTGTCTTTCAAGTACTTAAGTATCCTTGAAATTGCATCCCAATGAATTTGACTAGGATTACTAGTAAATCTACTAAGTACTCCAACCGCATATGCTATGTTTGGTCTTGTACAATACATTGCATACATAAGACTACCAATCACACTAGAATATTCTAGTTGAGATATATCAACAACTTCATACTTAGTTAATTTAACTGAAGCATCAAAAGGTGTACTTGCAGGTTTTACAATTTCCATGATTAAATCTCTTCAATATTTTTTTGATATAATGAGATTGAGTCATTGCAATTGTATTATTTGACTTCGTGATTTTAATACCTAAAATCACATTAGCCTCTCCCATATCTTTCATGTCGAAACAAGTAGATATAAAGGCTTTTGTTTCAGATACTGTGTCTATATCAGTTCTAAATATCAACAAGTCATCTACATATAATGAAATAATTATACATTTTTCATTTGCACATTTAAAATAAATACATTTATCAGATTCATTTATTCTAAAGCCACTTTGAACAATCTTTTGGTTAAATTTCTCATGTCATTGTTTACGAGCTTGTTTTAGTTCATATAAAAAATTTACAAGTTTACAAACTTTCTTTTCTTGACCTTTCAAAACAAATTCTTCCGGTTATTCCATGTACACTTCTTCATCTAATTCTCCATTTAAAAATGCGGTCTTAACATCCATTTGATGTATGACCAATTTATAAATGGAGGCTAATGCAATTAGAACTCTTATGGAACTGATTCTTGCAACAGGCGCATAAGTATCGAAATAATCTGTACCTTCTTTTTGCTTGTAGTCTTTGGCAACCAGTCTAGCTTTAAACTTATCAATGGATCCATCAGACTTAAGCTTTCGCTTAAAGATCCATTTACAACTAATTGGTTTACAGCCAGAAGGTAAATCAGATAAAATCCAAGTTTGATTTGACATGATTGAATCCATTTCATCATTTATAGCTTCTTTCCAGAAAGCTAATTCCCTTAATGACATCGCTTCTTTAAAAGTTAAAGGATCATGCTCAACATTATACACTATCATAGAAGTGATATTTTTTCTATCACCTTCTTCTAAATACATGTAGAAATCTGAACCATAGGACTTAGCAATTCTCACTCTTTTACTTCTTCTTGGCAACAACTTCATTTTTCGTAGATTTATCTACTGAAGTTTCATCAAGCACTTGTTCTTGTGATGTATTTTCATTCATTCATTTTCTAGATGATGGAAATGAAATTTCAAAAAGTTCGGCATCTCTAGATTCAATAATTGTATTTCTGTCAATGGAATTTGTGGATTCCATAGTAAGAAATCTATATGCTTAACTATGTAATGCATATCTGATGAACACACATTCAATCACCTTACTACCAAGCTTAGGTCGTTTAGGATCCATAAGCCTTACTAATGCTCTACACCCCCACACTTTTAAGTGTCCAAGAGAAGGTTTTCTCTTTGTCCAATCCAATGTTCATAGGGTGATACATTAGTCTTCTTATGAGGAATATGGTTAAGTATGTAACAAGCCATGTTAGGCTTCTTCCCATAAATTGTTTGACAATCCAGAAGTATTTAAAAGAGTATTAACCATATCAATTCAAGTCCTATTTTTTCTTTCAGCTACACCATTTTGTTGAGGAGTATAAGGTGCTTTTACTTGATGAATTATTTCATGATCTTCTAAGAAATCATTACAGGAAATATATTCACCACCTCTATCCGATCGAAGAATTTTAATCTTACAATCAAGTTGATTTTCAACTTCAGCCTTATACACTTTGAATTTCTCCAAAGCCTCATCTTTTATCCTCAACAAATAAACATGAGCATACTTGGAACAATCATCTATAAATGTTATAAAATATCGTTTACCACCTCTAGTAATAATTCCTTCTAACTCACAAATATTAGAATGGATTATTTCTAAAGGACTTGAATTTCTTTCTACTTTATGAAAAGGTTTCCTTACTATTTTCAATTTAAAACAAATATCACACTTTTTGGTGGTCCCAAGTGGCGTACGAAAGAGTCTAGAAGGAGGGGGGGTTGAATAGACCCTGAAGTTTTTTTCGACTTCACAAAATTTTCGTATAACTTAAGAAATTTGAACGCTTGGAAGACTGAGCGCTTGGGTCAGACGCTTCAGAGTAGTTAACTTAGACTTAGTGATTTCAGCAGTTTACCAAAGTAGGGCAACACTTAGATCGCTTAATCAGGGTTAGCACAGCGGAAATGATTTTTAGCGTTATTTTAGATAATTTAATCGCTTTGCAATTTTATTTGTCTTTTTCAGAAGAATGTAATGTGATGAATATAAGACAATAAAATATAAATGACACAATAATTTGTAAGGTTCACTAGGTGATGTAATCTCAGCTACGTCCTTCTTCTCCTTTTTCACTTGGAGGAATTTACTATGATGATTATCAAAGGATCACACAGAAACTTCTACAAAATAGTAATGGATGAAAAAGATCTTGGGCTCCTTGATCACACAGACTTCAGCACCAATGAAGATCGTCTTCTTCAAGCTTCTCTCACTCAGAAATACTGCCTGAAAGGTTTCAACAACTTTTCTCACTCAGATGAAAGGTTGAGGTTTGTCACTAGGGTTTGTTTGTTTTTAGAGAAGATCAAACAACTTGGAATATCTCAGTTGGAATTTGAATTTCTTCTTTGGAAGATGTTTGAGATATTTGTGACTGTCTGGAATGTAGATAAAAAGCTTGAAAGATTTTGGCTATGGGGTTTCTAAGCTTTTTCAGGAAGAATGTACGTAAGATTTTTGGCAATAATTTTCTCGTATATTCTTGTTGTTATATATATTTTTTAGGGTTTTCTGGAGCAAGGTATTTATAGGCAATTTCTTGGGATCTGTCCGTTGGACATATGTAGAAGCGTGCCTTTCACGTGGCGCGTGATCATACCTAAAGTTTGACATTCCTGAAAATTCGCTGAATCCGATTGGACGGGAGCAGCTAAAACTCTGAAATTGCTGACAGTCTGGTCAAAAGGTGGCTTGTCCACAAGTCACAGTAGCTTATCACATTTAATGCTCTTATCAGACATTTAATGCATTTGAATTTATTTCCCGTTGGAAATAAATGTCCGCTGAATGATTGCATTTAAGTCCTTCATGACTTTAGGATTTATTTCAGGTGAATCTTTCATCCATCGCTTGAGACAAACTGAGCGCTTGATCCATATATCCTGAACTGGGTTCCTTTAGCGTTTGACGGACGCTAAGGGACAAATCTTCATCTCTGGTTGACTTCAGACGCTGGTCTTCAACTTCTTCTCTAATAGACTCACTTAGAATTCTACTAGCGATTCAGTTACTAAGACTTAGTCTAAATCTACAAAGATAAAAATTACAAGCCTAAACAAAATTACAAGCTTTCAAACGCTTAAACAATAATCTAAAGAAAACATAAACTTACATTTTATTTGGGGTCTAACAATGAATCCTATCTTGTCATCATCAAAACATCTAACATGAAATTTCCTAACACTTGCCCCCTTTTTGATGATGTCAAGACTTTAACTTTTGTAACTCTAGTTACTAAAGAGAAAAGCCCAAATGAATATAAGTTAGCGTTCAAAAAGTTAGTAGAGTTAGCTAAAGTTAGATTAGCTTCAACAAGATGTT
This sequence comes from Buddleja alternifolia, assembly GCA_019426215.1. Taxonomy (NCBI): domain Eukaryota; kingdom Viridiplantae; phylum Streptophyta; class Magnoliopsida; order Lamiales; family Scrophulariaceae; genus Buddleja; species Buddleja alternifolia. The sequence goes on from CM033395.1 coordinate 7,523,848, forward strand.
TCAGCGATAAATCATTCATATATTGAAAGAATAAGCATACATGATTTATACTGAAAACAAAAAAAAGAAAAGCGAGTACAACAAAAAAGATAACAAAAAGATAAAAGATTCATTCACTTTTTCTGTCGTTTTGCTCTTTCTTCGCCTTGGAGAACTTCTAGCGCTAAGTCCATCAGGAGACGATCAATGTCAATCATTGTCGTATGTTGAACTTCATCGTAATCATGCCTACGAAGTCTGGCGCTTTCATTAAGTTCTAGCAACCTTTCCGTCCACTCTCTTGGAGAAATTCCAAGTTCACGAATCAGATCATGATAGATATCTTTTCTTGGATCTTTTGACGGTCTCCAATTGATAGGTCGTCTCAGCGGTCCGGCAAAAGGTTGAAATCCCATACCTTCTAAGAAGTCAACGTCCAATTCCGGAAGGGGATATCTTCCTAGATAATATCTTGGCTTTCTCTTTTTAGTTAACATCTTCTTGATGCTTACTAGTTCTTCCATCATTGTTCGCCAATTTTTATTATCAGTCTTTGACATCGATTTGGACGCTTGATGCTTTTCTGTATTTTCCCCCTTCTTGGCATCATCAAGAGAGTTCTTTAGAGCAGCGACATCTCGGCGCAAAAGTCTAACTTCTTCGACTAGAAGAGCAATTTGCTGGGCGACACTCTGAGCAACAGCATCGGATGAAGTGTGTCTTTCAGCATCAGCCGAAGCACTCTGAGCTAGGTATCGATTGAAGTCAGAGGAGAGCTCAGCGATAAGAGGGGACATGCTGTTCATGATAGCAATGGTGCTTTTATGTGAAGCGTTGGCAATGTCTCGGCTTCGTGTATCAGACACTATTCGCATATGTCTATCAGCAGTTTCAAAGATCTTAGAACAAGAACCTTCGATGTGGGTAAGCAAGTTTCGTACTGCTGTTCTGAAATCTCGGGCCTCTAAATCACTGTCTGAATCTGAATCCGAAGAAGGACGCTCGGGGGACGGGAGAAGTCCGTAAGAACTTGAAACTGCAGCCTTGCCTTTGCTCTTATCTCGGATGAGAGGTTCTACAGGCGTTTGGGCAATTTCAGCGTGCATTTCTTCAATTGCGTGATCCAGGTTAGAATCTGCAATTGCTGGGGGCTCGACTACTGGGGTGCTAGGAGAGTCTGGAAAGGAAGCCTCAGGAGTTTGAGCGACTTCCGCAGTAGGAGCAGAGTCTTGTTCCATTATTTGGATGTGGGGAGGAGAAGGTTCTCTAATGCTAATGACCCAAAGGGGGCCAAGAGCTTCCATTACATGCCGGGGACTAATCAGGTTGGATTGCGGTATAAAGAATATAGCGTCTTCTCGCTCTTCGATACTTAGTGCAAGTTGCACATCTTCCGGTAAGGCAATCCCTGAAGTATATCTGTGGAAAAAGTCCAAAATCAACGGCATGAGCATTTGAGCTGCGTCTTGGTCCACTGGCCTAATCAGCGAGATCATCTTGGCCACTTGAATGTTTGATTCAGTAAAGAGCACGGGGTGAAGAGTATATCCTCTGAAGTTTGAACACCCGGAAAAGTGATTGAAACTGTTGTCCAGCGCTTGGGCATTTTCAAACACTGCTCTCATGTCTCTGTGAAATTCAGCAAACTCAGCGTGTTCTGTTGAGACATCAACACGAATCTGACTCTGACCGGGAAGAATTGGTTGTTTACTTGACGAAGCGTCTTCGTTTAGATCAGGAAAGATTCTTTGAACAAAGTCTGCACGAGGATGCAAGACGTAGCGTCCGCCCTGGCTGTATAAGGCGAGGTGCTGGCGAATGTAGCTTTCGATTGGGTGTCTATATCGTGGCAAAGCGCTAACATTCCCTGCAATGATCTGACGCTGTTGAAGCAAAAAGGTTGCATATCCTCGGCGTCTGTATTCTATCCCAAACTTGAAAAGAAACGGGTATCTTATAAGTTCTTCGAGGGTATAGAAATGCAGAACAAATTCTTCAGCCCATCTAGCTGTATTCATCATCCATCGTTTGCCTAGTTTGTCCGCTTTAGCTTAATCTTTTCTAGCGGCAAGAAATTTCTCAAAGCGCTCCGTTTCTTCTTCATAATCCTCAGCCCATAATCTGGCTAGATATTCTCGAGCCTCATCTTCTATGCACGAGTTGACCGGATTTGGACGCTCAGCAACAATAGATCCTTTTCCTTTCCATAACTTAAGTGGATTAGGAGATAAAGCGTTGTGAGGAGAGTTGACGATGGAAGGAAGAGCTGAATATCCTATCTTGTTGAGATCTGCCTCATCTGGATCTTTGTTCCAATCACCCATGTGGGGGTTTTTGAAAACAATCTTGTTTTGGCGCAAAGGATAAAAGGATTCTTCTGAGCGACCAGTGAAATTGAATCGCTTCTCGTCAAATTCTGATCGGTTGAACGCTGGTCGACGAATATACTCAAGGCGTAAATGAAGACGCTCTAAACTGTACAGACCAAGATCGGAAAAACGCTCAAAGATCTCAAACTTGTGTGAGTCTGAAAGATCAGGCCGATGGAGAGTTGTTTGAAATTGGATTTCCAACTCGGCAAGCGTTTGAGTGTCACGTTCTCTGGCGGCATAATAAAATTCAATATCTGAAGAGTATCCGCGCGGGAAGAAATCAATGACACGAGGAGGAGGTCCTGTTGGCGTAGGAACAAAAGCAATAGCTTCTGTTGGGATAGGGGCCACTTCTATCGACCGCTCAGCGTTTAAAGTTGCTTCACTTGCTGATGACGTTTCAGCGTCAGGAAGAACTTGAGATGCCTTTGTAGCGATATCCACAACAGTTGCCATGTCCACATCTATTTCAACTGGAATCTCCGAGAGGGGAGGGGCATCAGCGATAGGTACATCTTGAGGTGCATCTTGAGCTGATACATGTAAGCGATTGAGAAAAATAAGCAAAAATTTCTACTAAGTAGAAATTACAAACAAAAGACTACATCGCTTACCCTGAGGAATATCATCGACTTTGTCAGTCGCTTGATTTGTTTCGTGAGCAATTTCCTCAGGCTCCTGGACTTCTTCTTCGGGGTCTAAATTGATAAAAGAAGTTATCGGATCAGCACGAATGGGGATATTTAGTTCTTCAAGCGTGTTGAGAACATATTGAATATCTGCTGCATAAGGTGCTGAAAGAGTTTTTATCCTAGCGTTAGAAACTTAGAGACTAACGAGGAAAGGATAGGCAAATTTGCTTAGCCAATACTTACCCTGATCATTTGAAAGCCTCTCAGATTGAGTAGCGGCTGGAGGATCTGAGCTGACTTTGGGAACAGCGTCAGAGAAAGAAGCACTAGCTGACTCTCTAAGCGCTGGATTTGAAGGAGCGCTAGAGGATACTGCGGGAGTAGAAAGAGGAGTGCGCCTTCGTGCAAGCGGTACTTCTTCTTCTACGGCTTCTTCTTCCTCGGGAACGGGAAAGACAAACGCTGGAGGAGGAGATGGAGATTTAGGAGAGGGAGAAGGAGAAGGGATCTTTTGTTTCTTTTTGGGGTCCGGCTTCTTCTTCTTAAGATCAGGTTTTTATTTCTTTGCGGGCTTGGATGGCTCAGTGACTTTGAGAATGATCTTTCTCTTAGGTCGCTTGACCACCACTTCTTCTTCTGATGAAGAGGACGATGATGAAGAAGACGCTTGATCTTCATCATCACTGCGAACAACTCCTTCGGCTGGAAGTCGCTCACGCTGTTCTTTAGGAACCGCTGCTCCGCCAGGTTTTCGCGGGTGAAGAAGCTCGCTTATCATTTTCTTTCCATAAAATTTGGTCGGTGGAAACTTTTTGCCAAAAGATTGCGTATATCCGCAAGCGCAAAGAATACGACTTAGCACAATCCCGTAAAGCTTGGGATTGACAGACTTAGCCATTGAAGCGATTAAAAACGTAGAGAGACCAGTTAACTTTTAACTTGGTCAGGATGGCTACCATCATCTTGTATTGAATGTTGGTGATTTTTTCGAAAGTGCCTTTTCTGCATTCAATAATCTTTGAACAAATATCAGCGAGGATGACGTATTCGCCCTTCATATCATTCTTCTTGAAGTTTGGCTCATACGCGGCGTTAACATCGTCTTTCTTGATCAACGCCCAGACTTTGGTAGCATCTCCGAGATTCCCATGTTCTACCTCACTGCCATGATTCGGGAGATTTAGTAGTGAAGAAATCAGAGAGGGAGTTAGAACAAAGGTCTCTTTAGCAGAAAGGAAGACACAGGATATGGAATTGCCGTCTTCAGAAATTTCACCATTATTGAAAAAGTAAAGAGATTCTTCTTCAAAGTAGTTATAAGTAGTAGTAAGCATGTCTCTCAAACCAGATTCTTGAACGAGTGGAAGAATCGTTCGAAGAGGGAAGTTCTGGTTATCAAAAAGATAATCCCAGTTAACCAAAAATCCGGCGTTAACCGTCACTGGTTTCTCAGCACGGGAAGGTTTTTCGGTAGCAAAAGTTGCTGTTTTGGAAGGTTTTGAAGCTTTGGGTGCCATGGTTGAAAGGTGAGACTTTGAAGAAAAGAAGGAAGTTTTTGCCTTTTAGAGAGAGATAACTTTTACAGTAGAGAGATTGGAAGTGATAAAGGTTTTCTGTAAAAGTTTTGAGGGGTTTAAATAGAAGATAAAAGTAACTCCTCATATGGTAGATAAATGACACGTGTACACATAACTTCGGATGTCAAAAAGTGCGGTAAAGTAGGATACTATAACATTTTTCGGATCCGCAGTTACTTTTTGAAAACGTTTGAAAAAATTTGAAATTTTCAGCGTGAGTTACACGCGCCTGATAGTACATTGACACGTACTCAGATTCATGCATTTTACTGAACGGCCTAGGTTTAGATAGGAATCATAACCGTCAGTTTGATTTGATAGGCACGTGTGGGTAGTTAACAAATCTAGAATTTTGGACTCATCCACACGCTACTTTGTGGCGATGAAAACTATGCATGAATTTTTTGTGAAATAAAGTTCCTTTAGCGTTGAAGTGGGAATTCTTTCAATGCTGAAGATTCTTTTATAAAATAAATTTAATTTGATACATATCAATCGCTTGTTGGATTTTTAAACCTTTCATTTTATAAGCGATCAAATTGTAATGAGTACAAGTAAACGCTAATAATCGATGCATAAGGTTTGATAAAGTCATTTTGATCATAGTCGCTTACTTAATGAAGTGAATACAATTTTAAAGTTCCCCCTAAAATTGATAACTCATTTCATTTTTGGAAATATAGTTTAGACATAATCACAAAGTGGATTCCCCCTAAATTATATGCCTATTAAATATGATGCTTTATGATTTAAGCGTTTAAATCGATCATACCTAATTCACTTCTCAGAGTGAGAAAGCGTTGTTCGTTGAGCGCTTTGGTGAAGATATCTGCCAGTTGTTTGTCAGTTCCAATGAAATGCATGGAGATATCTTTCTTTTGAACATGGTCACGCAAGAAATGGTATCTAATGTCAATGTGTTTGGTTCTAGAATGAAGGACAGGATTTTGGGTCATAGCTAAAGCGCTTTGGTTATCACAATGGATTGGGGTAGGACCTAGGATTGTTCCATAATCTCTAAGTTGTTGCCTCATCCAAAGGATTTGTGCACAACAGCTTCCAGCAGCTACATATTCTGCCTCAGCGGTAGAAGTCGCTATAGATTGTTGTTTCTTACTATGCCACGAAACTAGTCTATCACCTAGAAATTGACATGTACCACTAGTACTTTTTCTATCTATTTTGCATCCTGCAAAATCTGCGTCTGAATAACCAATTAGTTCAAAAGGAGAATCCTGTGGATACCATAAGCCCACATTTTGTGTGCCTTTTAGGTACTTAAGGATTTTCTTGGTAGCACTTAAGTGTGATTCTCTAGGGTCAGATTGAAAACGTGCACACATGCATACCGAAAACATAATATCAGGTCTACTAGCGGTAAGATAAAGAAGTGATCCAATAATACCCCTATAGTTAGTGATATCAATTTTCTTCCCACTTTCATCTTTATCTAACTTAAGCGTTTGGCTCATTGGAATTTTTGAAGATGATGCATTTTCCATACCAAATTTCTTAATCATATCTCTAGTATACTTAGCTTGGTTTATAAATATTCCATTAGGGAGTTGTTTAACTTGTAATCCTAAGAAAAAAGTTAATTCACCCATCATGCTCATTTCAAATTGTTCTTGCATCATTTTCGAAAATTTCTCACACAATCGCTTATTAGTAGAACCAAATATAATATCATCAACATAGATTTGGACTAAGAGAATATCTTCATTATGGGTAATTTTAAATAACGTTGTGTCAACGCTGCCTTTTGAAAAGCCTTTACCTATAAGGAAGATAGAGAGAGTGTCATACCATGCTCTTGGTGCTTGTTTAAGGCCATAGAGTGCCTTATCCAGTTTGTAGACCATACTTTTGCCATGGTTGTTGATGAATCCTGGAGGTTGCTCCACATAGACTTCTTCTTGGAGTTTACCATTCAAGAATGCACTCTTCACGTCCATTTGATATACTGTGAACTTGTTGAATGCGGCAAACGCTAGGAACATTCTAATCGCTTCAAGACGGGCTACTGGGGCATAATGTCTCTGTGAAACAGCAAAAATCAGCCGTGTTTCTGTTGAGCAATCAACACGGGAATCGGATCTTGACCGGGAAGAATTGGTTGTTTACGGACGAAGCGGTCTTAGTTTAGATCAGGAAAGATTTTTGAACAAAGTCGCACGAGGATGAAGACGTTGCGTCCGCCCTGGCTGTATAAGGCTCACCCCGGTGGGCGAAGGTAGCCTTTTCGATTGGGTGTATATATCGTGCCAAAGAGCTACCATCCGCAATGATTGACGCTGTTGAGCCAAAAAGGTTGCCTATCCTGGCGTCTGTATTATCAAACTTGAAATAGAAAACGGGTAGCTTATAGTTCTTCGAGGGTATTATTTTTTATAAATTAAATTTAATTTTGTTATTTATTATTTATATTTTTATATTATTATTAATTTATTTTAATAGGGGCGAAGTGCAACAACTTCTTCAGCCCATCTAGCTGATTCATCATCCATCGTTTGCCTAGGTTGTCCTTAGCTTAATCCTTTTTCTTTAGCGCAAGAAATTTCTCAAAGGCTCCGTTTCTTCTTCATTAATCCTCAGCCATAATCTGGCTAGATATTCTCGAGCCCTCTTCTATCCACGAGTTGACCGGATTTGGACGCTCAGCAACAATAGGTCCTTTTCCTTTCCATAACTTAAATGGATTAGGAGATAAAGCGTTGTGAGGAGAGTTGACGATGGAAGGAAGAGTTGAATATCCTATCTTGTTGAGATCTGCCTCATCTGGATCTTTGTTCCAATCACCCATGTGGAGGTTTTTGAAAACAATCTTGTTTTGGCGCAAAGGATAAAAGGATTCTTCTGAGCGACCGGTGAAATTGAATCGCTTCTCGTCAAATTCTGATCGGTTGAACGCTGGTCGACGAATACACTCAAGGCGTAAATGAAGACGCTCTAAATTGTATAGACCAAGATCGGCAAAATGCTCAAAGATCTCAAACTTGTGTGAGTCTGAAAGATCAGGCCGATGGAGAGTTGTTTGAAATTGGATTTCCAACTCGGCAAGCGTTTGAGTGTCACGTTCTCTGGCGGCATAATAAAATTCAATATCTGAAGAGTATCCGCGCGGGAAGAAATCAATGACACGAGGAGGAGGTCCTGTTGGCGTAGGAACAAAAGCAATAGCTTCTGTTGGGATAGGGGCCACTTCTATCGACCACTCAGCGTTTAAAGTTGCTTCACTTGCTGATGACGTTTCAGCGTCAGGAAGAACTTGAGATGCCTTTGTAGCGATATCCACAACAGTTGCCATGTCCACGTCTATTTCAACTGGAATCTCCGAGAGGGGAGGGGCATCAGCGATAGGTACATCTTGAGGTGCATCTTGAGCTGATACATGTAAGCGATTGAGAAAACAAGCAAAATTTCTACTAAGTAGAAATTACAAACAAAAGACTACATCGCTTACCCTGAGGAATATCATCGACTTTTTTCGTCGCTGATTGTTTCTTGAGCAATTTCCTCAGGCTCCTGGACTTCTTCTTCGGGGTCTAAATGATAAAAGAAGTTATCGGATCAGCACGAATGGGGATATTTAGTTCTTCAAGCGTGTTGAGAACATATTGAATATCTGCTGCATAAGGTGCTGAAAGAGTTTTTATCCTAGCGTTAGAAACTTAGAGACTAACGAGGAAAGGATAGGCAAATTTGCTTAGCAAATACTTACCCTGACATTTGAAAGCCTCTCAGATTGAGTAGCGGCTGGAGGATCTGAGCTGACTTTGGGAACAGCGTCAGAGAGAAAGAAGCACTAGCTGACTCTTTAAGCGCTGGATTTGATGGAGCGCTAGAGGATACTGCGGGAGTAGAAAGAGGAGTGCGCCTTCGTGCAAGCGGTACTTCTTCTTCTACGGCTTCTTCTTCCTCGGGAACGGGAAAGACAAACGCTAGAGGAGGAGATGGAGATTTAGGAGAGGGAGAAGGAGAAGGGATCTTTTGTTTCTTTTGGGGTCCGGCTTCTTCTTCTTAAGATCAGGTTTGTGTTTCTTTGCGGGCTTGGATGGCTCAGTGACTTGAGAATGATCTTTCTCTTAGGTCGCTTGACCACCACTTCTTCTTCTGATGAAGAGGACGATGATGAAGAAGACGCTTGATCTTCATCATCACTGCGAACAACTCCTTCGGCTGGAAGTCGCTCACGCTGTTCTTTAGGAACCGCTGCTCCGCCAGGTTTTCGGGGGTGAAGAAGCTCGCTTATCATTTTCTTTCCATAAAATTTGGTCGCTGGAATCTTTTTGCCAAAAGATTGCGTATATCCGCAAGCGCAAAGAATACGACTTAGCACAATCCCGTAAAGCTTGGGATTGACAGACTTAGCCATTGAAGCGATTAAAAACGTAGAGAGACCAGTTAACTTTTAACTTGGTCAGGATGGCTACCATCATCTTGTATTGAATGTTGGTGATTTTTCGAAAGTTCCTTTTCTGCATTCAATAATCTTTGAACAAATATCAGCGAGGATGACGTATTCGCCCTTCATATCATTCTTCTTGAAGTTTGGCTCATACGCGGCGTTAACATCGTCTTTCTTGATCAACGCCCAGACTTTGGTAGCATCTCCGAGATTCACATGTTCTACCTCACTGCCATGATTCGGGAGATTTAGTAGTGAAGAAATCAGAGAGGGAGTGAGACAAAGGTCTCTTTAGCAGAAAGGAAGACGCAGGATATGGAATTGCCGTCTTCAGAAATTTCCATTATTGAAAAAGTAAAGAGATTCTTCTTCAAAGTAGTTGTAAGTAGTAGTAAGCATGTCTCTCAAACCAGATTCTTGAACGAGTGGAAGAATCGTTCGAAGAGGGAAGTTCTGGTTATCAAAAAGATAATCCCAGTTAACCAAAAATCCGGCGTTAACCGTCACTGGTTTCTCAGCACGGGAAGGTTTTCCGGTAGCAGAAGTTGCTGTTTTGGAAGATTTTGAAGCTTTGGGTGCCATGGGAAAGGTGAGACTTTGAAGAAAAGAAGAAGTTTTTGCCTTTTAGAGAGAGATAACTTTTACAGTAGAGAGATTGGAAGTGATAAAGGTTTCTGTAAAAGTTTTGAGGGGTTTAAATAGAAGATAAAAGTAACTCCTCATATGGTAGATAAATGACACGTGTACAGAAGTTAATGAGAAGGAAATCTGAACCGTGTACACATAACTTCGGATGTCAAAAAGTGCGGTAAAGTAGGATACTATAACATTTTTCGGATCCGCAGTTACTTTTTGAAAACGTTTGAAAAAATTTGAAATTTCAGCGTGAGTTACACGCGCCTGATAGTACATTGACACGTACTCAGATTCATGCATTTTACTGAACGGCCTAGGTTTAGATAGGAATCATAACTGTCAGTTTGATGTGATAGGCACGTGTGGGTAGTTAACAAATCTAGAATTTTGGACTCATCCACACGCTACTTTGTGGCGATGAAAACTATGCATGAATTTTATTTTATTTTTGTGAAAGAAAGTTCCTTTAGCGTTGAAGTGGGAATTCTTTCAATGCAGAAGATTCTTTTATAAAATAAATTTAATTTGATACATATCAATCGCTTGCTGGATTTTTAAGCCTTTCATTTATACACGATCAGATTGTAATGAGTAAAAGTAAACGCTAATAATCGATGCATAAGGTTTGATAAAGTCATTTTGATCATAGTTGCTTACTTAGTGAAGTGAATACAATTTTAAAGTTCCCCCTAAAATTGATAACTCATTTTATTTTTGGAAATATAGTTTAGACATAATCACAAGTGGATTCCCCCTAAATTATATGCCTATTAAATATGATGCTTTATGATTTAAGCATTTAAATCGATCATACCTAATTCACTTCTCAGAGTGAGAAAGCGTTGTTCGTTGAGCGCTTTGGTGAAGATATCTGCTAGTTGTTTGTCAGTTCCAATGAAATGCATGGAGATATCTTTCTTTTGAACATGGTCACGCAAGAAATGGTATCTAATGTCAATGTGTTTGGTTCTAGAATGAAGGACAGAATTTTGGGTCATAGCTAAAGCGCTTTGGTTATCACAATGGATTGGGGTAGGACCTAGGATTGTTCCATAATCTCTAAGTTGTTGCCTCATCCAAAGGATTTGTGCACAACAGCTTCCAGCAGCTACATATTCTGCCTCAGCGGTAGAAGTCGCTATAGATTGTTGTTTCTTACTATGCCACGAAACTAGTCTATCACCTAGAAATTGACATGTACCACTAGTACTTTTTCTATCTATTTTGCATCCTGCAAAATCTGCGTCTGAATAACCAATTAGTTCAAAAGGAGAATCCTATGGATACCATAAGCCCACATTTTGTGTGCCTTTTAGGTACTTAAGGATTTTCTTGGTAGCACTTAAGTGTGATTCTCTAGGGTCAGATTGAAAACGTGCACACATGCATACCAAAAACATAATATCAGGTCTACTAGCGGTAAGATAAAGAAGTGATCCAATAATACCCCTATAGTTAGTGATATCAATTTTCTTCCCACTTTCATCTTTATCTAACTTAAGCGTTTGGCTCATTGGAATTTTTGAAGATGATGCATTTTCCATACCAAATTTCTTGATCATATCTCTAGTATACTTAGCTTGGTTTATACATATTCCATTAGGGAGTTTAACTAGTAATCCTAAGAAAAAAGTTAATTCACCCATCATGCTCATTTCAAATTGTTCTTGCATCATTTTCGAAAATTTCTCACACAATCGCTTATTAGTAGAACCAAATATAATATCATCAACATAGATTTGGACTAAGAGAATATCTTCATTATGGGTAATTTTAAATAGCGTTGTGTCAACGCTGCCTTTTGAAAAGCCTTTACCTATAAGGAAGATAGAGAGAGTGTCATACCATGGTCTTGGTGCTTGTTTAAGGCCATAGAGTGCCTTATCCAGTTTGTAGACCATACTTTTGCCATGGTTGTTGATGAATCCTGGAGGTTGCTCCACATAGACTTCTTCTTGGAGTATACCATTCAAGAATGCACTCTTTACGTCCATTTGATATACTGTGAACTTGTTGAATGCGGAAAATGCTAGGAACATTCTAATCGCTTCAAGATGGGCTACTGGGGCATAAGTCTCATCAAAGTCAATACCATCTTCTTGACAATAACCCTGAGTGCCTAATCTAGCTTTGTTTCTTATAACAATGCCATCTTCGTCCATTTTGTTCCTAAAAACCCAGCTAGTTCCAATGACTCCTTGGTGAGTTGGTCTTGGTACTAGCGTCCAAACCTTGCTTCTCTCAAATTGGTTAAGCTCTTCTTGCATCGCTTCTACCCAACTTGAATCACTAAGCGCTTCATCCACTTTATTTGGTTCCATTTGAGATAGAAAGCTTGCGAACATGGCCTCATTAATTGTAGCGGACCTAGTTCTAACAAGTGCTCCAATATCTCCAATTACTAGATCTGGTGGATGATCTCTAAGCCATTTTCGGTCTGGTTGGAACGGGTTGAGAGACTCTTGATTAGCAATCGCTTGATTCTCATTTGTCTCTTGCGCAGTCGCTTCATCATTCACAGTTCCAATTTGCTCTTGATGATCATTCTCTTCATGATCATTAGCGATTTTGACTTCATCATTATTTGTAACCTCACGAGTAACCTTAGGAAAAGACACAAAGATCTCATCATCCTCATTGTCACTATCATCTTCAAGATTAATTTGTGACGCTTGTTGGGCAAGATCTTCAATCCCTACATCATCAGGAATAACCTTACTCGGCTCTTGGTTAGCATCATCAAACACAACATGAATGGATTCTTCAACCTTCGATTTAATCTTATTTAAGATGCGAAAACTCTTTCCATTCTTGGCATAGCCTAGAAAGATTCCCTCATCTGCTTTAGGATCAAAAGTCTTTAGGCTGTGGGATCCATTGTTATGAATGAAACATTTTGAACCAAAAACATGAAAATATGAAACGTTAGGCTTACGTCCCTTCCACAACTCATATGGAGTCTTCTCATGTTGCTTGTTGATCATACACTGGTTCTGAGTGTAGCAAGCGGTGTTGATGGCTTCGGCCCAAAACCTTTGAGGCAGCTTGGATTCTGCTAGCATCGTCCTAGCGGCTTCTTTAAGCGTTCTGTTCCGTCGCTCAGCAACTCCATTTTGTTGAGGTGTTCTAGGAGCAGAATACTCATGGAGTATTCCAAAATCTGTACAAAACTTCTCAACAAATTGGTTAGAAAATTCAGTTCCTCTGTCGCTTCTAATTCTTGTCACCGTTAGATCTTTTGAATTTTGCAGTTGACGGATTAGCGCTGTGAGCTTGACACTAGTTTCATCTTTGGCGCTAGAAATTCTACCCATGTATAGCGAGAGAAATCATCAACTATTACTAGTGAGTACTTTTTACCACTAACACTCATGATTTGAATAGGTCCAAACAAATCTAAATGCAATAGTTCAAGAACTCTAGAAGTAGATAGACACGGTTTCTTTTTGAAAGATGACTTAACTTGTTTACCCATTTGACAAGCGTCACATAAGAGATTCTTTTGAAAGGAACCTTTAGGTAATCCCTCCACAAGATTTAGCGATATTAACTGAGAGATTGCCTTAAAGTTGAGATGATTCATTTTTCTATGCCATAACCAACCCAATTCATTTTGATTTTTAGCAACAAAGCATGTAGGGCTGTTATCAAAAGTAGAATCCCAATCCACTAAATACACATTGTTTGTTCTTTTTCCTCTTAATTTAGTAGACTTAGTCTTAGCGTCGTTAACATAGCAGAATTCGCTTGAGAATTTTACTTCAAAGCCTTTATCACAAAATTGACTAATGCTTAACAGGTTATGCTTAAGACCCTCAACGTAATATACATCACTGATCATGATGTTCCCCCTATGCATGATACCTATACCTTTGGTTTTACCTTTGGAGTTATCACCGAATATAACTTGAGGACCGTTGGTAGCTTGATAGTTGACTAGAAGATTTTTGGAACCAGTCATGTGTCTTGACGATCCACTATCAATGTACCAAACTGAAGTATCGGTGCTGGCTCTAGGTACCTGCATTTAAAGGATAGTTCTAATTCTTCTTAGGTACCCATGTTGTTTTGGGTCCTTCAGTGTTAGTAACTTTGGTTTGAATTAAAAATTTAGGAACCCATATTTGCCTAGTCTTCATTGTGGGAATACTGGACTTTTGGGGTTTCACATCGTGTTGTGTGTGCTTTTTGGGTGTGTAATAATATCCTCGATTATAATAGTAGTCATAATCATAGTCATAATAATCATAGTATCGATAATATGACCTTGACCGTCTCGAAAATTGACGCTGGTATTTCCTTGGCGCTGGCTTGGGTTGCACTTTTGGTGCTGGACGCTTAGCGCTTGATTCACAGTGGTTAGGTTTATCCTTAGCCTTTTGAGCGTTTGGATGAATCTTCCTTTATGAATCATTTGCCTTTGTCTTTCCATTGCCTGAGTCAGCTTTGGCTTTTTCATTTGGCCTCGTACCTTTGTCACTTGGTTCATTCAGCGTTTGACTTGATGAACTTTCTTCAACAAAGTGAACACCATTTCCTTTGTTGTTTGCCGTAACATTAGGTTTATTTGGTTGTTTACCGTATTTATTGCATCCTAAACCGGTCTTTTCACCAAATAATCTAGTTACCTCAGTCACATTATCCAAGTTTCTAGAAGCTTTTGATAATGATGAGACGAGCTGCTCTGATTTGGCAAGTCTAGCGATCAGATCAGCTTCTCTTTTGACTATTATATCAAGATCATTTTTCAATTGAATAACTTCACTCTCAAGTGATTGGTTCTTTTCAATGCACTGTTGCTGAATTCGCAACTCTGCTCTGAGCGTCACTTTATCTCTTGTGAGTGATGAGATAATATCGAGATCATTTTGATATATTTTGGTAGCTTCTTGACATTCATTGTAGTATTCTTTGACTTTGTCAAGTAATTCATCATAAGAAAGAGGAATTGATAATTTATTGGTTACCTCTGGTAGCGAATCGTCAGACGCTTCATCATCTCTTGCCATAAGACAAATCAACGCTGAGTCGCTTGTAGGCTCATCATCACTGCTTTCATCTGATGATTCCAAATCCTCTTCAGGTGCGAAGAATGGTTCAGATTCTGCTAGCAATCCCTGTTGGCGAAGGTTGCTCCTGAATTGGTTTCTATCCGCATAGTCTTGCCTTGAGGGCTTTGACACATTTGGATAAGGGCAATTCACCTGGTAGTGCCCTGGTTTTCAAAAATTATAACACAAATTAGTTTTCATTTTCTGTTCAGTGGATAATCGCTTTGAGACTACTGGCGCTGAGAGATTTTGAGTAGGAGATGGAGGCGCTTGGTATGGAACTGGTGCTACTGGTTGAGGTGCAGAGTATACTGGCGCTTGATACTGAGGCGCTGGAGCAGGAGGAGGAGTTTGAAATGACGTTTGTCCGATAGGATTTCTCTTTTCATATCTTAGAATTTTTTTAAATTTCTTGACCAATAAAGCCATTTCCTTTTCTTCATTTGATTCCGAGGATTTAACCTCACTGACTGCTTTACCCTTGCTTTTGGTTGTAGAGATCAAAGCTCATGATTCAGTCGCTGAAGTTGATGTGTCGCTGACTTCACCCAATTCGAACTCAAATGCCTTTAATTCTGAAAAGACATGCTCTGGAGTAAGAGTCTCCAATGTCTGTGACTCTCTCATAGCAACAGTCTTGATTAGATATTTGCTTGGAAGACTTCTGAAAATTTTGTTGACCATTTCCTTGTTGGTCAATTCCTTGTCTAATGACGCTAACTCTGTAACGAGCAAAGTAAACCTTGCGTCCAATTGTTCTAGCGTCTCATTGGGCTGCATCTTGAAATGCTCAAATCTTTGCATGGCTATGGAAAGCTTATTCTCCTTCATTTGTGCTGATCCTTCACACACTATAGCTAGCTTATCCCATATTTCTTTGGAAGTCTTACATTGCTTGATCTTGTTGAACAATGTATCGTTGTCTCCTAATGCTGAGTAAAGTGCACTTCATCCAACATTATCTAGATTTGCTCTTTTTCGATCCTCAGGCGTCCATTCTAACTTAAGTTTCTCGACATACTCATCTGGAGTAGCCTCGGTTGCTTCAGGGGCTCGAGTTACAACTTTCATAATCTGAATGGGACCACCTGTAATTACATCACACATTTCACTATCGCATGAGCACAAGTAAGCGAATGCTCTAAGTTTCCAAGAATCATAATTTGAATACCAACTTAGGCATTTTGTTGAAAGTCATAATAAGATATTTTTGGAGAGAAAGATTAAAGCGATTAGGTTAAAAAAATGAATCTGAACAAGCAGTTATGCTCGGAAACGCTTAGGTTTCTAATTCAACCGCTCTGATACCACTTGGTGGTCCCAAGTGGCATACGAAACGGTCTAGAAGGGGGGGGTTGAATAGACCCTGAAGTCTTTTTCGACTTCACAAAATTTTCGTATAACTTAAGAAATTTGAACGCTTGGAAGACTGAGCACTTGGGTCAGACGCTTCAGAGTAGTTAACTTAGACTTAGTGATTTCAGCAGTTTACCAAAGTAGGGCAACGCTTAGATCGCATAATCAGGGTTAGCACAGCGGAAATGATTTTTAGCGTTCTTTTAGATAATTTAATCACTTTGCAATTTTATTTGTCTTTTTCAGAAGAATGTAATGTGATGAATATAAGACAATAAAATATAAATGACACACTAATTTGTAAGGTTCACTAAGTGATGTAATCTCAGCTACGTCCTTCTTCTCCTTTTTCACTTGGAGGAATTTACTATGATGATTATCAAAGGATCACACAGAAACTTCTACAAAATAGTAATGGATGAAAAAGATCTTGGGCTCCTTGATCACACAGACTTCAGCACCAATGAAGATCGTCTTCTTCAAGCTTCTCTCACTCTGAAATACTGCCTGAAAGGTTTCAACAACTTTTCTCACTCGGATGAAAGGTTGAGGTTTGTCACTAGGGTTTGTTTGTTTTTAGAGAAGATCAAACAACTTGGAATATCTCAGTTGAATTTGAATTTCTTCTTTGGAAGATGTTTGAGATATTTGTGACTGTCTGGAATGTAGATAAAAAGCTTGAAAGATTTTGGCTATGGGGTTTCTAAGCTTTTTCAGGAAGAATGTACGTAAGATTTTTGGCAATAATTTTCTCGTATATTCTTGTTGTTATATATATTTTTTAGGGTTTTCTGGAGCAAGGTATTTATAGGCAATTTCTTGGGATCTGTCCGTTGGACATATGTAGAAGCGTGCCTTTCACGTGGCGCGTGATCATACCTAAAGTCTGACATTCCTGAAAATTCGCTGAATCCGATTGGACGGGAGCAGCTAAAACTCTGAAATTTCCGACAGTTTGGTCAAAAGGTGGCTTGTCCACAAGTCACAGTAGCTTATCACATTTAATGCTCTTATCAGACATTTAATGCATTTGAATTTATTTCCCGTTGGAAATAAATGTCCGTTGAATGATTGCATTTAAGTCCTTCATGACTTGAGGATTTATTTCAGGTGAATCTTTCATCCATCGCTTGAGACAAACTGAGCGCTTGATCCATATATCCTGAACTGGGTTCCTTTAGCGTTTGACGGACGCTAAGGGACAAATCTTCATCTCTGGTTGACTTCAGACGCTGGTCTTCAACTTCTTCTCTAATAGACTCACTTAGAATTCTACTAACGATTCAGTTACTAAGACTTAGTCTAAAATCTACAAAGATAAAAATTACAAGCCTAAACAAAATTACAAGCTTTCAAACGCTTAAACAATAATCTAAAGAAAACATAAACTTACATTTTATTTGGGGTCTAACAATGAATCCTATCTTGTCATCATCAAAACATCTAACATGAAATTTCCTAACACTTTTCATCATCTTGTTTCATGCAACTAGGAATTAATCCTTAATCCATCATGCATTTCATGCTTTTAGAATTAACATGTCCTACTCTATAATGCCATAAATTATAATAAATAAGCAAGTAAACAGAACTATTAATATTATTATTACTCAAGCTTAGTTTGTACAGTCAGTTGGTTACATAGCATTTTCCAACGTATTGTCCACCTTTAGTTACATTGATACTATCAGACTCAAACAACACTTTAAAATCTTGTTTGTTCAACAAACTAACTGACACTAGATTTTTCCTAAGGTCTGGAACATGAAGAACATCTGTAAGAGTGAGACGTTTTCCCGATGACAAGTTGAGTATCACTTTTCCTTGCCCCGCAACTTTTGATGATGAAGAATTTCCCATGAACAAACTTTGACCATCTTTCATTTCTTCATAAGGTTGAAACACACTTCTACAACGTGCAATATGTTTGTTGCACCCGAGTCAATCCACCAACTAGTATCATCATCAACCATGTTCACCTCATCAACCACCGCAACAAAGTTCTCATTGCTCACGACATTGGCTTGATCATGTTGCTCTTTGGACTTATCTTTATAGTCCCTTTTGAGATGACCGGGTTTGCCACACTTCCAACAATTCCCTTTAGCCTTTTTGGTGATATCTAAATTGTTAGTGCCTTCAAATTTCCTTTTCTTACCCTTGTTCTGAGCCTTATTTTCAATGACAAGAGACTTTGGATTCTTCTTTTCAACATCAAGTTTTTCCATATTTCGAGTATGCTCTTCAATTTGGATAAACTTAATCAATTCTTGTAGATCCAAAGATTCTTTCTTTTGTGTCAACTCTTTACGAGTATTCTTCTAAGATGGTAGCAGTTTAGCAATTATGCTAGACACTTGGAAAGCTTCGTCAAGAGTGTGACCCTCAAAAATAATTTGGTGCAAAAGGATTTGAAAATTATGAACTTGTGCAAGAACATAATCATTATCTACCATATGAAAAATCATAAAATCGACTAACCAGAAAACGCTTATTCCCCGCATCTTTCGTTTTGTATTTCTTCTCTAATTCATCCCAAAGATTTTTTGTAGAACTGTTTGCCATTGTGGGCTCATGCACGTCATACAGAGAGTTGGACATATCATTCAGAATGTGCCATTTGTTAAGAATATGCCCTCGCAGGCCAATGAGGAATTAGATTAAGTAGTGCTCTTCATTGTATTATACAACTAATCATAAATATAGAGAGGTGTTATCTTTTGTTCATGTAAACCTTCATGGCATTTATAAGTAATGAGCAAATAACTAGTCCATGTGTCTCAAGGCAAGTCTTCCAGTCCTTATGGGATAAGGAGAAGGGCACTGGAGGGATTTAGTACTTGAACACTCAAAAGGATTCGCAAGTCAAATAATCTTAATTGGGTATTAAGATTCAAATAGACTTGTATGACACATGCTCTGACAAACAGTGTCAGTCAAACACGATGGGTTAATGGGAGTTTGTGTCATAGATATATTAATAGAATTAATGTATTCGAACACGGATCGCAGTAATCCGATCACGTGTGTTTTTACTCAGTGACTGTCAATGATTGGATTACTGAGTATGATAGTATGCGTGAGTCTTTGACCTGAGGATCCACTGTCGCGATGTGCTTGTGACGTTGGATCTGTTACTAGAGTAGTTAGGCCCAATTCACCCGTTGGTGGGGTGAACCTCGAAGTGCGATCCTAATGAGTAAGTAGCAGCTATGAAGTGATTGCCAAGAAGGGATTCACTGTCTCAAAAGTAAACGAGCAGATACCCTATGCAATCGCAGGTAATTGAAATGGAAAGTCTTTGGCCAAAGTAGTAGAACTGACTCGTGTGGGACACGGAGGGCAGTTATGTCATTTCATGTTACTATGATTCATAACATAGCATTGAGTTATGTGAGCTTGACATATTTCATGACTCTCACTCGATATGGGTACATCAGTGAAGGGTTTAGACTCATATGGAGTTCATAGTGAAGAGATTCGTAGTGACACAGTCATTTCGTACTTGGTTGAGCTATGATGTGGGGCCACGGGGCTAGCTAGGTGTCACCCACATCCTTTGGTATCCTCCCAACCTAGAGATTCGCGCTACAAGGAATAAGCAGAAAATCACTTAGTGTACTTAGAGGGGCATTTTGATAATTTGTCATTATATAGACAAATTAATTAAGTGGACGAATTAATTTAATTAGTTGTTTAATTGGATTAAATATAAAATGTAATTATATTAAAGTGGGCTAAGCTGACTGGGCCAACTTAGCCCACTTGGGTGTTCAACATGGGCCTTAGGGGCGTGTGGGCCTAGGTCAAAGGGTTTGAGGATTTATATAATCCTCAAACTTCCACTAAGTTGATTAACTTATCAGTTGCCGACAAAATTACACAGTAGAGTAGAGAGAAAATCTCTCCCTCTTCTTCTCTTCTAGCCGCCATTTGGAGATGGAGGAGGAAGATTATCAGCTAATTCCGCGCGTGATTATCTAGAGGCAAGAGTCCCCGGGACGGTAGATCAAGAAGCGAAATACGCTACAACGAGGTTATTTATGTTTTCGTATTGCTTGTTTTTTTAATTAAAATCAACCATAGCCCAAATTGATCCATGGCTTCGGGAATTGAAATCTATTCTGCTGCTTTTTTTGTGTATCGATTCCCAACACCCTTTGCAAGTGAAGTCATCTCGTTCCCATCTCTAACATTCAGCAATTTCAGCAACAATTTCTTCTTCCCTTGCCACTGGAGCATCCCTTTCCAAAACATAGGCCAATTTCAGCGTTGATAGAAAGAACAACAATTTGGACCTCCACCGTCTGTAATTCGAACCATCAAACTTTTTCCAATTTTCCAATTTTGTGCCATATCCGATGCTTTGACAGAACTCTCAGCCATTTCAGAAAAAAAGTCTTAAGATTGTTGGAAAAATAATAAGACTAAGAATCTCCCTGAATCGAGGGTTACTCTTTCCTTAAGACTTTATTTGCCCTCTTTACTGCAAGAGTTTCTAGCAAATAAGCCTCCCAAGAGAAAACAGGTACAAGTATTCAGAAGCAGTATTTGAATACCTCAGAACTTGCACCAATAGATATATATAATAGTATGTATTTTCAAATTTTTTAATGTGTCAAAACTGGTAGGCGGATTTAATATTTATAGACTTAAAGACCAACCAAAGGTTGCAAATATTCACTGAAAGATCACACTCATTGATGTTAAAAAATATGACTGTTAGAGTGAAAGGAAATGCACACACTCACGAACAGACACCAATTTTAGTAAAAAATCAGCATTTCAAATAAATTTGGCGCAAAACGATAGACCGCAACCACCGACGGCATGCGAGCACACGGCCCGACCTGCCCGTCTGACCCAACCCGGCCCGGCCTAGGCTGCGGTGCGATGCAGCGTGGGTGATCCCTCCGCTACCTTTTGCTTATCAATTTAAGTCTTCAAGGAAGTAAATGATTTATAAACACATTTACATTTCCTTTACTTTCCGATGTGGGACATGGAACTTTTCATATTCACACAAGGGATAAATGCAAAAAAACAAACCCTGTGTTAATGCGAAATTGCAAAAAAACACATATGTTAACAAAATAGGCTGAACACAACCATGTGTTATTCAAAAGTTTGCAAAAAGTCATTTTTTGTTAAAAAGATAGAAAGAAATAGAAGCATATCATTAAAGGTGAAAAACATGAAAAACACGCTTGTGTTTTTTTTTTTGTTCTAAAAATAACTTTTTGCAGACTTTTAAATAACACATGATGGTGTTTAGTTTATTTCGTTAAGGTAGGTGTTCTTTTGCAATTTCGCATTAACACGGGGTTTTTGTTTGCATTATCCTTTCACACAAAGACAAAAGGTCTTTTATTAATGACCAAAGGTGTTCCCTTTCCTTGTCATTCCAATGTGGGATTCTCCCACCATTGTCATGAATAAAAAAATTCCAACATATAAAATAGTGGTAATGTGAGAAACTAATATCATGTTAATGTCCCAAACCAATCAATAAAATGTTTTAGGATGATCCATTCGAACAATGTGTGGAGATAAAAACTTGTTTGGCTGTGTGAATTGTGATTTTTGACCAATTGACTTGACAGTTGATTGTTTGGGTAAGATCAACTTATTCAAAATGCTTAACATTTTATAAGATATCAAAATTTATAAGATATTACATCTTAATTTAAAAGTAAAATTTTGATGTGTTTTCTTTTGGGGTGGTAATTGAACCTTGATGTGCTCGGGTAAAATTATCGTAGAGTTTCTAGGACGCAATGTCGGTATTGTAATTGAAATACTAACAATAAAGGGATCTATTAAAATTTTATAAAATAAATTAGTCTCTGCCTACTCATTTTCTAACATCCTATTTCACAAGTTTTTTTAAAAAATTGATAGAAACAATATTATTTCAATTAATATGATATAGATCCATGGTAGCCTGGTAGGAGCAGTAGCCGCTAGTAACGGGTGACCAAAAATAGACGCTTGGCCTAATGTACCTGACCTTGCAATAAAATTGACAATTTAAATACTTGACTATCTAATAAGATAAAACAAAACGGACTCGGAAATTTTGAAACAATAGAAGTTTCATATCTTCTACAATAGGACCTAAAATCGTGCAATCCCCTTCCAATACGACATGTTTCGATCCCTAAGGCACAAAAATTCCAAAGCCTCTTTGCCACTAAGGTCTCAACAAGCTCGATCCGGAGCTGTGGCAAAATTGAAGTTATGGGAATACACTCGTCACTCAAGCATGAGCCCGACTTGCTCCGCGTACCATTCCGGCTCTAGTGTGCGAAAATTCCTCAAGTTGGCTCCATTGAAGTTCACCTTGACATATCCGGGTCTCGGTGGCTGCCAAATGGAATTATACACTGATATAAAAGGAAGAGTATCAATCTCATTGCCTTTTTCAAACACTTCAAGGAAGTTTCTCGCTAGTATCAACAAAATATTTGATGGATTTGTATGCTTTTTGGTTAAGTAGTATTTTTGTTGAACTAGAAATACTAACAAAACATACACAAACTTCAATTCTCTCGGTCAAAATGAAAGAGTGCAATAGAATACTTGATACACGCCAAGTAACCCATGCATATGAGCATCCGAATAGTGTATGATATAGATAGACTCGTTATCACAACCCAACACGTCCAAGTGACTGCGGAGGAGGAGTTGCCTCGTTGGAAGCGTGCCCCTAGCATGCTCTCCGGGCAAACAGTTGTGCATTAGGAGGCACTAGAGCATCCCATTTGAATTTTCAACATGAAGCTTATTAAATCTTATCGTAAAATTTTCGCAAATTAAGTACTTTTTAACATTTTATCGACTCTAAATATTTTATAATAGATTTTAAAAAACTTATAACCGAATTCTGCTTCATGTTAACGAACACTTTAGAGCCTTCATACTTCCGAACTGGATCTGGACGTCTTCATAACAATTGTAGGTCTTTGTCTTGACTTTTCAGTCATATAACAATCACTGAAAATTGATGTATGTAACTCCAGCTATGCCGATATTTCCAAAACTGCGTAAAATCGCTTAATTTGGTCGAAAATAACTCTTTTCACTCCAAAACCAAGATTTCCACATCGGAAATTGGAGAAGAGCGAAAAGCCTACAAACTTCTGGATTTTCTTCAAAATTTGTCATCATAACTCACATCTTCAACTCAAATTTTCCCACAGACGGCGCCACTTGATGCGGTTCGTTTTTTACACCAAGAAAGTCCTGCAAATTCAAACACGACTTTATTTATATGAATATGAGAAATCTAATTTTAGAAGACAAATAGTTTAAAAAATAAGTAAAGAATTTCGAATAAAAACAAGTAAGAAGAACACTTAAATTTCCATTTCTTTTGTTTCCAACTTTCTCTCGCAGAAGATGGAGAAATACAATAATATTACACTCTTTTCCCTGAATTGTGAATCTAAAATTACCAAGAATGGAATTTCTCCTATTTATAGGCCTTAATGGCCGAATTCTCTCCCCTTTTTTCTAGGAGTGGGCGACCACTTCTCCATTTTTTGGGGGGAGATGAACTTTTTGAGGGATATTAGGTAGGATTGGATACGATTTGATTTTTATCCAATCTTATCCCTTCTCAAGCTATCCTTCTTGATCCGAGCCTTCCGCCATTTTCTCGAGCTATCTTTCTTGATCCGAGCCTTCCACCATTTCCTCGAGCTATCCTTCTTCCGCCATGCCTTCCATTATTCCTTTCCGCTATCTTTCGGCTTCTTTATGACTTACTCAACTATCCTTCTTGAATAAACAATCAATGTTCCGACTTGTAGGCTTTCTTTGAGCCCTCTTTCATGAAACCTCCTCCTAACATTTGGGCTCCTTTTTATTTTTGGCTCACTGCTTCATCCTTCATTTGAGCCCATCTTTTAATAAAGCCTAAAACCATGTCGTAATAATTTACGGGCCTATCACAAGTCCCCCTACTCTTGAGAATTTTGAAATAAAAAGGCCCAAAAAGTCTCGAGAGTAAAATAAATTGTCATAATTCCAAAGAGGGTTTGATCCTTCTTGATACACTGACTGCCTCGTTAAAAACCTTACCCGGAAAAACCCAATGGGAAAAAACGAAGGCTAAGGGAAAAAGAGTGCAGGGTGTGTCAATTCCTCCTTGTAACCTTAAGGTGGGCTCTTGATCTTTATTTTGAGGTTGCTGATGAGCTTTCGACTCAGAAGGCACTCGAGGTACCTGAAGAGGCACCTTTGACTTGAATTAATACTCGTAGTGCATTGTTTTTGCCGTTTTTCTTATTTTGAACTTGGCTTTGATGACACCATCTTTAGTACCTTGCTCTGGATACTTAGAGGCCACTATAAGCATTCCTATGGATAGAGAGACTGGCAACGAGATGGCTAAAGGGCAGGCAGCCTCTGAGCCCTTCTTTGAGACAACTGAGGAACTTGCAACCCAGGCCTTCTTCGTAGTGATATTTAGCTATTCATTTCATTTTTTTTTTTCCTTTCTTCAAGTTGTTATCATAGCACATTTTTAATATTTCCATTTGAATCTTTTATTGTAAATCTCGCTTTTGAGGCATAGATTTCGTATTTACATTCTAAGGATTTTGTTTTAATCATTATCTCGTATGTGTCCTTTTATATATGTGCTTATTTAATGTCAATACCACTGTAATATTTGTCCAGCGATTAGACATGGTAAATAAGACATAAATAAAAATGACTAAGGAAAATGAATGCTTAAAGAAAATACTTACCCATGTATAGGGGAATGCTCTACCTTCGGGCAGCTTTACAGCTTGCTTTAATTGAAGGTGTCTCTTTTTTTTTTTTGTGCTTGCCATTTAGGTGCTTGCAATCAATGAGGCTCTTTCAGGTGCTCGAAATAAACGAGGCTTCTTCAGGTGCTCGAAATAAACGAGGCTTCTTCAGGTACTCGAAATAAACGAGGCATTTTGAGGTGCTCGAGATAACATAGACTTCTTGGAATACTCCAGGTTCTTCTTGAGTGCTCGAAATAAACGAGGCTTTTTATTGAGTGCCTGAATTTTCACAGGGCTTAGTGGTGCCTGGTTTTTCACAGGGCTTAGTGGTGCCTGGTTTTTCACAGGGCTTATTGGTGCCTGGTTTTTCACGGGGCTTAGTGGTGCCTGGTTTTTCACAAGGCTTAAGGGTGCCTTGTTTTTCACAGGGCTTAGAGGTGTCTTGTTTTTCACAGGGCTTAAGGGTGCCTGGTTTTTCACAGGGCTTAGAGGTGCCTGGTTTTTCACAGGGCTTAAGGGTGCCTGGTTTTTCACAGGGCTTAGTTTTTAGGATGCTTGATTTTTCACAGGGCTTAGTTTTTTCGGTGCCTGATTCTTCACAGGGCTTATTGGTGCCTGGTTTTTCACAGAGCTTCTTTCTTTTGCAATGACATATAAAGTAATGCAATCGAAATAATTATTTATTCATCTTTCTTCATACGTAAAACCTCCTTAGATTCTGCATGTTCCAAGGCCTGGATAGCCTCCTTCCGTCCATATCTTCTATCATGTAAGCACCTCCTGAAAGGACTTGCACTACTTTGAACGGACCTCCCATTTGGGTCCCAATTTTTCTAGTAACTTCAGAACATCAGCTCTCCGGAGAACTAAGTCCCCCACTTGTAGTACTTGGTCGAGAACCCTCCGATTGAAGGCGCTGGCAACCCTTTGTTTATATTTTGCCATCCGTAGGTAAGAAGCGCTCCTGGCCTCCTCTATCACATCCAAGCTTTCTCGCCTTAATTCTTCATTTCTCTCAGGGTTGTAATACTTCACGCGATGCATGAGCATACTGACTTCTGGTGGAATCACGGTGTCGGCCCCGTACATGAGGTTAAAGGGCGTTTCACCCGTGGTGCTACGAGGGGTGGTACGGTATGACCAAAGGACACTGGGTAACTCGTCTACCAAGGAACTTCCTCTTCCTTGGATCCTTGTCTTCAGGCCTTGCAGGAGGATCCTATTAATCACCCCTACCTGACCATTGCACTGTGGATGCCCTACGGCGGTAAACAGTTGCTTTATGCCCAGGTCTTGACACCAGTCTTGGATTCTTGCTCCTTGAAATTATCGCCCGTTATCAGAGACTATTTTTTGAGGGATCCCGAATTTGAAGAGTATCAACTTCTTCAAAAACTTGATCACTTCTCCCTCCGTGATCTTGGCCAGTGGTTCGGCGCCCATCCATTTATCGAAATAATCGACTGCCACCAAGGGGAACTTCTTCTGCCCCGCCGCCAAAGGGAATGGTTCTAGGATATCTATCCCCCATCTGGCAAAGGGGTATGGTGAACTCATGCCTCGCATTAGTTCTGCTGGTATATGAAGAAGGGTAACATGCCTTTGACAGTGCTCAGACTTCCTTACCAAGTCCTTAGCGCCGGCCTTCATGGTGAGCTAAAAATAGCCAGCTCTGATTGCTTTGGCTGCAACAGCAGTCCCCCCAGCATGGTTGGCACAAAGTCCTCCATGGAGCTCCTCTAAGATGAGCACTCCGTCCTTCCGAGAAAGATAACTTAGGTATGGTTGTGTAAACGATTTCTTATACAACACTCCATCTAAGAGAGTGTACCTCCAGGATTTGTATTGCATGCGTGCAGCTTCAATTTTGTCAAGGGGTAACTCTCCTCGCTGAAGGTAGCTCAAAATGGGTTTTTTCCAATCACCAGCCTCTTCAATGACATACATGAAATCCTCTGCGGTGGCACTAGGCATCAACTGTATGGTGACCTGCCTCGTATGGCAGTCCACTAGGGCGCTAGCTAGCTTGGCTAGGTAATCTGCTTTGTTGTCCTCTGACTGAGGTATTTGTCGTATCTCGAAGCTCTTGAACTCTTCTTTTAGCTCTTCTATCTTCTTTAAATACTCTATCATCATAGCTTCCATAGCTTCATATTGTCTAGCTACTTGGCAAGCCACTAGCTGGGAATCCAAGTAAACCGCCAGGTGTTTAGCTCCTACTTTCAAAGCCATCCTCAAACCAACGATTAGGGCTTTATATTCAGCTTCGTTGTTAGATGCTCTAAACTCGATTTTTATCGCGTACTCCAGTTTGTTACCCTCGGGAGTGGTTAACACTATACCAGCTCCACTTCCAGCCATTGTCGATGAACCATCCACAAGTAAGAGTCAAACTTTTCTCTCCTGTTGCGCCGAAGGGACCTTCGAGATAAGGTCCACTAGCGCCTGGGCTTTAATGGCTGGTCTGGGAGAATAGGAGGCGTCGAACTCGCTCAATTCTACCGCCCACTTGATCATTCTTCCTGATATTTCTGGGCGGCCTAAGATTTGCTTCAAGGGATGGTTGGTACATACTTCCACATGGTATGTGAGGAAATATGGCCTTAGGTTCCTTGCGGTAGTCACCAGGGCGAAGGCAACCTTCTCAATCTCGGTATATCTAGATTCAGCACCTCGTAGCGTTCGACTTACATAATATATATGGGTTTTTGGTCCTTCCCTTCTTTTCTTATGAGCACAGAGCTGACGGCATGCGCTGAGATAGCTAAAGATAAGTATAGAGTTTCTCCCTACACTGGTTTTGTTAGCAGAGGCAAATTAGCAAGGTATGCTTTCAATTCTTGGAAAGCTTCTTGGCATCCTTTGTGTAAAGCTCTTTCATGAGATCCCCTTGCTCTATGCGAATCCCTATTAGTGGGACCTCCGGATATCATGTTGATGACTCCTTTCAAGACTATCACCTTTTCCTTCATTGGCGCATTTCTTCCTGGGCCACCTTGAGGATTTTCTCGGTTCTGCTTGATTTGGGGTTCACAGGCCCCTTTTCAGCACTACGTGGCCACTTCATGTAACTCTTGTGCTCTATAGCCATGAGAACTTGCAACGACGATACCTTCAACACATGAATTGAGTGTATCGACGCTCCTCAAGACGTCTATCTTTGGCTCGGGGTCTCCTAGGTACAAATTTAGTATCTTTACCATCCTTATTTGGTGGTAATGATTCAGCTCCCTTCATCATGGCTGCCTCTTCTATGCTCACATACTTTTCTGCCCTTGCCAGCAGATTATCAAAACTAAATGCAGGCTTCTTGGCTAACGACCTAAAAAGGTCTTCTTTCTTCAATCGTTGAGCAAATGCGTTACTCAACACCTCTGCATTGGCAGAGGGTACTTCCAGGGCCGCCTATTGAATCTTTGAATATACCCCCGTAGGGGCTCATTAGCCTTCGGATGCATGTTGAATAGGCTAAGAGAAGTCTTCTGATACTTCTTGCTACTGGCAAATTGATGTAGAAACATCGAGCTGAATTCTTTAAAAGAATTGATAGAATTGGGAGACAATTGATTGAACCATTGTTGGGCAGACCGTGTCAGAATGGTCAGGAATACTCGGCACTTAACTCCGTCGGAATATTGGTGTAACAATTCGCAGTTCTTGAATTTCCGTAGGTGCTCATTGGGATCCGATGAGTCGTCATACTCCGACATATTAAGCATCCGAAAGCTATTAGGTAGCTCGTCAGCTCGCATCTGTTGCTCGAAAGGGATCCCCTTCGGTGGGTTATGCATGCTCACTCCAAGACATTGCCTCATTTCTTCCTGCATGCCCTCGAACCTCTCCATCGTATGGTCATGAGGCCTTCTTACAGCTTCCCTCTCGGGTTCATTAATGCTTGTATACGCGTGTGATGTCCTTAACTGAGGACCACGCGAGATAGCTAACTGAGGAGACACCATCCCTGTATCAACTGGCGGAAACATCATTGGCAGAGCCCTTGGGGCGTAGAATTTAGTTGGCTTCATTTCTCATGCCAGCTAACTGGAAGACAGCTGCATTTGGAATGGGAATCATCATCGGAGCACCCTGGCTTGGGGCAACGGGGGGAAGAGCCACCGTATTCGAAGCATAAGGGAGATTCGGGAAGCTGTTTCCCTCCTTGGACGCCTGGAGAGCTGAAGCTTGCTGATTGTGTGTCGTTAGGAAGCTGTGTCCCGTATTGGCCACCTGGGAAGCTAGAGCTTGTGGATTGTACGTCGCTAGGAAGATGTTTCCCATATCGACCATTTGGGAAGCTGGAGCTTGCTGATTGTACGTTGCTGGGAAGTTGTGTCCCATATTGGCACCTGGGAAGTTAGAGTTTGTGGATTGTACGTTGCTGGGAAGCTGTTTCCCATATCGGCCATCCGGGAAGCTGGAGCTTGTGGATAGTATGCTCCTGGGAAGCTATTTCCCATATTGGACGCCTGAAAGCTTGAAGCTTGAGGATTGTATGCAGTTGGGAAGCTGTTTTCAACGTTGGACACCTGGAGGATGGGAGCTCGGGGAGCATGATTTATTTGGAAGCTATTCCCCGCGCAGAACACCTGGAAAGATGAAACTTGGGGAGCGCACGTCACTGGAGTCCTGGTGTTCATCGTGCCCAACGGTCGAGGTATCAGGTCATTAACCGCCTGCGTAGATGCTGTCACAACGTCGGTGATAGTAGAATTGGGCGCCATTTCTGCCATGGATTGCTGCAAAATGGGTAAACTTGACTCCATACTTCTAGTGTGTCTTCTTACATACACAATTGGATGGGTCTCGTTTCTAGCCTCCTGAAGAGTCATTACGGACGGTTGTGAAGAGACACGCGCCGGCGGCTCCATAGTTTGGGGATCAACTGAGACTACTTCTGAGCCAACGATGGGGGCGGATGATAGCGCCGAGCTCGTCTCTTCTCCAGTAGTTGGAATGACTTGATTTTCTTCAGGTGATGAGGTGTGGATTTGTTGAGATTGCTGATTACGATGCTGCTTTGAAGGATCGAAGCCATGGCAATGGCGAACAGAGGTTCCTATTGACTAGCTAGCTGGGGTGCATTATCCAATGGAGGCATGCTCAGTAGCAGGTTGTAGGTCACAGAGTGTGTATGTTGTGCATTCTCCAATAGCGGCATGCTCCGGGCCTCCTCTTTCAACTTGTTTCTCTTTGCCCAGGGGAGGTCCACTTTCGTATACCGGAGGTATAAATTCGGTAGTCCCCCTTGTCGATAGCACTATGTTGTGCATCCTTCGATGGTGGCATACTATAGCCCTCTCTATCAACTTGTTGCTCTTCACCCACGGGAGGTCCATTTTTCAGTAGTGCCATGCTTTGCCAGGCTTCAAGGAACACCGGACGCATGTACGCTAGCTAAGGAACATTTCCCCTAGCATATAGCTCGAGGAGATACCGTCAAGTGCAACAAGTGTGTACTTCTGCCCTCCTTCTTCTCCTTGATGCTCCTCGCCATTGACAGGTCCACTTTCTTGTACCGACAATGTATGCTCGGTAACTCCTTGTGATGCGGGTGCTTTGGGCCTGGGTGCGCATAAGGGATAGATGATAGGAGTGCTGGCTGGTTAATTGGGTGTGTATGCCATCGCAGTCGCCTGTGAAAGGAATGACACTCCCGAGACAGCTGATAAGAGTGCTAGTGGGATACTCCTGACACGTACACCTTCAAAGTCGTCTGTGAAGGGAATAGAGCTCCCAGGATAGCTTATGAGTGTTGGTGGGATAAATCCCGGTGCGTACGCCATCGCGGTCACCTGTGAAGGGAATGGGGCTCCCAGGATAGCTGATAGGCGTGCTGGCGGGATAACTCCTGGTGCATATGTCATCGCAGTCGCCTGTGAAAGGAATGGCACTCTTGCTGATCAGATAGCTAAGGCACATTTCTCTATTGGAGACCACCTTAGTTTAACATCAGGGAATGTGGGACGTGCGTGGCTAGATTTTATCCAAAACTCATGGTACGCCGGTCTTCTCCATGGCTAGGTCTCTTGCTAAGATTTTTTTTCATATCTTTGGGCGCTGTTTCTCAAAGGATCCAGTCCGAATCCGACTTTACTTCCTTCTAGAAAGTTGTAGATGTGCTCGTGATCTTTTCAATCCAACTGACCTTGACCGAATCCAAGGCCTGATTCGCGATTTATGATATTTCCACCGAAACTGCGCAGCCCAGGCAGCAACCGAATTCTGCTTCATGTTAACGAACACTTTAGAGCCTTCATACTTCCGAACTGGATCTGGACGTCTTCATAACAATTGTAGGTCTTTGTCTTGACTTTTCAGTCATATAACAATCACTGAAAATTGATGTATGTAACTCCAGCTATGCCGATATTTCCAAAACTGCGTAAAATCGCCTAATTTGGTCGAAAATAACTCTTTTCACTCCAAAACCAAGATTTCCACATCGGAAATTGGAGAAGAGCGAAAAGCCTACAAACTTCTGGATTTTCTTCAAAATTTGTCATCATAACTCACATCTTCAACTCAAATTTTCCCACAGACGGCGCCACTTGATGCGGTTCGTTTTTTACACCAAGAAAGTCCTGCAAATTCAAACACGACTTTATTTATATGAATATGAGAAATCTAATTTTAGAAGACAAATAGTTTAAAAAATAAGTAAAGAATTTCGAATAAAAACAAGTAAGAAGAACACTTAAATTTCCATTTCTTTTGTTTCCAACTTTCTCTCGCAGAAGATGGAGAAATACAATAATATTACACTCTTTTCTCTGAATTGTGAATCTAAAATTACCAAGAATGGAATTTCTCCTATTTATAGGCCTTAATGGCCGAATTCTCTCCCTTTTTTCTAGAGTGGGCGACCACTTCTCCATTTTTGGGTGGAGATGAACTTTTTGAGGATATTAGGTAGGATTGGATACGATTTGATTTTTATCCAATCTTATCCCTTCTCAAGCTATCCTTCTTGATCCGAGCCTTCCGCATTTTCTCGAGCTATCTTTTTGATCCGAGCCTTCCACCATTCCTCGAGCTATCCTTCTTCAGCTATGCCTTCCATTATTCCTTTCAGCTATCTTTCGGCTTCTTTATGACTTACTCAGCTATCCTGCCTTGAAAAACAATCAATGGCTCCGACTTTTAGGCTTTCTTTGGCCCTCTTCATGAAACCCTCCTCCGAACATTTGGGCCCTCCTTCTTATTTTTGGCTCACTGCTTCATCCTTTGTTTGAGCCCATCTTTTAATAGCCCAAAACCATGTCGAAGAATTTTACGGGCTTATCACTATTATTTCGGTTTTATTCTTGTAAT